>CM049820.1:4454011-4511511 GCA_027422435.1 Schizopygopsis pylzovi
ATTATTTAATTTATAATAATATTTTTTAATTATGAATTAAATAAATCATAACTTTTTATGATTTTTTTCTACATTTTTTAATTGTTTTAATGTGTACTAAAGCATTTTATTTTTTATTAAATAATTATTTAGATTTTAATCTTATTTCAATTATTATAATTGTATTATATATTAAATTATATCATGTTAATTATTTCAATATTTGAATTAGTATAATAATTTTAATGTCAAATAAACATTTTATATTATTATTTTCCATGACTTTTCCAAGCCTAGAAATAATACTTTTAAAATTCCCAGGTTTTGTCATATTTTGAACCATTTTAATATATTTAATTATGATAGATATTCAAGCCGTCTTGTAAAGGTCTTATGTTTTGATTTGTAGATGCTATTTTAACAATGCTTTTTATTGTCAAGTCTCAATATTTCAGTTACTGTCCTCACACATGACAACAACATGTGCTATTTTAGTACAACTGATCCGTCTGTAGTCATTTTAAAGATAATCCATCACAGTGACATTTGCTTTCACTTCAAACCATTTAGCACTTTGAAATTCACAAATAGTCTTAACTTAGTCTTGTTTCGGAAGCTATTTCGGGTTGTAAAACGCAATCTATTGGCATCTCTTTCTGCAAAACCCATGCCAGTATTTGACAGCTTTTCCAGAAACAACAAAGATGGTGAGTATAAGAGAGAAATAAGTGCTCTGACTGTGAGATCCGTGTCTTTTTAAAGCTATCGGAGGAATAGCCAACTCAATCCTCAGTCTCTGGGGCAAACAAACAAACCCAGTGTTTCTCTTTTCAGATTCGTGACATCTTAGACATGCCTCAAAAAAAGAGAAATCTCTGCTTGCTCTTAAAAGTACGAGCACACTCAGATATAATAGCATCTTTAGTTCCAGTGGTTTGAGAGTACTTGTGTTTGATGCACAGCCTCGTTAGAGGCGGATTGATTTGACATCAGCCCAAGAGAGCCCTCAGAGGGAATTTAATTGGAAATAAACCTACAGAATTGCCCCGTCCCGGTCCGGCATCCCATCTTGCAGGTGATTGTTTCTCTTTAGTCTGAGATGGTGTCTCAGAAGACATCTTGAGTGGATGTGATGGGGTAGTTGGTCCAGAAGAGAAGGGCCATGCGCTCATCTGCATTTAGATGAGTATTGATTGTTTATTTACCCGCCGATCCAATCTTCTGTCCACTCTCTTCACCGTTTGGCCATTTCTTCCTCGTTTTTGAGCAGTTGTATTTCCTTTATATATTAGTTTAGTCCTTTCTGGTCTGAACAAGAAACTAACGTAAACATTTGTTCTTTTACATGCTGTGTTAAATGAAATATTTGATGTGTATTCCATATGTATGTGTAATATTACATTATTAATTACATGTTTGTTTAATGTAGTAGTTTTGACCGTTTTTAAATACAATAACTAATAGTTGGAGAAAGTAAATAAAATAAATTATAATATAATATATAAATGTATGATTAAAATGATAAAAGTATATAGATTATATATAATATAATATAAATTCAAATCTAATTAACCCTTATAAACATTGATTAAACACACACACACACACACACACACACACACACACACACACACACACACACACACACACACACACACACACACAGACACACACACACACACACACAACACACACACACACACACACATATACACATGCTGAAAAAATAGCCTAAATACTCTGTAAGCCACTTTGGATAAGTGTCTGCTAAATACGTAAATATAATATATATATATATATATATATATAAATTCTGTATATTTATTTGTAATTCAAATAGAATTAAGTATATTAGTTTTTTATATATATATATATATATATATATATATATATATATATAAAATTTAAAATATATATATATTATATATAAATTCAAAATATATTTACATATTAAAATGTAATTAAAGCATATTAACAAAGAATAAATGTTAAATAAAAAAATGCTTATTTTAATTTATTGTTATTAATTTAATTTTGTTTATTTAATGTTTATTAATTTAGATAAAAATAGTAATAAAGTTTAAATCCATCTACTGATATTTAAACATGTGTCTAATACTTGGAAGATGTATTTTTGGATGTAACTTGTAAGAAATGCTACTGCGTTGATGTTCAGTTGAACTGAATGAATATATAACGGTAGGACGTGTGGACTCTAGAAAGCGTGTGCGATGTAAAATATGACTGGTTTTATGAGCGGCTCAGGGTTTGTGAAGCTCGTGGGTCTGTTGGGGGAGATAAGCACGATTGAATGCCTCCTGTGGGTCTTATCAGGGTAAATGTTGGTGACATTTGGGAGGAGGCGATGGCAGCGGTTTGGGGTCGGTGCGCCTGTGTGTGAACTACAGATGAGCTCAGACCGTGACTGTTATGCTTTATGTGCTTAGGGCGAGTGCATTGAGACGTTATACAAACATGAACATTTGCAGCAGTTTCTGGATTTGTGGGAATTTAGCATCAGATGTTTTATATAGTACTTGGCTCGATATTATAATGACACACGTGCACACAAAATGATTGGATTTGTAGCTCTACATGGTACGTCTGGTCTCTGGTTATTAAAGATTCATCATAAAACGGCTCTGAAATCTGATCGCTGAAGTCTTTCATATACACACACCTGTGACATCAGTTTAGATCTAGAAAAATGCTTTTATTATATATGATTATTGCCATATACACAACCGTTTAAACTACCGGCTCAGTACGATTTTGGTATAATTTATTTTTTAATCAGAAAAGATAGTAAAGACATGTATAATGTTAAAAAGATGTCAAATAAATGTTCACAGTATTATTGTTTTTACTGTATTTTTGATCAAATAAATTGCCTTATTTCTAGATTAGAAATAGAAATAAATGTATTTAATATTTAAAATAAATATTAAAGTAGAACTAAAAATATTTTGAATGAAAAATAAATTAATGAATAAAACATATATAAATGAATGAATAAAACATAAAAAAATAACTTTGAACATTTTATACCTTAAATGCTGGTAATGCACCCTATTTCCTTCTTTCTAAATTAGAAATATAAATACAAATATTTAATATTTAAATTATATATTAAAGTAGAAATAAAAAGTATTTTGAATTAAAAATTAATTAATGAATAATACAAATTTAAATAATGTATATATATATATATATATATCTTTGAACATTTTATACCTTTTTAGGGATGTTTGCTAAATCATGCATAAAACACCTTTGCTCTCTTTCCGTAACCTCTCCCCGTCTAGATAGTTCTGCTCTGAACAATGCCTGAGATGATGCATGACAAGCACTTCCTGTGACTGTTTGCCTCTTTATAATGTATCGATTATTGTATTCATTAATTGTAAGTCGCTTTGGATAAATGAGTAAATGTCCTGTTTTATTTTTAATATTGTTCATACTTGTGTCAAGGGTTTTATATACTCTAAATATGAAATCTCATTGAATTATTAAATATAATTTGATATCCTGTGTCTTGTCGGTGAGAGGTGTGCTGTTACTTTACTAAGTGACCAGACGTTTTGCCCGGCGGATGATAAAATGGATGAAGAATAAGCTCTCGGCTCATTGAGATGAGCGCAGGGTCGCAGGAAAGCTTGTAAAAGGTCAGATGGTGTGTTTCTGAATTAGTCACAGTCTCCTGCTCTTCAGTGTCACAGCGTCACGTGTTTCTGTGGATTCAGAGAAGCTCTCTCGTTCTTCCATACACTCAGTGAATCCTGCACGTCAGGCTCAGAACTGAATAGAATTGATTCACTCGTTAGCTTCGTTTATGTTCTGATGCATCTCACATTGTGCTGCTGGAGGCTGTCATGAACATATTTCTTTCTCGTAAGCCTTCGAAGGCTCGGGTGACATTTTGGAAAACCACGGTATTTGCAAAAGGGTAAATATTGCCCTGAGAGTTTGCCCTATTTATATTGGCAGCTTCTCTCTTTAGTTTTTTTCCCTTATTTTGGAGAAATAAACGAGAGAAAGACTTGCCTTTGGGCATTTGTCCCTGCTTCTGACAAGAAATAAACAGCCATTCTTTGGGTTTTTATAGCCATCAATTGTTCCTGCAAGGCAATAGTTATTGACTTCTCTTTACAAACCTCTCCAAATGAGAGAGAAAGGTCTGTGAAGATCGGTCTTTAGGTCTTGGATGGGTAGATAACATCTGATTGGACAATAAAAAGTCAAATTAGATTGTTTGCACTAGCAATATTAATCAAGCGACGTTATAAAGAGAAGCCCAGAGCTGTAAATCCCAGCACATTATCTCGAACAGATTGTTTTTGAATGGCTTTGGTCATCCTGAAGTCTTTCTCTCAAGGGCTCTATATGAGCGTATTAAACTGTTCAGAGGTTCAAAGTACATGTGAGGTCAGTATAGTAGAGATGATGTGTTATGAGAAAGAAAGAAAAATGATATTAATGTCTCGTTTATTTGACCAAAAATATAGTAAAAACTGTAATATTGTGAAATGAAGAGTTCAGATGCAAAAGCTTCCAAGTGCCTTTTCTTCTAAAATGAGCATTATTGTTTTTTTTTCTATCAGGCTCCTATGTTCAGGTTCAGTATTTTCACTTTAATGACAATCAATAAGTTGTTTTCATTTGATAATGAAGTAAAATAACTGAACATAAACAGGAGATTTTAGATGAAAATTTCAGATGCACTTAGAGGCTTTTACATCTGAACTCTTCAAATATTGTTGCAATTCAAAATAATTATCTATTTGAACATATGTTAAAATGTAATTTATACCTGTTTTTCAAAACTGAATTTTCAGCATCATTACTCCAGTCTTTAGTGTCACATGATCCTTCAAAAATCATTCTAATATGCTGATCTGATAAATAAATGTAAATCGTTTTTATTCAGGCAGGTAGCTGTGAGTATATTTGATTCAATAAACTCAATAAAAGATTGCAAATGAGTCAATAAAAGAACCGGTTAATAAGATGTATTTGTTTGTCGATCAGTCTAGATCAAGTACAGTACAATAGAAATATATATAGTCTTTTATCTGTATTTATATTTCTGTGTGTAACATTAAGAGTGTTTTTAGAATCAAATCAATGATTCTCGCAAGCATTTCTTATTAGAATATTAAAGTCTCAGGGGACATAAAGGCATGATTTATTTTGAGAATTTGCATAATTTAATGATTGATAAAATGCATAACATTAAACTTGTATCTGTGTTTACTCATGTATCTGCACAAGCAGGGCCTGAAGTTAACTTTTTTGACCACCAGCCACTGTGGCAGGTGGATTTAAAAATCCACCTGCCACAGTAACTTTTTACCAGCCAGTTTTTTTTTGTTTAGTTTTTTTGCCTCATAAAGGTGAAAAATAGAAATCACACAAACATTATTCTTTAACTTGTAAGAATACACATTTAAGTGCTGTCAAGTTATTAATGAAATAATTATAAGTAATAATAACTCTTAGACAATATATTTTTTTAATCTTTTTAAATTGCGTTTTTTTCGGTTTTACGTTTAAATAATTTATGTCCGTTTTATTTCTCTCCGAATTGACTGTTTGTGTGTGTGCCTGTAAATCTACGAGCTGAGATGAGGAAACTCCTCCCCGCAACCAACGTCAGCTTTGCTTTATCTCATCTCATCCCATCTCACCAACAGTTTAATAATTACTCGCACATCCAAACATAGTCAGAGAAGGGCCTCATCTTCTTGCCGATCGCGTCAACGTTCCGAAACAGGAGTCGCATCTTCTCAAACTGCGCTGCTTTCATGAACGTCAGTGCATGAAATACAGTACATTTCGTCTGTAACGTTACTGCGGTCATAAATCAGCCACTCACGAACCTTGCCGTTGTCGCCAATTGTCCACTTCGTATTAAAACGTCGTCTTTTACTTTTCTTTGACTCATCCTCATCTTTTTGTTGGTTGTTCGTTTCAGCTGGCCTCTTTACCCCAGTAATGTGCCGCCACATTTTGAGCTAAAATCCAACGAAATGGCGGACTTAAAAAAAAAAAACAGACGCAAAAAAACAACAACTAATGAATCACTCAATTCTCATTGGCTACCCGCCAATGTGGCAGGTAGATTGACAGTTTTACCCGCCAATTGCAAAATTCACCCGCATTTGGCGCGTGGTCGGGTGTTAATTTCAGGCCCTGTGCACAAGTCAATTCTAAGGCTTAATGGCATGAACACGTGATCTTTGAATATTATTATGCTTTTAATGATTTTTGATCTTTGAGCTCGACCAGTGCAGTGAAATGCATGTTGTAGATCATGTGAGCCGAGTGCAAATGCAGTCAAATAAAGCAGACTCTTAACAGCTCAAATCAAATGCTTGCGTGATTCGTTTCAGGCCCCATGTATCGTCTGGAGAAGCAAACCGATCCGAATGTGGCTGTGGATTTGGACAGTACGCTGGAGAGCCAGGGAACCATGGAGTTCTGCTTGGTCCGAGAAAACAGTGAGTTTTGATCACAGTTCTGATGTCAACATTTCACATTCATAACATTTTTAGAACATTACAGGAAGAGTGTTTTCTTTATTTAGATATATTTTATTGTCCACCTCGGTCTCATCCCGTCCCGTCTTCATCTGCAGGTTCTCGAGGCGAGGAGAGCTCGGAGGAGGACCCGCCTATAGACATCACTACGGTACAGGACATGTTGAGCAGCCATCACTACAAGTCCTTCAAGATCAGCATGATCCACAAGCTCCGCTTCACCACAGACGTGCAGCTAGGTACTGTTTCCGTATGTAACGGATGTATGCCAGTAAGGGCTGTGTGTAAACCTCACTCCCCTGACCTCAAAAAGAGGTGCTCTAGCGACTGACGCTAGGGCCTGTAGCCTTTAGCCTCCTTGGTAGAGCGCCCGCCTCCCGCACCAGCATCCCAGGTTCGAAACCCGCTCGGTGTGATGGTGCAGACCCGGGGGGGTTACATTGGTGCCGTGACCCGGACGAGAGTGAGGTTTAGGGGGGTGAGTGTAACGGATGTATGCCAGTAAGAGCTGTGTGTAAACCTCACTCCCCTGACCTCAAAAAGAGGCGCTCTAGCGACTGACGCTAGGGGCTGTAGCCTTTAGCCTCCTTGGTAGAGCGCCCGCCTCCCGCACCAGCATCCCAGGTTCGAAACCCACTTGGTGTGATGGTGCGGACCCGGGGGGGTTACATTGGTGCCGTGACCCGGACGAGAGTGAGGTTTAGGGGGGTGAGTGTAACGGATGTATGCCAGTAAGGGCTGTGTGTAAACCTCACTCCCCTGACCTCAAAAAGAGGCGCTCTAGCGACTGACGCTAGGGGCTGTAGCCTTTAGCCTCCTTGGTAGAGTGCCTGCCTCCTGCACCAGCATCCCAGGTTCGAAACCCGCTCGGTGTGATGGTGCGGACCCGGGGGGGTTACATTGGTGCCGTGACCCGGACGAGAGTGAGGTTTAGGGGGGTGAGTGTAACGGATGTATGCCAGTAAGGGCTGTGTGTAAACCTCACTCCCCTGACCTCAAAAAGAGGCGCTCTAGCGACTGACGCTAGGGGCTGTAGCCTTTAGCCTCCTTGGTAGAGCACCCGCCTCCCGCACCAGCATCCCAAGTTCGAAACCCGCTCGGTGTGATGGTGCGAACCCAGGGGGGTTACATTGGTGCCGTGACCCGGACGAGAGTGAGGTTTAGGGGGGTGAGTGTAACGGATGTATGCCAGTAAGGGCTGTGTGTAAACCTCACTGACGCTAGGGGCTGTAGCCTTTAGCCTCCTTGGTAGAGCGCCCGCCTCCCGCGCCGGCATCCCGGGTTCGAGACCCGCTCAGTGTGATGGTGCGAACCCGGGGGGGTTACATTGGTGCCGTGACCCGCATGGGAGTGAGGTTTAGGGGGGTGAGTGTAACGGATGTATGCCAGTAAGGGCTGTGTGTAAACCTCACTCCCCTGACCTCAAAAAGAGGCGCTCTAGCGACTGACGCTAGGGGCTGTAGCCTTTAGCCTCCTTGGTAGAGCGCCCGCCTCCCGCACCAGCATCCCAGGTTCGAAACCCGCTCGGTGTGATGGTGCGGACCCGGGGGGGTTACATTGGTGCCGTGACCCGGACGAGAGTGAGGTTTAGGGGGGTGAGTGTAACGGATGTATGCCAGTAAGAGCTGTGTGTAAACCTCACTCCCCTGACCTCAAAAAGAGGCGCTCTAGCGACTGACGCTAGGTGCTGTAGCCTTTAGCCTCCTTGGTATAGCGCCCGCCTCCCGCGCCGGCATCCCGGGTTCGAGACCCGCTCGGTGTGATGGTGCGGACCCGGGGGGGTTACACATATCTCTGTGTTTTACATTGATGAAATATCTGGCTCCACTTCTGCCAAAACAGACCAACATTCAGATTTAAAACAAGAGTTTTCTCTTCAGATTCAGTGGAACAAAACAGAGTACTTTACTGTAGTGTTAAGCCGCGGTCACACTGTTCATTATCTGTAGACAATAATCAATATTTCAAGAAATAAAGGCTTGAAATAGTTCACTCTCTGTAATCTATATACACTTTCTGAAATGAGTGACAAAAAATATTGCCCTTTTTCATGATATTTTTTTAGATGTACCTGTATGTATGTATGTATGTATGTGTGTGTGGGTTTTATAGTTATATACATAGTAATAATTTATATTATACTATTAGAATACAGAAAATAAAATGATATATATGTATTTTTGTAATATAAATGCATATGTAAAATGTTATATATATGTATATAAGAAATATTAGTAATATATTATTGTATTATATGGTATAGTTCATCTCTAACAATGAGAAATTCGTTGAGAAAGTCTGCGGTTCTTCTCCTGACTTCTCAGTTTCTCTACCTCTCAAAGCACACGATTCAACTCATGAACAAAAGTTTGGCAGATGGTCTTCAGATCAAACACAGAATCAAATATTCCAGCACACTTGACAGTTGCTCCAGTCACAGCTCCATCCCAATTACAGCAGCGCTCCAGGCGCGGGAATCTCTTTAGGAATTTCACTGTGATTGACGGGCTTTTTTCTGGCACACTGATGTTTGCATGCTATTTTTTAAGTCATGTGAATTATTGACAGCTGTCACATCCATTATGGACAGACTGTGTGTGTGCTTCTGAGATAGAGCAGTAATATTATTCCAGACCTCTCTCTCTCTTTCAGTGTTTCTACAGAATCAGTGTCAGTCTGAGTCGGTTCTCCTTTCATATGTAAATAACAGGGAAAATAACCCCACACACCTGTTCATCTTTAATGTTTTTATGTAAACTCTTTTTGATAAAAACTGAATAAAACCTTCTCACTTTTCCAGGCATTTCTGGTGAAAAGGTGGAGATCGATCCGGTCACAAATCAGAAGACAAGCACAAAGTTCTGGATCCGACAGAAGCCGATCTCCATCGACTCGGATCTGCTGTGTGCCTGTGACCTGGTGGAGGAGAAGAGTCCAAGTCAGTTCTGCTCGTACTCTTCTGAAATATGCATGAAATACTTATTCATTTATATACACGACCATTCAAAGTTTTGAGATCAGTACGTTTTCTGTTCACCAAGGCTGTATTTATTTGATCAAAAATACAGTAAAAACACTAATATTGTGAAATATTATTACAAATCAAAACAACTGTTTCCTTTTCAAATGCATCTTAAGATTTGATTAATTCCTGTGAATTTTCTGCAGCCGTTATAACAGTCTTCATCTGTAGTGCTATTATAGTGTTTGTTTATATTTTGAATTCGTTTTTATTTCCGTTTTCATTTAGATTTTGGTTAACGGTTTAGATTGTTGTGTGTGCGTTTCTCATTTTTAGTAGGTTTTTATATATATATTTTTTTTCTGTTTTAGTTTATTTTAGTCAAACCAAATGTAATGTTGCCCTGGCAACTATGTTCTTTATATTTAATTTTATTCCAGTTAAGGTTTATTTAAGTATTTTTTTTTGTATTAGTTTAATAACTCCGCTTCAGCATCATTCTAATATGTTGATTTGCTGATTAAAACGTTTCTTGTTATGATTAGTGTTGAAAACAATTGTGCTGCTTCATATTTTTTTGGAAACGGTGATAATTCTTTCAGGATTAATTCATTAATAAACATCAAGTTCAACAGAACAGCATTTATTTGAAATAGAAATATGTCCCTTTAAATCATTTTAATGCATCCTTTTAAAAAAAACAAAAAGAAATTTGGATCAGTAGTTTGTTTATTTATTATAACAAATGGAATAAAGTATTTTTCTACTTGTATGCTTGCAGTAAAGTAATAGTCTCTGGTTAATGTAGAAACTCGTTTGATGTCCCACATCTCTGGCGACTGACAGATATAGTGTAGCGCTGCAAACTCACCGAGGGATTTATATTGCATTACACTTACAGGGAACTCCGTTACCGAAAACAACATCTATTTTCTGTGAGCTTTGCATTGGTAAGTGATGCAGACGTCTCTTAGCGGATATGACAGGGACACGAGCGCAGCTCTCTCGACGCGTGCTGCTAACGGTGATTGATGAAGTGCAGACAGATTCCTGAAGTCTGTTCACACTGATGCTCCGACTACGCCTGGAAATACTCCAGTCTCACAGTCACGATATGACGTTTGTTTCTGTGTCCTGTGTGTTCAGATTCAAAGATGCCAGAGCTCATATTTCAGCTTAATTATGTTTGAAACAATCATATTTTATTATCAAAGAATCCTGAAAAAAGTATCACGGTTTCCACAAAAATACGAAGCAAGCACAACTGTTTTCAACACTGATGATAATCAGAAATGTTTTTTGAGCAGCAAATCATCATGTCAAAATGATTTCTGAAGGATCATGTGACACTGAAGACTGCAGTAATGATGCTGAAAATTCAGCTGCGCATCACAGGAATAAATTACATTTAAAAATATTAAAATAGCAAACAGTATTTGTAAATTGTAATATGTCACAATATTTCTGTTTTTATTGTATTCATGATCAAATAAATTTGAAAGTGACGTGACATACAGTCAAGTATGGTGACCCGTACTCGGATTTCGTGCTCTGCATTTAACCCATCCAAGTGCACACACACAGCAGTGAACACACACACACACCGTGAACACACACCCGGAGCAGTGGGCAGCTTTTTATGCTGCGGCGTCCGGGAGAAGTTGGGGGTTCGGTGCCCCTTGTCGTGGTATTGAAGGTGGAGAGAGCGCAGTACATTCACTCCCCCCACCTACAATCCCTGCCGGACCGAGACTCGAACTCACAACCTTTAGATTACGAGTCCGACTCTCTAACCATTAGGCCCCCAATCCTAACTTTATCCTAGTCCCCAAACCCTAGTATTAGCTCACATGCACATGTATGTTGAACCATGGTGATGATCTAGATTTAAATGTAGCCTTGATTAGAACATGTTACTTCCCCAAATGTTTGAACAGTGTGTATATATGAAGAGTTTATTTGCAAAAACGGATAACTTCAAAAATCATGTTTTTATTATGATATCATGATTTTATTGTGCTTTGTGTTATTAGTTTGCTGTCTTTTAAAAGTTCTGTTTTAACCTAGTCAAAATAACCCACTGCAGTTTGATTGAGTTTATTTTGAATGCACAAAAAATAATGTGATTTTTGAGAATAGTTCAAAACGGAGGTCTCTGTTTTTGCAAATTAACTCATCTTATATTTTCTCAAATATGACATTAATCATTTGATTTTTGACAGCCCTGGGTTATTTTATTTTCAGGGGTGTTTTAGGCTTTCTTGGTGCAAACATAAGTTCTCTCTTTATGTATTCACTAATTGATTTATGCAATGATCCGTTTATCATTATTTAACTAAATTAAGTTCATTATCAAGATAAAAAAGGTTTGCATTTAAAATTCACTCTGCTCCTGCTATTCAGTGTAAATTTGCAAGAAGCTTTTGAATAGACGGGATTTTTCTTGTTGGGCTGAATGACTGAAAACTGATTCATAATAAAAAAAAAAAATATGTAACATAGTATTAGCTCACATGCATGTATGTTGAACCATTGTGATAATTTAGTTTTGCTGAATGTAAAAAAGGTCTTTATGGTTTCTTTGTAGGTCATGCAATATTTAAGCTCACATATCTAAGCAACCACGATTACAAAGCCCTGTACTTCGAGTGTGATGCTGCTACAGTCAATGAGATTGTGCTCAAGGTAGGATTGATCGTTTTTTACTGCTTTGTGTTTATAAATGTGATCCCGTTCACATGAAGTCTGTCCTTTCCTCTTCTTCTGCCAGGTGAACTACATCCTGGAGTCCCGGGCCAGCACGTCGAGGGCGGATTACTTCGCCCAGAAACAACGCAAACTGAACCGTCGCACGAGCTTCAGTTTCCAGAAGGACAAAAAGTCTGGCCAGTAGCTCTGGCGGTCAAACCGATCAGCAGACTCTGAACCGACGGCCTGTGTGAACAGAGGCAGAGAAATAGACGGGAAACATAAAGAATAGAAGGATGGTGAGAAGTTTAGACAGACGTCTCATCCGGATGGAGAAATCTGCCTCTCAAGGTCGGGCTTTCCTGGACTGACGGTCCTTAATCATATCAGAGCACTAATGCTCTCTGCTGTCACTCGAATGTACTAGCAAAACCAATCACCAATCTAATTGAACAATTCTATTAACGTTTGAAGCCATCGCCCAGACCAGACAAAACCATCGGCTGGACTCTGAACGCCAAGGACCGAGAACTTGCTGCTGTTTGTATCAAAGACTTACTTCCACTGCCTACAAACCAACTGTACATAAGCGTGCACCAAACCAACGCAGTCAGAACGAGCGAGCGAACCGTATTAGCTGTTCCCGTATGTATCAAAGATGATAAATCAAATCGCATCGGACACTTGCACGTAAAGGAATCGCGTTGTTTTTTAAATGTAAATAGCAAATGCATTCAGGGTCTGATGACAAACCCTCTTTGGCCATAGTACTTCAGTGCCTGCTACAGATCAATACCAGATTTTAAGCGTCCGCTGGTTAAGTCGGGAAACAGCAGGTTAATAAGTTAAGGAAAGACAGATTTTTAATGATCAAATATGAAATGAATTACTACTTTTTACTGAGATGTGTTTTTCCCCTTTGCATTGTATCTTTGGATTGCATATAAATATATATGTATGTATATAAACCACTCGCCGTCTCTCTTTTCGACGGATGTTTTGGTTTTTTCCGACTGTCCTCTCGGGCTGCGATGGGAATGTATGACCGTCTTTGCCACATTTCTTTCTAGATGTTAAAGATAACATTATTACGCTAGGTTCGTGTCATCCGTGTCCGTCTCAAGCTGAAACTCTCGCTCTATAACTCCTCTTCAAACGCTGCTGTTGTTAAACTGGATTCAGGGTGTTCGTTCTGTCTAAAACTGTTCTGACTCAGGTTTCTGACTGCCATGTTGTCTTGACTGATCTTGTTTCATGTTTTTACATCTGTCAAAGCCGGAGAGCGATAACTGATACTCAGTTCAGCTCTGACGGATGGACAAAGAGAGCGTGTTTTCCCGTGACGGGGATAACGGCTGAATAGACATTTCAAATAAAACTTTATTTATAATACTCCGAAGACCTGGGGGGGGTTATCATGCAGCCTATGGAATCAATATTTGCTACAGTACATGTATACTGTATATAAGTAGATTTTCTAATTAAAGACTGAACTACAATACGTTTTGTTGGGGTTTCATCACTTGTCTTCTGCGCTTACGCTGTCGTATAAGGTACGCAGCAGAATTGTGTTTACATTTTAAGATGGCTCCTAATGCAGCATTGCATGCATCTTTCACAGATAAAGCAATCCCAGAATGCATTGAGACATGCAGCTCATTCAAGCCAGCAGATGAGTAATCGTTATTTCATTCAAGAAATGTAAATTATTGATTCAAAGTAGCTTGGTTTGATTTAGAATTGACTATTGTAGTCAGATGATGTTCAAGTGTTTCGTTTGAGAAGCGCTGTAGAGCGTTTATGTAGAGCGCTCTAAATCAAATGCGTATGTTTTTATCACCGCTAGAAAATAAAAGCTTGCTGCTGTTGACAGAGAGTACTGTTAAAAGTATGTAAATAACATCAAATGTTATCAAGGGCACCTTATATTCGCCATATTTTGTCTTTTTATGAGCACTAGAGCACATGGTTTGGTGTGTGCTGTTATCATTAAGAATATTAAAAATAGTTTTCCGCAATTGGACTAAAAAGTAAAAATGTATGTTTTCAAAAATTTTCAAATTCAAAATTTTGCCATGGCAAATAATTGAAATAAAATCGATTAAAGTATTAAAATTGCTAAAACTGAAATTGAAATCTGAACTGAAAAATATATATTAAAAATAATATAAAAATGACAAGGACATAAAGTTACTAAAACATACTGAAATTGAAATTAACTCAAATTATAACTGAATATATAAAAAAATTTAAGGCAAAGTTCACCCAAAAGTGAAAATGTTAAGGTGCCCTTGTTACATGTTACATGCACTGACTATTATAATAACAATAAGGGGAGCTGTTGTAATTTTTTCTAACCTAACCATATAGTAAGTACATGTATTAATTAATATTACTCGGTACCTAAATGTATAATTACACTGTAACAAGGACACCTTAAAATAAAGTGTAACCAAATGATGTCATTAATACTCATGTCGTTTCAAACCCGTAAGACCTTTGTTCATCTTTGGAACACAAATGAAGATATTCTTGATGAAATCCGACAGCTTTCTGACCCTCCAAAGACAGAAAAGCAACCGACACGTTCAAGGCCCAGAAAGGTAGAGAGGATATCATTAAAATAGTCCATGTGGTATCACTGGATCAACCGTAATGTTATGAAGCTATACGAGAACACATGTTGTGTGCAAAGAAAACAAAAATAACGACTTCATTCAACAGTTCTTCTCTTCCGTGTCACCGTCCTCTGCCGTTACGGAGCGTAACACGCCGCATGCGTCTGCATTCCTCTGCTCGTAAACCAGATGCGTGGTCTACGTCAGAAGCACCACACACATGTGCCGCAGTTCTCTCGTGAATGCAGAGGATGGTGCTGACTTTAACCACCAAACTGTATTCATAAAGTGAATATAATCTGTTGATTTCATGCTGACTTTAATTCAAATCACTACATGAAAATAACGTGTTGTCAAATGCAGTGGTGTCCACTTCCTTCTTGCAGTCGCTGAATGAGTTTGGTCTCTGTATAATGCAGAGAAAGCTCTTTGTTGTAACATTAATACAAAGCCAAGAACGTTTGTTAGCCTCCGGCTAGCGCGGGTTTCTCCTCTGTCACATTTTGTTTGCTTTGCTCCACCGACCCTACAGGCCTCGAGAGAGCCAAACACCCAACTGAACTCTCGCTGCTTCATCTCATGTTTATATACTGCAGGAAAAAACAGTAATACTTTGTTTACTACTGCGTGTATATGTGTGTATATATATATATATATTTATATATAAGTACCCTCCAAAAGTATGGAGCAGTAAAAACAAAATTGCTCTGTTGGCTGTGGAGTCAAGATATTTACAAATATGATTAAAAGATGAACATGAGACAAAACTACAGAATGTCACATTTTATTACTGGGTGATTCAACACAAACATGTTTAACCAGCTAAGAAGTTCAGCACTTTTAGTGTTCATCCCTCTATCTGAAGTGAGCATATGTATTGGGACAGTTTCCTCACGGGTCTTTCAGAGTTTCAGAGAGTTTCAGAGTTTCTTTATTTCGTACCCGAAGGTAAATTAGTTTCCAATGAATAAGTTCAGGCACTTTCTCACAGATACTATAAAATGGTGATCTAGTGAATAGTGAATAGTTTCTAAGTGATCAGCTGTGTCCTGATGCATTAATTCTTCAGATATTAAAAGCAGGGAATGAGTCGAATCAGTTATATCCATTACTTCTGTATTCTGAATCTTGCATTCGATGATGACACACACAAACAGAATGAAGATGAGGGAGCTGACTTTGAGAGAAAAACAAGCAATTTGGATACTAAAAGAAAAGAGGAAGTCAATTATAGCTATAGCAAAAACAAAGAGCATGGAGAAATCAAGAGTTTGGAAACCACCAGCAACCAACAACTACCTGATCGGCTGAGAAAACAACAGTAGTTGATGACAGACAAATCATAAAAGCTGTGAAAATGAACCCTTAAAGACGTGTCTGTAAAATCAGCAACAACTTCCAGAAAGCTGATGCTCTGGCAATCTACTGTCCTCAGGAGACTCTGACACAGAATTACAGACGCTACACAGAGAGATGCAAACCTCTGACCAGCACCACAAACAGAAAGACAAGATTAGAGTTTGCAAAAAGCTCAAAGAGTCAGAAGAGTTTTGGAACGGTGTTTATGGACCGATGAGACAAAGATGAACCTTCGATCCCAAGCATACACCTCATCTGTAAAGCATGGTGGAGGTGTTGTCATGGCATGGACATGTATGACTGTCTCTGGAACAGGCCCTCTCATCTTCACTGATGACTTAATGCATGAAGACAGTAGCAGAATGAATTTGGAAGGGTACACAACCATCTTGCCTATACATTATTCAAGAAAATGCCACCAGAGTCATTAGGAAATGCTTCATATTGTATCAAGGACAATGACCGAAAACACCCGGCCAGTTCAGTCAAGGAGTTTATAAGGGCAAAGAAATGGAAAGTCTTAGATTGCCCAAGTCCATCTCCAGATTTAAATCTGATTGAACATGAATTTCACCGGCTGAAGAGGAGAGGAAAGGCAGAAACAGTTGGAATTGGCTGCATTAAAGTCTGGGAAAGTATTTTCAAAGGATGAGATCAAGAGTCTGGGGATGTCTATGTGTCACAGACTCACTGCTGTGATCGTACGCAAGGGATCTGCAACTAAATAATAGCTTTGAGTCTTTTATATCTGCCTTATGTTCAACACATCAATGAGTGGGATGAACTGAAAGTGCTGTTCTTTTTATTTGGTAAAACATGTATGTGTTCAAAACGGCTAATAATAAAATGTGACATTCTGTAGTTTTTGTCTCATATTCATCTTTTAATCATATTTGTAAACTGAAGTACTGAAGTAGTTTAAGTCTTTGGTTCTTTTAATTTAAATGATTTTGGCTCACATTTAACAAAAACCCACCAATTCACTCAACAAATTAGAATATGGTGACATGCCAATCAGTTAATCAACTCAAAAGATTTCCTGAGTCTTCAAAATGGTCTCTCAGTTTGGTTCACTAGGCGACACAATCATGGGGAAGACTGCTGATCTGACCGTTGTCCAGAAGACAATCATTGACACCCTTCACAAGGAGGGTAAGACACAAACATTCATTACCAAAGAAGCTGTTCACAGAGTGCTGTATCCAAGCATGTTAACAGAAAGTAGAGTGGAAGGAAAAAGTGTGGAAGGGTGGAGAAGCTCATAGCCCAAGTTGCTTGAAGTCCAGTGTTAAGTTTCCACAGTCTGTGATGATTTGGGTGCAATGTCATCTGCTGGTGTTGGTCCATTGTGTTTTTTGAAAACCAACGTCACTGCACCCGTTTACCAAGAAATTGTGGAGCACTTCATGCTTCCTTCTGCTGACCAGCTTTTTAAAGATGCTGATTTCATTTTCCAGCAGGATTTGGCTCCTGCCCACACTGCCAAAAGCACCAAAAGTTGGTTAAATGACCATGTGTTGGTGTGCTTGACTGGCCAGAAAACTCACCAAACCTGAACATAGAGAATCTATTGAGTATTGTCAAGAGGAAAATGAGAAACAAGAGACCAAAAAATGCAGATGAGCTGAAGGCCACTGTCAAAGAAACCTGGGCTTCACACCACCTCAGCAGTGCCACAAACTGATCACCTCCATGCAGCGCCAAATTGAGGCAGTAATTAAAGCAAAAGAAGTCTCTACCAAGAATTGAGTACATATACAGTAAATGAACATACTTTCCAGAAGGCCAACAATTCACTAAACATATTTTTTTTATTGGTCTTATGAAGTATTCTTATTTGTTGAGAGTGAATTGGTGGGTTTTGTTAAATGTGAGCCAAAATCATCACAATTAAAAGAACCAAAGACTTAAACTACTTCAGTCTGTGTGCATTTAATTTATTTAATACACAAGTTTCACAATTAGAGTTGAATTACTGAAATAAATGAACTTTTCCACAACATTCTAATTTATTGAGATGCACCTGTATTTATATATGTATGAGGTTAAAATTAGGCTATATATTAGAATTATAAAATGTAGTTTGGGTATAAAAAACATGTTGATGACTGACAGATGTCAAAGGAGCACTTGTTTTTAATTACCTTTGTGTTACGTTTAACTATTTTAGTCCAAGTTTTTGTGTTCATGTTAATTTTGTAATGATATAAAATCCCAGCTGCTTTATAATCTACGACGCACTTGTGTGATTTGTGAGTTTGCTTCAGTAGGATAAACATGTTCTTTTTTTTCAGCTGTTTTTGTCTGGAATTCTTGACTGAATTTCTACTTTTTGATTAATGCACTTATACCCTCTGGTGTTTGTATCTTCTACAGGCTTGGTGAATTTGGTCAGAAAATGAAAACCTCCAAAGTTTTTCCTGCAAGATCAGATGCATGAATGCAGTTTAGGAAACCTCTGATTGTATTTCACTTTGCATTGTAGCAAAAAAGACCAACAACCAATCGAGTTGATTTAAGAAGGATGCAAGCAGCAGCAGGTACCGTCTCGCCTGTGGGGTCAAACGCTGGGAATCAGAGCCCAGCTGGCAGGGGACACATCCGTACAGACGCCGCTGTCTCGAGGTTCTTCTGCAGCTGTGGCCCCTGAGAGATCTTTTTCTGCCCTCCACGAGAACCAGGGATAGACACTGGTTAAAAATATCCTGAGACCTCGCCACAACCAAGACAATAATCTTAATTCAGAGTGACAGCCATGGAGCCGGAGATGGATTTTCTCAGTTCTTGTTTTGGCTCTGCATCTTCACTGGACTCTTTCCAGACGGTGTCAGTTTGGCTTTCGAACACAGTACATTTTGTTTTCTGCCGAGTGCTATTGTTTTGATGGTATAGTCTGTCTTTAAATCCACTAGCTTTGAATGATGATGCACTCAGTGTTCGTTTCCTTGTTTTCAGAGCTGCCTGGGAATTTTTGAAGTTGAAATGTGGTTTTGTTTTCCAAGAAATACAGAAATATTCCATAGAAATGTAAAAAAAAAAGATACAAACGTTCAGGAAGAAAAGTGTGTGTGTTTGCGTGTTTTAGGGCTGTCAAATCGATTAATGGCATTCAAAATCAAAGTTTGTGTTCACATAATATGTATGTGTGTACGGTGTATATTTATGTATAAATACATACACATACATAATTTAAGAAATATATCTAATATATACTAGGGTTACCATATTTTGATTACCGAAAACCAGGACACTCAATGCCATCGGCCCATCAAATGATACTTGACGTTTACTCAAAGATGCCTTATTAATGTCAATACATTTAAAGTATGCCTCCTCTGTATGGATAGAACATTGTTATATTACAAAATACTATCTATAACCAAAGACACAAATTCAGATAGGCTTCTCAGAGGTTACTCAACATGTTTTATTATGTAAATAAATAGTGCCCTAGTGCCGGTCAATTTAGTGGCCCAATGAAAAATAATGAAAACCAGGACATTTTCATCACTTTATAAAAAACAGCGAGGACGGCCAGGACAGGACGTGAAAACAGGACGTTTGGTCACCCTAATATATACACGTGTGTACGTGATTTCACCAAGTGCAAAATGTTCCTGGAACAACATTCCAAGCAACGAATCAGAATTAAGGGATACGTTTAAGGAAATATCAGTTTTAGCCTTACAACCAGAGTTAGGTACTTCTACACCCTTGTTATTCATTTCCCTCCGATATTATGGATCAATTATGGGTATAGGGTTAGGTCTATGTTTTGGACAATAATGTTGATCCAGGAACATGTGATGTGTGTGTATTTATATACATATACACATATGTGACCCTGAGGCACAAAAGCAGTCATAAGTAGCACACAGGGGCGTCAGAAAGAGGTTTTCAGTCAGCGAGCGAGTGAAGAAAACACCAGTATTTCAGCGATGACTCATCTGAACGCCTCTGATTGGTCCTTACATTCATAAGCTCAACCGCATCGTGTGTGATTGGTTATAATGCGCAGTGCTGTATAAACACATCTGTATCTGGTTCAGCACCAGACAGCGAATTTAGCAGCTGATGATAGACGCACTGAACGATTCAATCATGCTGGTGTGATTGTATCAAATATAGAACATATTATTCTGCATTTTTTTGTCTTTTGGAAGCTGCATCCAAAATCCACGTATTGTCTCAGAAATTTGAGGAGGCACGTGCCCTCACTTTGACTGGTCATGACGCCTCTGGGAGCACAGGTGTATTTATAGCAATAGCCCAAAATACATTGTATGGGTCAAATTTATCGATTTTTCTTTTATGCCAAAAACCATTAGAATATTAAGTAAAGATCATGTTCCATAAAGATATTTAGTAAATTCCTACTGTAAATATATCAAAACGTCATTTTTTATTTGTAATATGCATTGCTAAGGACTTCATTTGAACAATTTTAAAGGTGATTTTCTCAATATTTTGATGTTTTTGCATCCTCAGATTGCAGATTTCCAAATAGTTGTATCTCAGTTCAATATTGTCCTATCCTAACAAACCATAACAATGGAAAGCTTCAGCTTTTAGATTGTATAAATCTCAATTTCAAAAAATTGACCCTTATGACTGTTTTTTTACATAGATTATGTAAACACAAATTTTGATTTATGATTTTAAGTGATTTTCTTTTATTAAAATAAAGAATAACAAGTTATGCTGTTTAATACAGCACCAGGACCATTCAGCAAAGCATGAAGCACTATAGACCAAGACCACATTCATAACGCGCGTGTTTGTCTGATTTCTATCAGGCTGCCTGGAGCAGTAAATGCATTTTTCTTCATGGAGACCCTCCGTCTGTGTGTTTCCAGCAGCAGCAGATCTTCAGACGGAAGCCGACTGTCATCTAGAGGAGACAGATGTAAACTCATAGACCTATATATGTCTATGTGTAAACTGAGCAGGGCTTTTATTCACTTCCGGAACACGCACGCTTCTGAACGCACAGACCAGACACATCTTAGCGTGTCGTGCATTATGCACTTAATATAAGCACATGACCTGCCGAAATCCAGAATGATAGAATTTGCTTGAATGACCTCAGATATTCCTTATTCAACAGTATTTCAGTCTACGCTCTAATGAAATAAAATGGCAATAAAACTGTGAAATAAAAAAGATAAAGCACTCTTCGTTCATCCATCACGTTAGAAAAGGAAAGATAATCGCGCCCATATTCCATTGTGTGATGCTGTACTCCACGCATGCGCGGTCTGTTCTGTATCCCTTACGAAAATGAACCATGGTTTTACGACTAAAAAATCTAAAACGTTTACTAGTTCAACTATGGTAACCACAACTGAACCATGGTTTTGCAACACTAACCAGATTTTAACCATGGTATTTGTGGTAAAACTATGCTTTTACAAAAGGTAGGAGGCTACTTCAATAGACCAAAAACAATCATGGTTACTAAAATCATACAATCATAAAACCACGGTTAATTTTTGTAAGGGTTAAAGGTAAAGTCAAGTCTTCTGGGTTTCGCATACATGAAATGAATACATTCTGCAACAATATTAAAACTAGTATGGTATTCTAAACATAGACCTTAATATTTAGTGATCCATACAAGCCTTTATTAAATATTAATGCAAACAAATATGTAGCTTGCACCTTTCTGCCCCCTGGAGGTTAAACTTTGAGACAATATCACGTGTGCCATCGTTCCAATACAAGGAAGGCTTTTAGTTTATTTAAGTTTCCTACTAAAGACGAAAGGATCATGTACAAATACTGACAGATGAAAACGTAGTATTCTTAGTATGACAAGAAGTTCCTGTGGCTCTGTGGTAGAGCATTGCGTTAGCAGCGCAAAGGTTGTGGGTTCGATTCCCAGGGAACACATGTATTGACAAAACAAATGTATAGCCTAAATGCACTGTAAGTCACTTTGGATAAAAGCGTCTGCTAAATGCATAAATGTAAATGTACAAGAAGATGTAATAAGCAGTCAGGTTAGACGCCATACTGAATTTAACGCGGATGAAAACGAGGTCCTAGACCTAGATCATGTCATTTTAACAACTCACAACTTTCAAAACTGTTTTATGGAGTTTTTGTCTAGTGGATTTTTGTTTTGTCAGCTGAGCAATCAGTATATGTTTTAAACAACAGTACACTCCGTTGAACACACCGTTGAACTTGAGTCCCTCACAGCCTCATTCCGGTCAAGAATCGACCCTTGGTGTGTCACGTGGTGAAAGTCTTCTAACACACCACACGGTGGAGCCACAACATTAGAAGATCGCACAAGATGGCAACATTGCGAGTTGTTTAGTCTTGTTAATTATATGACAGCAGAAACAATCTTTCAAAGACACACTTTTTTTATTTATTTAAGCTTTAGTTTTGTCTTTTTTTTCTGTGAGACCGTGTCTTTGTCTCATTTGTTTTCATCATAACAGCAATGGTCGACACATTGATCTTGAAAAATACCACTCCTACTATATATATTTTCATATATTACTATATACTTTATCCCTCATATACAGCATACTTTCAAATATCAAATATTCAGGCAGGTTAATTATATTAATGTAATGAGATAGAAAAAATAGAATCACATGCAATCATTTCTTTCTGTTTACCACTGTATATGTACACTCTGCCGGGCAAAAACACCTGAACGTGTGCTATATAGCGCTTCTGGATGTGCAGGGTTGTGCTGTGACACGAATCCATCAAGTAAAGCAGTGAACAGATTTGTCTAGCAAAGTATAACTGTCTGGGACATTCAAGGAAAAACCCGTTTTGGACATGACGTAGGAGCAAACTGCAAGTACATGACAAAAGTTTACAGGTTTTGGCTCATTGATTCTTGAGTACTGGAACAAAACAGGTCACAATTGAATTTTTTTCACTGTAACAATGTATTCTTCATGTCAACACTGACAGATAAAAACATCAACTGTTAGGTCAAATACTTATAAATAACAAATCCAGCATTACACTTTAAGATTGAATTAATAATACAGGATGGTTTTAAACAGATTGTCGGTGCATCTGTTGACAGAAATTAGACATCTGAGTGTTGACATAACCATTTTGGTTTTGCATGTATTAATTGTTTTTCTGGTGTCGCTCGCTATTAACTGACCTACTTATGCTAATGGCAGATCTATTTGTGGACCATGTTGTGCAGTAACTCAAGAATCAGTGCTGTGTTTTGCTACCACATGTTGCATTTGTATAGCATCTGTCAAATCGTTGAAAGTCTGAAATTTAAATGTCAAACCAGTAAGTGAAAACAAAACCACACACAAAAAACTAATTTTCCAAGCTTAGTAACCAATATAGCATACAGCAATCCTGATTCCATTTCCCTAGAGACAAAACTATAGCCGCATCTGATATCATATCCATCATAATCTTAACAACTACTAAAATATTTCCAAGTCTAATAGGTGATCACAAGGAAACTCTATCAATGACACGCATATAAGAGATATCTCAGTTCACAGTGTTTCTGATGCAACAGTACCGGCCAACACCTAATGTGCAGCACATCACTGATACCAATATTTTCCAGATTTTGTCTTTAAAGTTCATTATTGCTAAAGTAATTCTACCAAACATACATAAAATCACCAGTTACTTCATTAAATCGAAACCTAAATTACGTAAACCATTTACGAAAATGAGTTTACCAGTTTGGAGCACAAAATTCTAGGTGTTGCTTAATTCTAAGCAGCTCTCTTTTTAATTAAAGCCGTTCCTCAAAGTACATTTACTAGACCGTGGATAATCCACAGCCCTTTATATGTACCGTTTCTACTCTGCAGTAAGTTCTTCTTTTTTAAAACTATGTTTATAATATAATATAATATAGTATAATATAATATAATGCCTGTATTAACATATCAATAAAAATACACAATGTTTTTAGTGATAAAAAGAAATATAGTCATATTTCTTTAGCCAAAACCTTTTCTACATTTTTGCAGGACAATGTTGGTCATTTTTTTGCATAGGAAAAAATATTCAGCTCTGACGTAAATAAGTACATAATTCTGTAGTTTGCTAAAATAAATCAAGATTGTTTTTTTTCTTCTCTCTTTCTCTTCCTGAACAATAAAAGAATATCAAAAGAGAATTGCTACAAAAAAACAATGGCAGTAATTGCCATTGAAGCATAAATTAACAAATCCTAGGACTCAATATCAAGTCGATGGATAAACTGTGTGAATTACTCATATTCAACATCTGATGGGCAATATTCCAACATTGAATAATACTGACCTTGCAGACATTAATACATTTTTTTTCATTAACAAAATACATATCTACAAACATGTATAACAAATAAGCTTGGTGTATTTAGATTTGTACTATAGTGAGATCTATGCTTTAATATATAAAATGTGCACTTGTTTATATAATGTCATCTAGGAGATGTGGGTTGGCTACCCAGTCCAAAGTTCGTGGCTCAGAAGCTGCCATTATCATGCACATGAACTGTTTGCCGGTCCTTTTATCAATGGGATAAATAGTAGTGGGCGTGAACCTCCTGTTGTTCTCAACAAATTCACAGAGCTTTTGGTAGACATTGGGATACTCGTGGCGAAGAAACACCCCACGTATCCTCAACTCCCGCTGAATGTTGATGAAGCAGATCTCCCGGGCTTTCCTTCCCTCCTCGCCTTCCTTGTCAATGTCAGCCATACCTGGCGGTGGGGTCAGGATCAACGTCTCCATGTCGGTTTCCTTCCGATGGACCTTCTTTTCTGGGCTGTAGGAGGCAAGAGCAACCTTGGCAAATTTCCTGACGGTTGGGGCTTGGACCCTTGGCGACGGTCCATCAGGCACTTGATCACCAACAGCAATGGATACATTCAAGAGAAAACATTCATTAGGGTCATATTCCTTTCCCGCCTCTTGGAGCTCCTTGCAATATTCCCCAAGGTTATCCTTGAAGCTCTCCAGCTCACGGAGAGATAAGTATGTTGGTGACATGAGTAGACTTTCTAGTCCAAACTGCAGGAAATGTGTGGACGAACCTGGATTTGGAAAGCCCAAAAACAAGACTCCCCTGCCCCGAGACAGGTATCCCACTTTGGCTATACGGGAGAAAGCTTTATAGACCTCTGCGGTTTCTCGACAGTGCTTAATAACGTGGCGACACACACTACTGATTCGTCCATAGAGGCAGCTCTCCTTGTGGACGTCCCAGTCTTCGCGGCGACAGTTGCGAGAGCAGTAGTAGGTATAGCAGCTGTGGCAGGACTTAAAGTAGAGGCAGGCGTTAAACAAGGTCTCAGTCCGGCGGCATTTATTGTTTGAACACATCATAGTGTCGTCCTCATCGGGACTCTGGTCAGGGGAGCACTCTTCTGTACTTCTCAGGCCGTCACAACTCCCGTCAGTGTCTCTTAGTGTGTCAGGATCTATTTTTATTGAAGTGGGTTGTTTGTCAAGGGGCATACCACTTTCAGATCCTGCTATTGAATCCTTTCTTGTTGAAGATACTGCTTCTTCTTCATCAATGAGCTTTTTGAGTTGATCAAGCAAGTCTTCACTTGTCCTCCTGGCTGGAGGTTTGTAATCGATAACAAGGCCTGCTAGAAGCTCATCAAGCTGCTCTAAACTTTGCTGTAAAGATGTGCTGCTTTGCATTTTCTCTTTGGTAGATTCTCCAGAGCGGGATTTCGCTTCACGTTGAGGGGCTTCTTGATTTGGGGCACTTTTTGAATCTAGCACATCCCAACTTGCAGAGCGTGCTTCTGATTTACTAAGATTGCTTGGTCTGATATCATTGTCTGTGATGGTAATCTCAGGTGCGACAAACCACAGTTTACTCGAAGAGCTCATGGCCTCAGTTGGACTTTTGTCAATCAAAGAGTTTTCAGATAAGGACAGTGCAGCATAACGCCTTGGTGAACTGGAAAGGTTGACAACCACAGGTTTTGGTCGTTCACTTGAAGTTTGTATCCCCTGACAAAGAAGATTCTCATCGCTTTTCCCTCGAGGTACGGGCTGTTCCCGCTCTACATGGGTGTCAAGGATGTTATCCCAAGATCTTGAGTACGGTCTTGGGTCTGTTACAGGTCTTGCTGGCTCCATGCATGGGCTGGTATACCAAGTTGTGAGCTTTGGCTCTTGTCTAACTCTCGTGGGAGTAGCCTGTGAGACATACGAGGAAGGGTAATGGCTAGAGTAGCCAGACACCTCTGAGCCGTACCAGTCCTCTGATTGCGGCTGCACCACACGGGCATGTCGTCTTCCCTCAGTGTAGTACGCCCTTGCAGGAATATGATGCTCCATTGGTGGTGTGTAGGGGTCGGCCATGTAGAAGATCCGAGGAGGGGCTGTTTGAATCTGATATGTCCTTGGGTCATCGCCATAGAAAGTCCTTGCTGGAGGTGTTTGAATTATATACGCCCCTGGCTCACTTGCAGCATATGGTTTAGGGTACACAGGCTGTCCAGAGTAATGGTAGGTGTCGATTTCTGTGAAATAATGCCGGGAAGGTACAGTATGAACAACGTGAGTCCTTGGATCTTGTACATATTGTACTTTAGGTGAGTAGGGTTGGCTATGAATGCTGTATCGGTCATCTTGATAATGAGTCCTTGATGGAGCTGAAGATCCATACTTCCCCAAATCCTCTGCATAGAAGAATTTAGTTGGCACGTTGGGGCTCGAATGAGCCCTCCGTTCCCGTCCATAGTGTTCCCTTGGCTCCCGTGGCGAGACCACCTTTTGTAAAGGGATCTCCATAGGCTGCATGTAGCTATTTGGCATACTTTGAGAATACTGGTAAGCCTGCCTGTATTCTCCAGTGAGGAAGTCAGTGGGAGTCGGTGTCCTCGAAGTGGAGAAATGGCGAGGCACTGTCAGACTCCGACTGCCACTGCTGGGATACTTCTGCCAAGGTGTGTCCACATGGGGTGTAGCTGCCTTTCGGCCTCCTTGCTGCACGGCCGACTCCTCTGGTTTGATGTCCACCCGGCACCGAACATGAGGACTAGTGGAAGGTTTGTTTGACCTTCCTGCATCAAAGCCCTCAGGCACATATACTGGGGAATACCTGCTTGTATCACTCCTTTGCGGCTGCAGTTTGATGGGATGTACTTCGTTCACGTGTGTTCGCATGGCGGCGTAGGAAGACTCTCTTCTTGGGGAAACTTCCGGCCTTGGCTGAGTGTTTCGATGCGCCCTTTGTGCTTCCCGGCCCCTCCTTGCCACTGGAGGGGAAGCATCAAAAGACACAGGAGTTAGGCTGGTCTGAACCCGTGAGGCACTTCTAGATCTAGTTCTCCTCTTCTGTTCTGTCACAGCAATTTCACCAGGCATCTCAGCAGTCATTGGCTGGGAGGTGAGACGGTAGCTAAATATGTCTGGGGAAGAAAACCGGTGAAGTCCATGCCCTTGTTGGCGACCTAAGGCATTCCAGGCAACCTCTGGATTGGCCGCATACCTTTCAGCCCTTCGATGTGGGTACTCCATTGCTATTGTATGATATCGGGGTTTGTCCATAGATTCAGTTTCAAAGCTACGGCAGTGCCTGTTTTTGCTTTTGCTTTTTCGAGAGTTCTCCAGTTTGCTGATGGATGGGGAATCACATTGTTTTGAGGGATGACAGGCTTTGGAGTGGTTTGAGAGGGAATTTACTTTAACATCTTGATACACTGTTGATACTAGTATATCAGGTGGATGTGTGCGTGTCATCTTAATGAGACTCTTCTAATTTTCCCCATTAAATTAGTTTAGGTTAAGGTTCCCTGCAAGAGATGAAGAAACAACACAAGATTAGCATTGCATTGTACAAGTTGCATACAAAACACCTGAAGTATAGGATCTATAATACTAAGTGTGAATGCTAACAGTGTTTTTTGGGAACTGGCTGATTAAGCATAAAAAACACAAGATTACTTGTAAATAACTTGAATATAATATTGTAAACAATAACAGCATAATATTCAGTATTCTACATGGTTTATAATTATTTGAAAAGCATTGCATGCATAAGGTTACCTTAGGAAGTAACTCATCAAGCCAAGATTCAGTGCAAATGTACGTAGCAAATAAACCCAATTCTGATTCTGAAATGCTTCAACTGCATTGTGTTGTTCAGCAAAATATGTTGGCTGGATGTATGCAAGTAATTTGAAGGTGGCTGCCAGAGGATGATGTTTCCCCTGGCAACAACATCATCTCAGAACCATCATAGTACATACAGTGTGGAGGCTCAACAGAATTGCACTGAATCCATAACACAAAAATCTTTCTTTTCACTTTTGAAATGTCTCGAAATGGTAAATCGCTTAAGAATGCTTACGTAATTCTAAACATTGTATCCCTTATGCTTGGCTTCAAATTAAACTTTCATCAGTTCAAATCTGCAGGTTGAAGGCAGGACAGAAATAGTGTCTTGAGTCTAAATTAGGCTCTTTGAAGGTTTTTCGACATCTTTGCATTCTCATAAACGTTATGCAAAACAGATGCAATCATTTGTCACGAAGAACCGTATTGTACAAAGAGAACACAACTGAAATAATGCATGTAGTCATTAAAGATACAATCAAAGCAATGATTGCAATGGATTTTATACACTACTAGCTTTTTTGAATTCACATTTAGTTCCAGCTCATGAACGTTTTTTCTTCTAAAAATGAGATTAAATGGTTTTCAAGACCTCCTACACATTCCCTACAGCTACGTTTATCAGACTGAGGAAATCCCATCTTGTTTCTACGACAGACACTTCTACAAACATCACTATCTCCAGACGCTGTTTACTCACAGAGCGTTAGTCTGGCAGCTTTTCTTATAGCCTCACACAATCGAGTAACCGTGTGTGTATGGAGCACCCACCGTCTACCAACATACGCACAGTCACCAGACTTTGTGCAATGCACGGTTTTTTCTTCTCCCTAATTAATTGGGAAATGCGCCATTTGTTTAAAAAACTGTCAATTTGTTCAAGTACAGGACAGGTAAAACTCCAGGAACAATGGCATACGATTGTCTGAGATGATGACAAGGAAAGTGCTTTTGAAAATCCAGTTTAAGTGCAATTTTAGTATTCATGTTGGTTTTATATGTCCAAAAAAAGAAAATTCCTTACACCTTCAATACACCAGTGCACACATTACAATTATTTTAAACAAAAGTTAATTTATATATATATATATCATTAATTTTTGTACAGACCTTTGATGTACCCCAACATTTCAG
Organism: Schizopygopsis pylzovi; assembly: GCA_027422435.1. Lineage (NCBI taxonomy): Eukaryota > Metazoa > Chordata > Actinopteri > Cypriniformes > Cyprinidae > Schizopygopsis > Schizopygopsis pylzovi. Next base: position 4,483,381 of record CM049820.1, read on the forward strand.
AAATGTCCAGTCTCAGGGTGATGAAACCACTGAAACAACTGAAGCCCCACAAAAGTATCAAAATTAAATTCAATTCTTAAATTGAATATATATATATATATATATATTCATAGAAGAGGTGTATGAATTGTATTTAAATTATTTTTGAATAATTTCATAAATCTGGGGGAAAATGCAATGACCTAAAAACAATGAACAACAAAGACAAACTGTTTGCAGAGCATAAACGCTGTCATTATTATCAGTGATGACCTCAATCCCTTCACAGAGCTGACAGCACTATAAAGCTTGACACATTTCACACAGTTAAACAAGGAGGCACAGCTGAATGCAGCTCTATACAGCAGAATTTCCTCTTTGGCAAATGCAAGTCACGTATTGGTTTTTAAATAAAGCTTATTGTACATTATTTATTCTTTTAAATTCAATATATAAAGGAAAGCCATTAAGTTGTGACATTCAGAAATAGGTAATGTTAAATTAAATCACACACCACAATGATGAATCTAATATGCATAAAATGTTCCATTATTGTTTTTTTAAATGAATGAATCAGTTAATGTATTATTCATGGATCTGGCTAATTTAAAATTTAATGCAGTTTTGTTTCAATTACTTATTCAGTATAATATGAGAATATTAAATTGATCCGGATGGCAGAAGAGCCTTACAGTAAGTATATACTGGCCTAATATTAAACTGCTATAACTGCAATAAACTGCAAACATTCTCTTACTCAGTATAGAAGCAAAATTATATATTAAAGCAATAGTTCACCCAAAAATTGTAATTTGCTGTTACTTCAGCAAACTTTATTCATCCTCAGGCCATGCTCAATGTAGGGGACTTTTTTTTCTTCAATAGAACAGTAAAGAAGATTTTTAGCTGAAATCGTGGTTCTTGGTGATTCATAAAATGCAGGCCAGTGGTTACCAGCAATTTGAAAAATGTTAAAAAAAAAAGCATTTCAGGCAACACAAAATTAAGCCTGTGGCTTCTAATGTTATATTGAGGTCCTATGAAGTGAAATGACTGGTCTGTACAGGAAACAATGTTATATACAACATTATTACCTGGAATATAGGGTAACCATACCTATTAAGCACACATCCATATTTGAGCTCCGATCATAAAAAGACAAAATAAAGGGAGTTGACTGGTCAACTGATGTTCGGGAGCGAGGCCACGCCTGTCACATTCTGTCAGGGATATGGAACGAGGGAGATGAGGAGATACTTTAAATAATAATGTCTTTAATGACAGAAAGCAAAGGAACATGGATATTAATGATCTGACAAGGAGATCTGACGCACACAAATGACGTTTAACAACTAACAGGAAACATGGGGCAGAACAGACTATAAATAGACAGGAGCTAACTCGACACACCTGGAACATAATCAGGACACAAGGCTGGGACTAACTGAACTCATAATGAACAGGAAACAGGAAGGACCATATTTGGGCACAAGAGGAAGGGAGATACAAGACACGGGGAAACAAAGTCTGACAACGCCTCTACCAATCACCTCACCTCAATCCTTCATATATCGGGCTGCCTCATACCGTGCTGTTTGTATCTTCCTCTCGAACCCACCCTTCCCTCCCCTTTAATCAAATCAGCTATCTTTATTTCTACCAGGTTGCAGCGGGGGTCCTTGCTCGTGAATGTATTATCATACTTGATGTCTTAACCAATTGATGTGCTTGTAACTACATAGCTCTACCTGTAATCTCAAGTCAGCTCATGATCATTGCACACTGAGATATGGGTCTCCATGGCTGAGCTCGAATTGCATGGCATACTTGCTTCGAACTAGCCGCAGTACACAGTGCATGGACATGCCTAACTGTTATGTTAAAGAATAGTGCTGACATGAAACAGTCACTATCAATACAATCAAATGCTTTCATGAGTAGCATAGCTTAACTTGTCACATGACAAACACAAATCATTAACTTCAGCACCGCTGTCAAGATTGTTACCTTACAAGACGAATGTGCGAACCGTTCTTTTTACAAAGGCTTGTTAATAAGGCTTCATATTAGTAATCAATGCCTAATAATGCCCAATCTGTAACTCAGTTTCAGTGCACTCAGAAAAACTTACATAGGCTATTGGCGAACTGATGAGCTCATTGACTGAAGTCATGTTTTAACTGAACAATGATTTTATGGCAGTTACCTGAATTCACACAAACGTGACGTAACATATGCAGCTATAAGTTGCAAATAATGATAACTTAATGTTTACACTGTAAACATAGCACGCATTTTTTAGCCAACAGGTGTGTAAATCAGTACTTAGGTGGCAGATATCTTATGACTTCAGTACTGTCAGTACATTCATAAGAACAGTATGCAATAACATATTGAGTGTAATTTTCATTTGATGAGCGCCACTTCTATGGGGACTTAAAAACCCGTTCTAAAGACTTACTTTTAGTCATTATTTGGGTAGCAACATATCTGAATGCCTTTGCAGAATTCAAATGAGCCATTTTTAATCTAGATTAATCTAGATTAATTCCAAGATTAATCTAGATTAATCTAGATTAAAAAAATTAATCTATGCCCACCCCTACTTTATTTATATCAGGTTGCATCGGGTGGGTCCTTGCTCGTGAATGTATTAACATTCTTGATGTCTTAACCAATTGATGTGCTTGTAACTACATACCTCCTGTAATCTCAAGTCAGTCAGATCATTGCACACTGAGATATGAGTATCCATGGCTGAGCTCGAAATGGCATACTTGCTTACTACCCAGTACACAGTGCATACTGCCTACTGTTTGTTAAAGAATAGTGTGTGAAACAGTACACAATAAGCAACAAATGTTTCAGAGTAGCATGCTTAATTGTCACATGACAAACACAAACATTAATTCAGCACCGCTGTCAAGATTGTTACCTTACAAACAAATGTGCGAACCGTTCTTTTTACAAAGGCTTGTTAATAAGGCTTCATATTAGTAATCAATGCTATATTGCCCAATTTAACTCATTTCATAATCGAAAAACTTTACATAGGCTATTGGACTGAAGTCATGTTTTAACTGAACAATGATATTTTTGGCAGTTACACTAATTGTAAAAAGTGACGTATTGTAGTTAAGTGCAAATAATGATAACTTATGTTTACACTAAAATAGCAGCATTTTCTTTAGCAACAGGTGTGTAAATAGTACTTAGGTGGCAGATATTTATACTTCAGTACTGTAGTACATTATAAAACAGTATGCAATAACATATTGAGTGTAATTTTATTTGATGAGCGCCACTTTATGGGGACAAAAACCTACCTACAGCTAAGCACACTATATTATTAATGAGGCCTTTAATCTCCACTTTTCAAACATTTACTTAATTTTTTTGTTGAAAAGCAATGCCTTTCTGATCTGGTATGTGACGGGAAAAGGAGTTGCATGAGTTTGACAAAAGGTAGAACTGAACTCGGTTTGATGGCATCAACAGCACACATCTCGCGTCTTCTTCTGATTCTACAGAAACACAGTCTTGTGTCAGTCAGTGATGTTTCCCACAGCAAGCCCGGAGTTCATGTAAATAGCCTCTGCTAACAAATTGCTCCATTTGTCCTTAGAGTAAATACACTCCGGTTATTTTTAGAGCTGCTTGACAGCGGAATTTAATTCTGTTTGCTTAGTTAAAATATTAATTTCATTTAAATATTATATTACTGCAAGATAAAAATTATTATGTGATGTCTTTGAAACGATGTATCAAGCACACGATGCCAAAAAAAATAAAAATCTTGTTTATTTTAAACAACCTTTTCAAATAATAACAAAAAAGCAAAGGTACAAAGTCAATCACAAAAAAACAGGGCATTCAAGGCATTCAATTTGATCAGTTATATATTCATAATGAAGTGTCATGTAAGCACATTGCAACGTCTAGACTAGTCTAAACTAAACTAACTAAGTAGCACATATTCAAAATTCAAATAAAACATTTAATTCATGGGGATGAACATAGAAACTAGCCTCATCATGAAGCCTCTTATTAAATGGATGTGAACTCACCAATAGTCTCTTAAAGCTGGAATACAGTGGATTTCCACAGATTTACAGTCAGGAGAAGCTGATGCTAGATGCCAAAGATCAGAGCCGGTCTGCAGATTTGAGTTGACAGAATCTATAGAAAACCGATTAACTTAACCTAAAGCGACAGCCATCCGTTAATATTTAAAGTCTGTTTATGAAGTTTATGTACATGAACGTTCAATGTTAAAGAGAGCACACTGAGTTTAATGAGAGCAGCAACAATTTGTTATACATTTCATGTAATATTTATTAAAATGACAGGATTTTGCTAAACAAATAGTCTAGGTCATATATTAAGTTCATACATATTTTAATATGAACAACTATTATTAATAATATCTATGAAATTATACTTGATCTATTGATGTCACACTGAAGCTGTGTGATTTTCAAAGTAGTGCACCCTTTAAGCTCACCTTATACAAAATCTTTTAAAAATACAGCACTGTAAAACAACAGACCAGCAATAAACTGTAAATGTATAACATTATGGATGTAAAAGTGCAAGCCAGTAATGCCTGTGAAGTAAAATGTTAGCGTAGCACACAATCTTATACAGCTATCTGCTAACTGTGTTCTGTAGCATCTGCGCTATGTTGCTAAAACATCTTTTGGATCTAACTGTAATTATTTCCCACATCCAAGTTCCAGGTTATAATATACAAAAGTCTGAACATTAATCTCTTAATTTTACAGTAAGTAGTGAAACTTACCCAAAATAAAGGCTTAAACATCTAAAAAAATGCACATTTAAAGGACTCTTTTAGTGAAAGTTTTTAGACAGCTTTCAAAATGGCCGCCAGACAGTGTGAACATATGGGCTGTGTTCAAAATGCCATACTATTGTACTACTCTTACTATTTCTGCTGCATCCAGTATATATACTGTGCATAGTATGCACATTTTCTGTATGCATGACACATCCGGATGATCTACTATATTTGCCAGAATCTGATAAATATAACTCAAGCATACTGAAATCAGTACAGAAGCTGTGTTCTGAATGGCATACTATCTTACAACTCCTACTATACTGCAGTATGCTGTGTGTTTACTGTGAATAGTATGTGGGTTTTCTGTATGCATGGAATGCCGTGTTCACCTGCTACATTGACTGAATGCGTCTATAGACACTGTGTGAGATACTGTTTCCCAGAACGCAACGCGCTCCATGTGACATTTCATCTTTAAACACATGAGTGAACTGGAGACGGGGAATAGTAATTATAAATGTAAGACTTGTACATGTATGTATGTACATATACATGTAAACTACAAACTATTGCTGTGCATCTAAAAACAATATCATTAGTAGGACATAAATTGTACTTTAATCTCTACTGCACTTTTTCGATCAAGTCAAATGACGTCAACTTTATCTCTATTGGGATTTACAGCCAGACTACAGCCAGACATTTAGCATTTAGTGATTTATAGCTTAATTGAAATGCTATAGTCAATTAAAATAAAATTTAATATTTTTTGTGTGAGAGATTAATATTTTATTTTAACATAACTTTTAATTCTGAAACCAATATCTTGTGAACTAAAAATGTCTCAATGTAGATTTTTGTGAGCTTAATAGGTACGTTTACCCTAATCATCATTTAATTCGTATAAGTGATGTCATTTCATGAGTATGTAAATGAACTGGTGAATCAGTTATTTGAACCAGTTCAATTAAACAAACAGTCAGAAAGAACCAGTTCATGGAAAACAATCTCCATTTGCCTGAAGCTATGTATTACAGGTAATACTGAAGTATTAATGCTCAGTTTCCTGCACAGACCGATCGCTTCACTTTATAAGACCTCAGTATATTCTCAGGAGCCATGGGTATTAATTTAGTCTAGCCTGTATGTGCTTTTTTGACTCTCAAAGTGATGGTAGCCATTGACTTGCATTTTATGACATTTTTGGGTGAACTATCCCTTTATTGAATGTTGTTTTCTGAAAAAAAATCGACAAAAAATGTATGAGTTTATGCTTAAAACAAGAATAAATATCTGCCAATTGGGAAGAACACTAATCTTGTTTTCCCTATTAAGTTCAGACCCCATTGACACATTTTTTTCTTGTTTTAAGCTTAAATGATCACTCCTGCAGTTTGAATTGAGTAGTTTATAGTTCCCCTCCGGGAACATCGAGCTGCGTCGAGACGCTAGGGGAACGCCATCAGCGTTGTCCAGCTCTGAATCATATGTGTAATCAGTCAAAATTGACGGCCAGACGTCAGGTGCGGTGACGTCACGACCAGGATGCTTAAAAGCACGTGATGTGCAGCCGGCGCCAGCTTTTTTGTCATTCAGCAAAGCTCTCTGTGTGTGTCAGTCGAATGTGTTCTGTGAGTCTGTTACTATCAGATAGGAAATAAGAAAGTTTATTCTTAAAAAGATAGGCAAAGAAAGACTAGAAGCAGACATATCAAAGGCCAATGAGGGCGAAAGTAGATCACGTTACAGACTGTGTGTTCCTCTCTGACTGGAGGCGAAAACTCTCTTTGAGGAGGGAGTTTTTCACCTGCGTCCTCGCAGCACCTGCCACGCTGCCGCTGAGGCGGAGCAGTGGCTGTGCTCGCAGATGATTAGATGGGAAGATTAAGACGGGTGATCCCCTATCTTCTTTTCCCATCAGATCCAGCGTCCGCTGTAATGCATTGTGCTCCCGCCGGGCACGCTCCGAGGAGTGTGTCCGCGCCTATGATCTCCCAGTCCCGCTGCTGCTGAGGCACCGCGGTGAGTGAGATCACGGGAATCGCACATAGATCTGGCGGACGGGTTGGAGACGGGTTCGCCCTATTTCCACCTGTATTCCCCAGGTCTAGCGCTCTCTCGGGATACACACAGTTTTTGCGATGATCTGGCTGGAGGCGAAAACTCTCTTTGAGGAGGGAGTTTTCACCTGCGCTCCTCGCAGCACCTGCCACGCTGCCGCTGAGGCGGAGCAGTGGCTGTGCTCGCAGATGGATTAGATGGGAGATTAAGACGGGTGATCCCCTATCTTCTTTTCCCATCAGATCCAGCGTCCGCTGCAATGCATTGTGCTCCCGCCGGGCACGCTCCGAGGAGTGTGTCCGCGCCTATGAATCTCGCGCTCCCGCTGCTGCTGAGGCACCGCAGCGAGTGAGATCACGGGGATCGCACATAGATCTGGCGGACGGGTTGGAGACGGGTTCGCCTTATTTCCACCTGTATTCCCCAGGTCTAGCGCTCTCCCGGGGCGGAAGCCTAAGCTGTAGTTCTTCCCCCTTGAGTGAGAGTGCGCTAATCTGCAGCAGTTTCTCTCCAAGAAGATTTATTTGTTTTGTTCCGAGCGGCTCGATCGCGCGCATTATGGTGATTCTCGGTTCATTTATGCACTTCAGACCGTGTTTACTTGTCTGGGTGTTTGACTGCATTTAATTTTGAATAATTAACTATGCATTTTATCCGACTATGAAAGTTAGATATATATTTATACATATATATATATATATATATATATTGTAGAGAAATATATACAATTATATATCGTATATGACATACAAGAGCCTCTTGGGATGCTTCTCAAGTGAGAGCACAATGTTTACCTCTCTTCCTCCACGGAGGTTGAGGTGGTCAGCTTGGGCTGCTGGGCGGAGCAGCCCCAATTGTGTTCCAGCTCCTTATTCGGGGAATGTCACTTCTCGTACTCGCCAGAATCGGAGTCAGAGTGACGCGCCCGGGCCGAAGACGGATCTGCGGATCGATAGTCTTCGGCCAGAACGCCCTGATGCAGGGCCTTGAGGGCCGGCCCCTCTGGGGAAGAGCGGTGTACACCGCATTACACGGTGCCCGTCTCTCCTCAGTGCCCTCAGGAGATCAGTCTGCTAACCCTGCCAGTGTTCTAGGGCACAGCGGTCTCCAGCGAGCGCTTCTCTCAGTCTCTTCCGCCCAGAAATGTAGCGGAGAGGGGAGGCTCGCTACCCCTTCGGGGGTCTCTAGAGCAGCTAGATCGGCCGTCCCCTGCCGGTCCTCCGTTCCAGGGCACCGAGCTAGCCGCTCTAAGTACACCAGAGGCCAGTCTCAAGAGACTGGTTCCCTTAGTAAGTCACCTGGCGGTGTGGGAGCCCTTGCCAAGCGTGTCTTATTGGGGTCTGCCTGAGCAGACTCTGGTTCCTAGTCTTCCTTAGAGATGACGTAGGTCTGAGGACCGTCATTTCCAATAGGAGGCTTCTGAGGCAGTCCTGATGCCAAAGCCCAGGACTGGTGAGGGCAGGCCCCTCTGGGGAAGAGCGGTGTACACCGCATTACACGGTGCCCGTCTCTCCTCAGTGCCCTCAGGAGATCAGTCTGCTAACCCTGCCAGTGTTCCAGGGCGCAGCGGTCTCCAGCGAGCGTTTCTCTCAGTCTCTTCCGCCCAGAAATGTAGCGGAGCTGGGAGGCCCGCCACCCCTTCGGGGGTCTCTAGAGCAGCTAGATCGGCCGTCCCCTGCCGGCCTCCGTTCCAGGGCACCGTGCTAGCCGCTCTAAGTACACCAGAGGCCAGTCTCGAGAGACTGGTTCCCTTAGTAGGCCACCCGGCGGTTTGGGAGCCCCTGCCAAGCGTATCTCATTGGGATCTGCCTGAGCAGACTCTGGTTCCTAGTCTGAGGCCTTAGAGATGACGTGGGTCTGAGGACCGTCATTTCCATTAGAAGGCTTCTGAGGCAGTCCTGATGCCAAGGCCCAGGACTGGTGAGGGCAAGCCCTCTGGGGAAGAGCGGTGTACACCGCATTACTCGGTGCCCGTCTCTCCTCAGTGCCCTCAGGAGATCAGTCTGCTAACCCTGCCAGTGTCCAGGGCGCAGCGGTCTCCAGCGAGCGTTTCTCTCAGTCTCTTCCGCCCAGAAATGTAGCGGAGCTGGGAAGCTCGCCACCCCTTCGGGGGTCTCTAGAGCAGCTAGATCGGCCGTCCCCTGCCGGTCCTCCGTTCCAGGGCACCGAGCTAGCCGCTCTAAGTACACGGGTCTGAGGACCGTCGTTCCCTTAGGAGACTTCTAAGGCAGTCCTGATGCTACATTCCAGGACTTATGAGGGCAGGCCCCCCTGGGGAAGAGCGGTTTACACCGCATTACACGGTGCCCGTCTCTCCTCAGTGCCCTCAGGAGATCAGTCTGCTAACCCTGCCGTGTTCCAGGGCGCAGCGGTCTCCAGCGAGCGTTTCTCTCAGTCTCTTCCGCCCAGAAATGTAGCGGAGCTGGGAGGCTTGCCACCCCTTCGGGGGTCTCTAGAGCAGCTAGATCGGCCGTCCCCTGCCGGTCCTCCGTTCCAGGGCACCGAGCTAGCCGCTCTAAGTACACCAGAGGCCAGTCTCAAGAGACTGGTTTCCTTAGTAAGTCATCTGGCGGTGTGGGAGCCCTTGCCAAGCGTGTCTTATTGGGTCCTGCCTGAGCAGACTCTGGTTCCTTAGTCTTCCTAGAGATGACGCGGGTCTGAGGACCGTCGTTTCCAATAGGAGACTTCTAAGGCAGTCCTGATGCTACATCCCAGGACTTATGAGGGCAGGCCCCTCTGGGGAAGAGCGGTTTACACCGCATTACACGGTGCCCGTCTCTCCTCAGTGCCCTCAGGAGATCAGTCTGCTAACCCTGCCGTGTTCCAGGGCGCAGCGGTCTCCAGCGAGCATTTCTCTCAGTCTCTTCCGCCCAGAAATGTAGCGGAGCTGGGAGGCTCGCCACCCCTTCGGGGGTCTCTAGAGCAGCTAGATCGGCCGTCCCCTGCCGGTCCTCCGTTCCAGGGCACCGAGCTAGCCGCTCTAAGTACACCAGAGACCAGTCTCGAGAGACTGGTTCCCTTAGTAGACTATTCGGCAGCGTGGAACTGCTGCCAAATGTGTCTCGATGGGTCACGCACACTGTAGAACAAGGCTATGTGGCGCTCTGCCGCAGCCTTTCTACGGGCGAGCAAGCTCTGGTAATGGAACAAGAAGTGGGCACTCTCCTGAGGGAGGAGACCATCGAGGTGGTCCCTGCTCTAGACAAAGAGTCCAGGTTCTACAGCCGTACTTCATTGTTCCGGGGAAAGGGGTTGCGTCCGTCTTAGATCTAAGCTAACTGAACCGCTCAGTCGCACGACTGAAGTTCAGAAAGCTCTCTTCGAGCACGTTCTCTCACCAGATCCGAGGACTGGTGGTCACGAGCGATCTAAAGATGCATACTCTTTCCCCATCACAGGAAGTTCCTGAAATGTGCTTTGGGGGCAAAGCGTATTAATATCGGGTTCTTCCCTTCGTAAAGGATAGGAGCAGCCATCCTGTCGAGGCAGGCATCCAGCTCCGCTAAGGGGCTGGATGCTATGGTACAATCGTGGCTGAGGCTTCGTCTGTACGCCTCCCCCGATCGCTCAGCTCCTGGGAGTTCTAGAGAGAGTGCGCATGGACGGGGTCCTTCTATTGAAAAACCCTGTTCTGGCCGGGCCGAGTATAGTCTCTGACCCGATTTCTCTCCTCGACGGCTCTCCATGGGGGATTCCCGTCAGGAGGGATATCCTCTCACTGGCAGCGGGCATGATCTTTCACCCCCGCTCGGAGTTGTGGAAACTATGGGTGTGGCTCCCGAGGGGGCACAACTCATAGCCTCTGGTCTCTCAACTGAGGTTGCTGAGACCATCCTCCAATCTAGAGCTCCCTCAATAAGGAAACTGTACGCCCTGAAGTTGAGACTCCGGGTGCGGAGACCGCCAGCTTGATCCAGTTAACTGCCTGTTGGGACAGTGCTGGAGCTCTCGCAGGCCCGTTTCTCCGCAGAGTTAGCCCACTCCACCCTGAAGGTCTACGTGGCGGCTATAGCACCTACCACGCCCCTCTTGGTGGCCTTTCAATAGGCAAACTCTCTTTTTACGTTTCCTCCGGTGGAGGCCAGGGTGCTTATGCTAAGTAGTGGATCTGGATGCTCTCCTATGACCTCGAGTCCTCTGATCTCCCCTCGCCTTTGGGAATCAAGGCTCACTCTACTTAAGGTATGGCAGCCTCCAAGGCCTTCTGGCAGGTGTACCTGTGCAGGACATCTGTGACGCTGGTGGGTGGGCTACGCCCCTAACTTTCCAGGTTCTACGACCTGGCTCTGCGAGCCACCCCTGGCTTGTCTTTTCCCTTGCCATAGCTGTGCACTCCACACACTAAGCAGGGATTTGCAAGTATGGCGGCGTGGATATCTCGTTCCCCTAGCGTCTCGACGCAGCTCGATGTTCCCGGAGGGGAACGTCCCAGGTTACGTATGTAACCCTGGTTCCCCGAGGGAACGAGACGCTCCGTCGCAGGGCCATACTTCCGGCATCCCTACTAGAGCTATGCTTCATTCCTGGAAGCTGGCGCCGGCTGCACATCACGTGCTTTTAAGCATCCTGGTCGTGACGTCACCGCACCTGACGTCTGGCCGTCAATTTTGACTGATTACACATATGATTCAGAGCTGGACAACGCTGATGGCGTTCCCCTAGCGTCTCGACGCAGCGTCTCGTTCCCTCGGGGAACCAGGGTTACATACGTAACCTGGGACGTTTTGCTATGAGGGTTAACAGGAGCATTTGTTCAGCATCTCACTGAAAAATCACCAACTCCAGCAATAAGTGCTCTCAAAGGAGTCAAGACTTTGTAAAGCTCATCCGTGGCCTTTGACCTTGTCATCTGTAAAGCGTGTGAGCGTGCCTGTAGTGTGCCGTCTCACTGCTGCTGATGCCAGCTGACCCTTTTTACCCTTTTATTCTCTAAACTAAAAAAACTGTACCCTCTGGAATAGAAATGTGTTTTTTTTAAATAGTGCTCCAGTCTTACAATGCTACTAGACATCAGTTTTAATGTAAAAAAAAAATACTTAATGACTAAAATAATGAACTAATAATTAAATATTACAAAACGAAAAAGTAAAAGGAAAAAAATTTATTAAATTAAAACATGAAATAAAAAAAATGAAAATCGATATGACTCTTTAGGGTCTTAATGAACAGTCTATAATATACTTTGGTTAAAATTTCTCAATGGTAGTGCAAAAAACTCCGTTACCCTGTCAAAATTAGCTGTTTTCAGCACGCTGATCTAGTCCATATTGCTTTGAATCCCAATGAGCTCTGCTGACTCCCCTCTCTTCCGTGGAGTGACGAGCAGACCATAGATATGTGTAGATTCCCTATTCGACCGCTCCAGATACGTTGACGCGTCAGCAATCTCGCATTCACCATAATAATCAATGAATATTCAAAGATATACAAGCATATAAGTTGCATTTGTAGACGCACACAGTCAATGCGCTCAAAGATTCGCAGACTGTTCCAAAAATGGCGGATGGCTTACGCATCGCGGCCCATAGAAAGAGTCCATAATTAGGAATCTAGGTATTTATATCTATGGAGCATACTAAACTTCAGCTGTGAAACTGGCTAACTAGTACATTATTAGGAAAGGCGATTTGCAAAGACTCATAAAAACACTTCTTCTGTAGATAAAGCTGGCCCACGAATGATCCGGGCGAACATAGATGCATTTATGTAGATCGGGAATCAGTGCATTCACTTCAAAGCGAATGTAACGTTAATCCTCTGCCTCTTCAGCAGCTCAGATGTCGAGAGCTAATGACCACTACTAATTTCATTATTACATCCAACAACTAAACACTTCAATCGCTTAATCTGAGACATCTTGTCTTCCCTGCACCGGAGGCGGACAGCTGTCAGCTCACTCAGGGGGCGGGGCTAAGGTAAGACGGCTTGTCAATCAGCTATCGTGGGAGGGGCCTGTACAGAACTACATTATTCTGACAGGAACCTCAGAACAGCCTGATTTGAGAAAGGGGAAACACTGGGTGGATTTTTATCATTGTAGGATGGATGTGTACACACACTCTTCCAACACAGATTTATGTTCAAACAACTTTTAAAGTGAATTTCGCATCCGATGACCCCTTTAAATGTTTCCTTGGCAATTGAAATAACACAAGGTTAAGTTGGAGTACTAAAATGACTAAAACTTAGTTAAAGCTGAATAAAATAAAAAAGACAAATAATTAACTAATATGAAACTAAAACTACACACACGCACGTGTATGTGTATATGTATATGTATATATATATATATGTATGTATGCATATATGTACAAAATATTAATAAATATTATAATAGTTTAGAAAAAATACTAAAATAACACTGGTAGACATGCAAAATCACAAAGAAACTTAACTTAGGTTAAGTTTCAAGTTCTTTGAAATCCCAGGTGGAATCATTTTACATAAGAAACATATTTCATGTGAATGTGCACTTTCTAAAATGTAAAGATGCAAATGAAAGTCAAGGTTTCTTGCTCAGATTTCTCAAGCCTTTTGACATCACTATGTGATTATTTCTCGATGTGAATTCCTCAGACCCTTCTTATCAGAAGAACCCTTCAGTCTTATCAATAGCAGTCAAGTCTCATAATGCAGCCCATTAAACACTGCAGACTTGAATAGAACCTTTCCATGCCAATGCGGTCCATTCCTCGCTGAAGGCCCGAAGCTAATTTTGCATAATGAGCCCATTTGATGCGGGGGACAATGGGAGGCTTGTGAAAGGCTTGGAGACAAAAAACTCCCAATCCTGCGGCCTGAGCTGTTAAGCAAACGCTGCAGAAATGCAGATCTGTGACAGAAAAGCATCAGTGCCGGTGTGGAAAAAGAAAGCGATTATGGGACGTACTATAGCAAGGCTATACTGCATAAATGGGCTGATCTGAGTCATGATCTGTGAAAAACCATTGATGACAGACTTCTCATCTCCTGACCTGCTCTCTCCCGTACGACCATCTGTTCAGGCTGATCGGGCAACACCCTCGCCTCCACACACACATTACCTACCCGATGAACTTATGCTAATCTAACATAGAAAAATACCTGCAGCAGAACTGAGTCACATTATGTTAACTGATTTTTTCAGTATGAGTCAAAATTTGGGGTCAGAATGATTTTTTTTTAAAGTCTCAAGGCTGTATTTATTTGACAAAAAACAAACAAACTAAAGCAATAAAATTGTGAAATATTATTCGAATTTAAAATACTCTTTAAAAAGCTATTTTCTATTTGAATATTTTTTTAAATATAATTTATTCTTGTGATTTAAATCAGTATTTTCAGCATCATTACTCCAGTCTTCAGTGTCACAGGATCCTTCAGAAATCATTCTAATATGCAGTTGTCTTTCATAGGGTCACTCAACGCTGCGTAGCTTTACGCAATGGGAACACCCTCAGGTGTGACGATTGTCTGAAGTGCTTATAGAATTATGCCAATTCATTGGCTGATGGCGCGAGACACCGCCCCAGCGTCATACGTGATTGACATAGATCCGCGCTCGCGCCATCTTACCCCTCAGATTTTCCTCTCTTCAGAAGCGTTTGCTCCTCACAGTTTTTCTGGCCCATTTTCTCGACAACGTTTTAGTCTTTCTTACATTTCACTTCTGATTCTTACATTTCACTACTGATTATACCCTGTATGATTGTGTATGTGACGAATAATAAAGAACCTTGAACCTTGAGTCTGGGATTCTTTCCACTTCAGCGACTGCTTCTGTGGATTTGTTATTCTCCTAGCGGTGAGTGGAATGGACTTTAGTTGGTGCCAACTGCCGTGCTCTCGCCTCATCGTGAGTGACGACCAGCACGGTAAGTGCGTCAGATGTGTGGGTCTGGCCCATGCACGAGACGCTATCTTTGACATTTCTAATAAAACCTTGCATGCTAGACTAGCGTTTTTTGATTGAGAATCTGCCGTTCTCCCCTGACGCGCAGCTCCGGAGGCCTTCTCCCTCCGCAGAGCCATGGCCTGGAGTTCGGATGCGGAGCTCGAGGCTATGGAGAGTGAGCAGTTTTCACTTTCTCTCCCTCCATGGACTAGGCGACACAGCGCAAATTCTCCAGTCCTGTTTTCTCGCAGCTCCAAGCCCGGAGGCGCGGGAAGCCGTTTCCTTTAGGTTGGAGGATGTTTTATATACTACGGCCTCTGACTCTGAGGACTTCGGAGCCGCGTCACTCTATGTTCTCCCGTCTAGCGGCCAGGAGGCGTGGCCTTCTCTGGCCTATACTGAACTCGTGGACGTTTTGGCGTGCTCCACTGAGAAGTTGAACTTAGATTGGACGGACAAGCCTCACGAGTCTCAGTCATCTAAGCTCAACAAGTGTTTCCTCAGTGGCTCTAGTTCGCACCCAGATTTCCAGGTCTTGAAAGTAGCCCTTCTTCTGCCTCACTAATGCGGTGGCCGCTGACTTCACCAACCTCGTTGGTTCTGTGGAGTAGGGGTACGCCACATTCCCGGCGATCGAGGACATGCTCACTGCGCACCTCTCGCCGACTTCCGCCCCCTCGTGGAAGTCCCACCCTCTCCTTCCGCCCAAGCCGTGTAGAGCCACCTCTGCTTTGATCGGTAAGTCCTACATGGCAGTGGGACAAGCAGGTGCGGCTCTCCACATTATGGCCATCCTTCAGGCCTACCAAGCGTAGGTACTGAAGGAGATTGATGAGGGGGACGTGTGATCCCCGAAGCTCTTAACCCTTTCGCACGTGAGTTTAAAATATTCTAGCTGAGCCCCCAGCGTGAGTTTTTTTAGGCGACCGTTATTTTAGAACGTATCGCCTTATTGTTTCCATGGCGACGCGTCATGCTTGTCATGTGACACAACGCACGCAGCCACATAGCTCTGTATGACATGTGGATCACTTTTTTTTATTTCATTTATCTTTTTATTTAAAATATTCACAAACATGCTCACAATATTATGAAATATCTGATATTCCGATTCTGAAATATGTGCAAGTAAATGTATTTGGTAGTTTAAACACTTTTATAATGACCGTGTTAGTTCATCTATAACGGCTGATGGGCGCCGCCATGTTAGTTTGCGCTGAATCCTAGCTGTGGGATAAACAACACGTAAATGAATCATCTCCTCTCAAAACACGTTAAAGTAAGTCTCGGGTAAACTGGAAGAAGAGCAGAGTAAACTTTATAGTTACATACACAATCTGTATATGATATCAATAAAACATGTCGTCAGATTATATTTGTAATGGTCATTATTGACGTTTCCATAGAAATCAGCATGTATTTTACAAACTATAAATGTATGGTTTTGCTTGTACTTATGCATGTTTAAATGTCTGAAGCCGAAAATAAGCATTATATGGTTGAAAACACTGAATGGTTGTGATAATATGACAAGCGCTCAGCGCGTCCGATCTGGCTCAGCGCCAAAGAAGCAGATTTGAATTTGGCAGTTGATGACGTGACGCACTGATTATTCTAATCACACCGGTGTGATCGTACGCGTCAAAGGGTTAAGGAGCTTCGTAGGGCTACCGACTTGGCCCTTCAGCACGGGTGGTTGGGCGCAGTCTGACAGGTTTGGTGGCGGCTGAGTGCCATCTGTGGCTGAATCTGACAGAGATCAGGGAAAAGGAGAAGGGTTTCCTCCTTGATGCCCCAATCTCCAGTTCTGGCTTATTCGGTGATGTGGTTAACACTGTTAAAACACCGTCAGCTGTGCTTAAGCAGTTCATGCCACGACGTTCACGCGAACCGGACGCTGCCTCTGCCTCGTCCTCTCGGGAGCGCCCGGCCCCTAGAAAGGAGCCAGTCGGTAGAGTGTGCGATCCGATGCATCCCCCACTGTTCATCTCTGAGTTTCCTACTCAGAGAATATGGGTTACGTAAGTATCCCGAGACGATTTACTGCCCAGGAGACATTTCTGATTATTATAAATGTTGAAAACTGTTCATATTATTATAATAATTTTTTAACCATGATATTTTATTTAAACATTTATTTTTAATATTATAAATGTCTTACCTATCACTTTTGATCAATTGAATACACCCTTGATTAATAAAAGTATTAATAAAATCTTAATATTA
Source organism: Schizopygopsis pylzovi (assembly GCA_027422435.1). Lineage (NCBI taxonomy): Eukaryota > Metazoa > Chordata > Actinopteri > Cypriniformes > Cyprinidae > Schizopygopsis > Schizopygopsis pylzovi. The sequence continues at coordinate 4,500,321 of CM049820.1, forward strand.
AATCTAAGCATAAAATCTTTAGTATTAAAATGTCCCATTATCCCCAGACCTTTGAAATGAATAATTATTGAGGATTATTAACATAATGTGTTTTATCCAACTTTTAGTGATTTGAAACTGATTTTCCATCTGAATTAAAAAAAAATTAAAACTAATTCCAAACAGCATGTAGTTTTGTGAACCATTTAAAAAAACTGTACTGACACAGGAATAATTATAGTTATTGAAATTCATGATAAATCATAAATTAATAAAGACTTGTAATTTGACTAATTTAATGTGAAAATGAAGGGCTCTGACACAATTCAAATGTATGGAGCGATGCGAGGGTGAATAAATGATGACAGAATATACATTTTGGGTGAACCATCCCTTAACTATTCACATACACTCATGAAGAAGCGATATTCAGAAAGACACTGACATCAACATCACCTCTTTCTTCTTCCCCGTTCCTCCCAACTCTCCCATCATATTCCCAGTTTCTGACCTCGTCTTTGTGCAGCTTCTCTGCTGTCAGTCAATCTCTAATCTCTGTAATCCACTTTCACTCGTGAACATGACAGGAGTTTGTCTCATGAAATCAGAATCAGGCCAAGTCAAACACAGACCACAAACGGCCTGGGGATGCCCTGCAGGCGGGTCACGAAAGCCCTAATCTACACACGCCACAATAATTCATGTGCATATATCCAGTTTTCAAGCCTGAACCTGTTTACTTATCCACAAGAGGTTCTGCTTCCAAATGTACCAAGATATCACATTTCACCCTCAAATCAAAATAAAAAATGCACCGTTTTATATGTTGTGTTTTATTGCATTGCATTTGCAAGCCAAAACTTGATTTCTAATTAACAAGAGGTTCTGAACTTGTACATCTCACAAAAAAATTGCACATTTCACACAAAAAACAAAAGCGCTGCACGCTTGATTTCTGACGTATGTTCTGTTCTTGTGTGTCTCACAAAAAATTTAATATTTCCACCAAAAATCGAAAGAAAAAACATTTGTCATGATAATAGTCTAAAATTCTTATTTTTTTTTTTATTGTGTTGCCACGAAATAATTAATGTAAAAATATCAAGTTTTCAAGCCTGAACCTGTTTACTTATCCACGAGAGGTTCTGCTTTCAAATGTTCAGTCGTTTTGTGCTTCTCACTAAAAATGGCACGCTGTGGCCCAAAATAATCTAAAAAAATAAACAATAAATTGTGATAATGGTTTATAATGATAATGTGATAATGCACCTTTGTTGTGTTTTTCACCCTATTGTCGTCCTGAAATCAAGAGAAAAATAGTCATGAAGATGTAAAAATGTGTTTTTTGTGTCGCCTCACAATCATTTGTGAAAATGTCCATCTTGCAAGCCTCAATCTGATTCTGATCCACAACAGGTTCTGCTCTCGTGCATCTCACTAGAAATTGTATATTTCGTACCCAAATAAAAAATGAAAGATATTGTCATGATAACGGTTTTCAAATGCTCCTTTGTTGTGTACTTAACATAAAAAGCAGTTTGCAAGCCTGAACATGATTTCTGATGCATAAGATGTTCTGCTGTAGACATTTGAGTTCCATGTATCTCAAAAAAGGGACATTTTGTCACATAATCAAAAGAAAAAAATAAGCAATTGTCATGAGAGTGGTTTAAAATAGACTTTTTGGGGGAAATATGACCCAGGCATTCACCTAGACGTTAACCCTTTATCTGTAGAGCAATATGAAACATGTAGACACAAAATCATTCTGCACACTAAAAGCAGGAAATGATAACTTTATCGGCATCGTCTAACAACCACAAAACACTAATGACCACAGGGAAAGCTGCGCTGCGCTGCTGGTGGATGAGAAAGACCCCTTCAGTTAAACGCTTTTGAGTGAATCACGCATTGTTGAAGCTCCTTGACCCATATGAGCAAACAGAAAGATGCGATCGGCAGAGAGACGATAGCAAAGCTTTTCACATCGCAGTATACCAGGGCATACAAGCTAAAACTAACACAACATCAGGACTTCAGTGCAAGAGAAGCACAGGGACCTTCATGTGACCTGAACACTATGAGATCATGCACTAATTACAGGGTCACATCATACCGTTTTTATCGCTTTATTTTTCACTGAGGTCCTCTCAGAGTTGTATCATATTTTACTTGGAAAGATACAGCGGTGGCCAAAATGATTAGAACACTAGTATTTTCACCTGCTAAAAGTGGTTTTACGTCCGTTATTTCTATTGTTTACTGTAGTGTGTCAGTATAGGAAATACACTATATAGCCTAAACTATCGGGTCACCCCCTTCTAATGAAAGGTTTGACTACTTTAGTAATGTCCATGAGTACAAATCTTAATGTTTAAGCATATAATAATATTCTAGGGAATCTAATTGTATAGAAACTGTTTGGACAGAACTCTTTTCTATTCTAACATGACAGTGTCTCTGTGTATAAGACAAGAATCAAAGAGAAATGATGATTCAGTCAGTGTGGAAGAACTTGACTGAACACCTCTGGTGTGACTTTAAATGAGCCACAAACTCATCACCAAACACCAATGACTTGTGCATATGGGTTCAGTCATTTCATACACTTCAAAACTATTTCAACAGAGGTGGAGTACATTAAGTACATGAAGTTTGTAAGTGTCTTTATCTCTTCTAAAGAAGGGGTGCCAGTACTTTTGTCCATATAATGAATGCACAAGTCATTGGTGTTTGGTGATGAGTTTGTGGCTCATTTAAAGTCACACCAGAGGTGTTCAGCTGGGATCAGACCAGTCAAGTTCTTCCACACTGACTGAATCATCATTTCTCTTTGATTCTTGTCTTATACACAGAGACACTGTCACGTTAGAATAGAAAAGGGTTCTGTCCAAACTGTTGCTATAAAATTAGAAGCACACAATTCCCTAGAATATCATTATATGCTTAAACATTAAGATTTGTACTCGTGAAAATTACTAAAGTAGTCAAACCTTTCATTAGAAGGGGGTGCCAATACTTTTGGCAATATAGTGCATCAGTTTACATTTCCATTAATTGTAATAATCCAGTGAGATGAGATCTGATCTGATCATCATCAGTCTGTCTGGAATGACTTGAAGAAACAGAACTGAGACAGACTAAATCCAGAAGAACTGAGGCAATGTCTCCAAGATGCTTCAAGAAACCTCCTGCAAAGCTTCCTGAAAAACTATGTTCAAGAGCACCGAGGGCAAAAGCTGCTTTAAACGCAAAGGATGCTCACACCAAATGTTGATTTCATCTAGTTAATAGAAGTTAATTGCTAAAGAAAATCTATTTATGACGTTATTTTTGACAGCATCCTCATTTTACAGCATTTTTTACACAAGTGCCTAAACCTTTTAACAGTAATATAGCTTTGCAGGTAAGTTTAGTTTACATGTATTTGTTTACAGGAGCAATGCACATTAATAAACATAACTGTAAATGTGCCAGAATAAGCCAAAAAGGCTATTTTTCATCTGTAGACTGTAGAATATCAAGGACCGAATAATTGGCAAATCAAGATTCGATCGAAGCATGGTTGAAACATGAGAAGCCGAATTCCACAAGACAACAGCAGAAGGTCATAAATCAGACCCCCAGCCCGCCTGAATACACCCTGACCAGGTTTCGAGGACAAAGGCTAAAATTCCTGGGTTCACAAAACCTGTAAAATCATCTTAAAGGACTTTCATTCTCATTGTTAATGAAAATAATAATTTATAGGCATAACTGCATATTATGTATGTGACCCACAAATTTGAATATCCTTGTTTTAATCATTGTGTTTATCGTGCTTTTAATTAGTATTGACTAGCTAAGCCTTAAGGGTTAATGTCATGTTTAGTATGTATGAGCGTGATAATTCCAGCTTTGAACATTTCTTTTAATTGATTTCCTGTCAAATGCATCATATTCTGGCTATAGAAACCACATTCAAAAGGATATTTTGCAAGAGAATGTAAAATTCGAGCAATGTGACTGGCCATGACATGGTAATTTATTAAGTGGGTGGAGCTACAAAGCGGCACAAAGAAGTCAGCATGGGATCTAATTGGTCAAGACAACCATTGGGAGGTCCCTAAAAGGCCGAGAATAAATACTAGGACACCCCCTCTCTTAAGCTCTTGAATCCGCGCTCTTCAGCCTCTCTTAACTTCTCTTTGGAACTCTCTCTCTCTCTCCGGAAAATGAACTCTCTCTTCAGTCATGTGCTCTGACCACACCCAGCCAGCTGCTACCATGATGAGAAAAAAAGCCACCTAGTCTTTACATCCTTTTATTCTTTTACTTTTGTTTATTTTCTTTCCGTGAGTTCGTGTGCTAAGTTACATTTGCCAGCGGAAACAAGCCCAAGACTCTGCAAAACCAGCCAACGCCCACTTCCACGACTCCTGAACTCTAAGCCAATCAGCGACTTCGGAAAAACCCTTTCCTGAAAAGACGGAGAACAAAAGGGAATTTTAAACACAAAAGCTACGCAAGTACAAACCCCAGACTTTGCTGTGCCTGGTGTAATATTGAAAATAGATTTTAGCCTCATTGAAAACTCAATGCGAGTGTTAAATCAGTGATTGATGGTTGTTCAGGTTTATGCAATTACACATATTGCTGTAAACGTGGGATATCAAACTCTCATTCTCTTAATCTAATCCTTTCCTCACTTTCTCTCTTTCTGCAACGCGTGAATGTGTGAATGCTTGTGTTCATATGTAGATTAGTTTACATGTCTTAGATTTATATAAATAAAGTCTTGTTTATATTGAAAAGAGAAATATCTTGTGTTTTGTGCTCATAAGTTAATGCCTTAATCTGTCGATTTTGTTACCGTGCTATTTAATAGTGTTTTCACTATATTTTGGGATTTTAATATCCAGTGCAGAGTTTGTTATACGGCTTGTTCGGTGAATCGCCGTGAAACAGTGAGTCTGTTCAAATTCCCTATAAAATCATTAATGATTCCCTTTGAGCTAAATTGACCTGTTTCCCTTATAACAATATATATATATTATATGTTATCATTACATATTGGTGGAGGAAAAAGCGGGCAGATTAATCTAAATTATGAGCATAAACCAAGTTATTTAATCTTTTATATTCTTACGGATGAGATCTGAGATCGAGATTAGTGTGTGTGTGCGTTTGTGTGAGTGACGTCAGCAGCGCGCGCCTCCTTGAATGAATGAGCGCAGAGAAGGCTGTAACTCGAGTCAGTCTCTCTTTTTTTTGTTTAACTGCAGTAAGGGAACTCAAAGTTAACATTTGAGATCGGAGAATGAGGTTGGAGATGAGCGTGTTCCTCTCTTCTTGTAATGCCTTGTTTTATAGCTGAATTAATGTCCTGCGTGTTCCAGGTCATCTAATAGCTATAACTTACTCCATAATCTCAGTAACTGTTAGCCGCACGAAGCTAAACTGCAGTAATTAAAAGGGAAATAAATCAGTGGATAAAGAATAGTTTTGAGCGTGTTCCTCAATTCTATTTATCAAAGCCTTATTATTCATAGTTTGATCGTCAGTGCGTGTTCCATTGTCAGATCTATGACTCCCCGGGTTAAACATTAGAGAGTAATGCTTGCCTGTTTGTGTACACTGCTCACAAAGTTAATTAGATCTCGCGAAAACACTGCGCGTGTCCGAGAGTGATTTGAATGGGAGTTTTAAAAGCTTTATCAAGTAAAGTTTACCTTTGAACCAACAGCGAAGAAACCCTGTTGTGTTTATGTCCATATAAACGGACACGGGCTTGTGATTCACTGTTTCCTCAACCGCAGCACGGAGCTATTATTTGAATAAGGTTTAAGTTTAACTCTGAACGAACTGAAAGTTTAAGCGCCACATCGCAGAACAAGCGGTGTTGTTATTTGTACAGTGTTGAGATGCGCCAACATTTAATGTAACATACTTCCGGAGCAACTTTGAACTGCGCACGCGCAGTACATCGATGCTTTTGTAAACAAGCTCCATGCTGTTGCTAATGGCACGCTGGTGTTTACATTGAAGTCTATGCTAAAGCCATTAGCCTCAAAGGTTAGAAGTTAGCATTAACCTCCAATGGTTGAATAAAGTGTGTGTTTTGGAAAGCTAAAGTGGTTTAACCCTTCAAACATTTAAACTAATATACTTGTTGGTCTTTCTCTTCCCTATTTCTCCCTTTTTACCACTTATTTGTAGTTCTACTAGAAAGGAAAATACTAGTTCAGAATTATTAATTGTGCCAAATTCAAATTTAATTAAAACATTAAATTTATTTGGAATCATTCTAATTTTCCCCCTCATATTATTTAATATGATCCTTCCTTCTAGTATTCCCTTTTTGGGCATAATCATTTTAGGTACAAATAAGTATTGAACTTTAAAAGTTTAAGTAAACTTATTCGACCTAATTGATTTATTACCCATTTAAGTAGATTCTATTCAGACTTATACTCACTCATTACTTTATTGCGTTTTACCCCTAATTCTTCCTGTTTTGGTTATAAACATAACCACTATTTTATTTACTTATTTCCTCATTTACTTAATTTCATACTTGCTTATTTTGCCTGTTTATTACTTTACAATTTTACTTTATCTTACCATTTCCTTTCCTCTGTGTATCCTAGCTTGGGAACGACCCACCTGAGCCTTAATAGGACGCATTGTTATCCCTCGCTACGAGTTCAAATAAATTAGAGAGACAAATCTCTTTTACCCAAAATTTATTTTTGTTGATAGTTGTGTAGCAACTGAAAACAACACTATACGCGTAGTCGGGCATAACTGCTTGCTAGTGGACCGATCCACTCAACTTACTGTCTCTTTCTCTTCCCTCCTGTTCTATCCTCCTTTCTTTCCTCTTCACTTTTCACATTTGTAGGGACCTGTAAGAACCATCAATCAATTCTAAGTGTATGAGAGATGCAATCCTGTCAAAAGGCGAATCATCCTAACGAATTTGATTGCAATCAAACCTACTTTTGTTCTTCTTAACCTCCCTATATTTAAAACGCAATCCAAATTTGAACAACTCATGCAACGCTGAGATCAATTTTAATAGAGATAAGTGTTGAGCAACTGGCGCCTTCGCAGCCTCCCTGGTGAGCGGTCCAACTGTAAGGTGTTGCGTTGTCAATTCTGTCAGACTAAGAAAAGAGATATCAGAATTATTATTCTATTCGTTTGTCTAAGACAAAGATTTAATAATATTGTTTGCCTCCTTGATAACAACATTTAATAAAAAAAAAAGGAAAGAATTTTCTTCATTTGAAAAAAAAAATAGAAAAGGAATTGTTTTTTTTTTATTAAATTTGTTTTTCACCTTTTTGTCTCTTTTCCCTCTTCCTCATTAGAGTGACGAAGTCTTCACATCGCTAGTCTACCTAGATACTCTGAGACCAACACAGTGATCACCACACTTCACCAGTGGTTCAGAATCACTGACATAACACTTAGTTGTCACACCCCACATAAGCTTCCACTCCACACAGATCTGTGTCAGTCTCTCTTCTCCCCAGCGTGCCAACATGCCGCAGACTGCAGACCCCCGGGAAAAAGGGGAAGATGTGAACACTTGGCTGAGAGGCACGACAGACAGCCTCACCCCCAAGACGTTTGAACTGTTATTATTTTTAATAATAATCCTAGTCCTGAGAAGATTCCTGACACAAGATTCAAGCCAGAATAACAACCATGAGGAGATAGTCAAAATTGCCAGCTCCCTAAGCTATGCCTTCACGACCCAGCTGAAACTGAGCGACAAGCACATCACCCACCTTCAAGAGGAACTGACATGTGCTCAACGTCGCATAGACAAGCTGGAAGTGAAAGTTCAAGATCAACTCAAAGCACCCAACGAGAGCGAGCAGGAAACAACGGAACAAGTTAAGGAGCTCCAAGCAGCCCTGACAGCAGCTCAGCTCGACCAACAACATGCAAAGGCTGCCCAGGAAGACCTGGTAAACAGACTTCAGTATGCCAACCAGCTACTAGAGAAAGCCAAGCATGACATCAGCAACAAGAATGCTGAAATAAGTGCCCTGAAGGACCACCTTGAAAGGTACAGAATTGAAATGGACAATCTGACCCCACAACTAGACGATACCAATGATCAGCTCTACATGGTCAGAAGAGGACTCAAACATGCTTATGCGCAGAAGCAAGAGCCAAAGCGAGAGAAACCACACTCAGCCTCACCACTGCTGAGTCGAGCAGAGTCCCATGTCCAAGAACTCGTATACAGCGAAAGAAGCGAAGGGCCACAACCCAAAACCTCACCTGCCTTCGCCACAGAACTCTTTCCTGTCAACGAAAGAAAACCTCCCATCCAAGCAGACCTTGGAGCTGCACCTGGGATGACCATCAAAGACCTCGACAAGCTGTCTAAAAACATCAGCAAGTTCAACCCGAACTCCACAGGGGGCCACACCATCCAGGCCCACCTTCAAGATATCGACTTCTATCTAGAAATGAGACCTCACGTGACTGACAGAGACAGGTTATACCTCCTTAGAGCCACGTCCAGTTCCGAGGTACGAAACTTCCTAGATCGACAGCCCAGTCGAACGAAGTCAGACTACCAGCTACTTCGTGAGGTCCTGATTAAAGAGTTTACCGACCCTGACTCCGAACATGGACTGTTAACTGCCTTAGAAACCAAACAAGGTCGACAAGAGGCTCCACAAGCTTACTACAACCGACTCCGACAAGCCTACTTTGGTGCACACAACGAACCTGACCTTGAAGAGGATGTGAACTTCAAAAGCCTCTTCCTAAGAAATCTGCACCCTGGAGTCAGCCACCATCTAGGCGTCATGGCCTGTCCACGCTCCATGACCATCCAACAGTTGCGTGACCTAACACAGAAGGCCTACAACAAGCAGAAGATGGCCTCAAAGAAAGGTGACAAAACATCCACACTCTTGAACTCTGTCAACAAAGACTCAAGCCTTGCACTGGACGACACCCAGATGCATCACAAAACCAGAGTCCTCCATCAAGAGCACAGAGAACGTGATCCCCATGTCCACGAAAGCTATCAGCCCAACTTCTGGAAAAATCCATGGGACCAGCCACGCTTCTCAAGAAACGCAAAAGATAGCAACAACTGGAAACCTAACCAGACATCCAAAGGTAATCGCCTGACTCATTCAAGAGCATCTCGTAGGGTTAAGCGACAACGAAACCCACCTCAGCATTACTCAGACATGCACAGTGCTGAGTATGCTCCAGAACCATACAGCTTACCGTCAGAAGACATGGAACAAGTCATGAGCCAACTGAACGAGTTCCTTCAAGATAAGCTGAACACGGATGACTACGAAATTGAGTCATGCTCGCTGTGACCAGCGACAGAGCGGAAGGCCGACGATCGCATGGTACACCACCATATCCGAGATGACAAGCACCTGTTCAACAACCACACAGGACGAGCAAGTCTCTCATGGCCAACCGTTGATGAAAACTGAGGTACCAGAGAACATCACCTCACTCACCCATCACTCACTAGCAAATTGCTAAATGAACTCCAACTCCTAGAACCACATTCCTGTCTGTGCAACAGCAACCACCAAAGCACAGAAGGTCAGAAAGTCTGCCACATCCAGAAGGTAGCACAAGAGGAATGCAACAAAGGAGACAAAGTTTGCAGCCCAGCTTCACACAGCCATGCCAAACTACCTCCGACTGTCTGCTAAAGAACTTCCTGCCTTTCTGGACTGATCCCCATTAGATCATGGACATGCCCACATCCAAGCCAAGGATGAAGAGAGCCAGTCTTATGTAACATACCTGAAAAGGGGGGAGACGACACAGACTGGAACAGATCTGACCACACATACACTACACCCTTAACACACACAACATTACCTACACCCAGAGGTAACCACATCTACTGATAACACATTCAACCAACATATTCTTCCCACAAGTAGAATATCCAACTGTAGCACAACACAGTTACATACACCACCATGAAGAAACATATAGCTATCCTCACAAGAGTTAGAACACCTGACACGAAGTTAAGGTGCATGGCCCCCTAGCTGCACATGACATCCTAGCTCAACAGTAGTTGCAAATCATGCTAGGAAAACCCACAGCAGCTTTGTTTTGTTTTGTTCTTCTTTTACCTATCCTTTTCCTTCCCCTCTTTCTTTAGTAGGTGAAACACCTAGACACCCTGCAAGGGTCAAAGGTCTGATATTAGGATTGACTCGCTACACCTAATATCCGCAAGCCACTCTAGACTGAAGGAAAGCCAGAGAGCTCCATGCACGATAGGTCGATTCATTTTACCACAAATTAGCTCACTAGAAACTAAATGTGAACATTCTTAAGTTAAGACAACTTAGAAGAAACACACAAATCTAGTCGCAAAAGTTGATCGAAGAACTAAAACAATAATTTCCAAAATTGAATAACCTAATGCCCGGCACCAGTACAGTAACTGTCATGGAGGTGTTGTCTTGTTGTTTGCTGTGTTTTGTCTGCTTCTTCTGCCCTTGTTTTTCCAGCGCTCGACGATGTCTTCTGCTAAAACACCTCGCCGAACGAAGAGGGGTGTGTAGAATATCAAGGACCGAATAATTGGCAAATCAAGATTCGATCGAAGCATGGTTGAAACATGAGAAGCCGAATTCCACAAGACAACAGCAGAAGGTCATAAATCAGACCCCCAGCCCGCCTGAATACACCCTGACCAGGTTTCGAGGACAAAGGCTAAAATTCCTGGGTTCACAAAACCTGTAAAATCATCTTAAAGGACTTTCATTCTCATTGTTAATGAAAATAATAATTTATAGGCATAACTGCATATTATGTATGTGACCCACAAATTTGAATATCCTTGTTTTAATCATTGTGTTTATCGTGCTTTTAATTAGTATTGACTAGCTAAGCCTTAAGGGTTAATGTCATGTTTAGTATGTATGAGCGTGATAATTCCAGCTTTGAACATTTCTTTTAATTGATTTCCTGTCAAATGCATCATATTCTGGCTATAGAAACCACATTCAAAAGGATATTTTGCAAGAGAATGTAAAATTCGAGCAATGTGACTGGCCATGACATGGTAATTTATTAAGTGGGTGGAGCTACAAAGCGGCACAAAGAAGTCAGCATGGGATCTAATTGGTCAAGACAACCATTGGGAGGTCCCTAAAAGGCCGAGAATAAATACTAGGACACCCCCTCTCTTAAGCTCTTGAAT
>CM049820.1:4516511-4561511 GCA_027422435.1 Schizopygopsis pylzovi
CGGACGCGGCAAGCACGCGTTCAAAAAGAGCGCAGCGAACGCCACTGGTACGCGTTTAAGGGGCGGGGCGAACGCCTCTGGCTATAATGTAAAATGTAAGTACATTAAACCTCTGAACGTCTGTATATTTCGTGTCTGCCCTTACAAAACTGTACTGTGGGGGTGCCTTAGTACAGTGATGATACCAAATGTCAATACTATGTTTTTTGTGTGTGTTTTTTTTTTGTACTGTAATACCATGGTATTCTTTGAAAAACCTTGGTGTACAAAATAACAATGAGATAGATCAAAGTACAGCAAAGAACTAAGATCTAAGTACTTCCATCCACAGTGTTTTGTAAGATAACTCCTCTTTGTAATCTGGACCTTATAAGCTATACACACCAGGTCATAATTGTTGGTACCCTTGATAAATATGATCAAAGAAGGCTGTGAAAATAAATGTGCATTGCTAATCCTTTTGATCTTTTTTTAAAATCGCAAAAATCTAAGCTTTCATCGGGGGATATACGAATTGAAAATGGGGAGGAAATATTATGAAATAAATGTATTTTTTTCTCAAATAAACGTTGGACACTATTATTGGCACCCCTAAAAAGTCTTATGAGTAAAATATATCTGAAATATATTCCATTCACAATTTTAGCACACCAGCAATGAACAAGCACAAGTAATGAACATGAAATTATTCAGCCATGGCTTCCTGTTTCACAGAAATATAAATAGGAGGGAAAACAAAGCCCAAATTCCCCTAATCATCCATCACAATGAAAAAAAAACTAAGAATATGTTTCTGATGTGCAGCAAAAGATCATTGAGCTTCACAAATTAGTAAAGTGGCTTTAAGAAGAGTAAGCAAAGAGATAGAGCAGTGAAAATCCCCATTTCCACCATCAGGGCAATAATTGAGAATTTACAATCAACATAAAATGTTACGAATCTGCCTGGAAGAGGACGTGTGTCTATATCATCCTAATTCACGGTGAGAAGGAGAGTTTGAGTGGCCTTCAAGGATCACAGCAGGAGAATTGCAGAAAATAGTTGAGTCTCTGGGTCAGAAACAAATAACCAAACAACGCCTATCCACATACCAACAGATAAAAAATCAAAACCTGACTTACTATGGCCCATGTTTGGATCTTCCAACCGTTTAATAATCCAAATACAAACCTCAGAAATAACACAAAAATGGATCACTGAGCACAAAACCAAGCTTCTGCGATGGCCATCCCAGTCCTCTGACCTGAACCCTGTAGAAGATGAGTGAACTGAAGAGAAGAAGCACCGTCATGGATCTGTGAATCTGAAGAGAAGAAGCACCGTCATGGAGCTGTGAATCTGAAGAGAAGAAGCACCGTCATGGAGCTGTGAATCTGAAGAGAAGAAGCACCGTCATGGATCTGTGAATCTGAAGAGAAGAAGCACCGTCATGGATCTGTGAATCTGAAGAGAAGAAGCACCGTCATGGAGCTGTGAATCTGAAAAGAAGAAGCACCGTCATAGATCTGTGAATCTGAAGAGAAGAAGCACCGTCATGGATCTGTGAATCTGAAGAGAAGAAGCACCGTCATGGATCTGTGAATCTGAAGAGAAGAAGCACCGTCATGGATCTGTGAATCTGAAGAGAAGAAGCACCGTCATGGATCTGTGAATCTGAAGAGAAGAAGCACCGTCATGGATCTGTGAATCTGAAGAGAGAAGAAACACCTTCATGGAGCTGTGAATCTGAAGAGAAGAAGCACCGTCATGGAGCTGTGAATCTGAAGAGAAGAAGCACCGTCATGGAGCTGTGAATCTGAAGAGAAGCACCGTCATGGATCTGTGAATCTGAAGAGAAGAAGCACCGTCATGGAGCTGTGAATCTGAAGAGAAGAAGCACCATCATGGATCTGTGAATCTAAAGAGAAGAAGCACCGTCATGGATCTGTGAATCTGAATAGAAGAAGCACCGTCATGGATCTGCTGAAGAGAAGAAGCGTCATGGATCTGTGAATCTGAAGAGAAGAAGCACCGTCATGGATCTGTGAATCTGAAGAGAAGAAGCGTCATGGATCTGTGAATCTGAAGAGAAGAAGCACCGTCATGGATCTGTGAATCTGAAGAGAATAAGCGTCATGGATCTGTGAATCTGAAGAGAAGCACCGTCATGGATCTGTGAATCTGAAGAGAAGAAACACCGTCATGGATCTGTGAATCTGAAGAGAAGCACCGTCATGGATCTGTGAATCTGAAGAGAAGCACCGTCATGGATCTGTGAATCTGAAGAGAAGAAGCACCGTCATGGATCTGTGAATCTGAAGAGAAGAAGCGTCATGGATCTGTGAATCTGAAGAGAAGAAGCACCGTCATGGATCTGTGAATCTGAAGAGAATAAGCGTCATGGATCTGTGAATCTGAAGAGAAGCACCGTCATGGATCTGTGAATCTGAAGAGAAGAAGCACCGTCATGGATCTGTGAATCTGAAGAGAAGAAGCGTCATGGATCTGTGAATCTGAAGAGAAGAAGCACCGTCATGGATCTGTGAATCTGAAGAGAAGCACCGTCATGGATCTGTGAATCTGAAGAGAAGAAACACCGTCATGGATCTGTGAATCTGAAGAGAAGAAACACCGTCATGGATCTGTGAATCTGAAGAGAAGAAGCACCGTCATGGATCTGTGAATCTGAAGAGAAGAAGCGTCATGGATCTGTGAATCTGAAGAGAAGAAGCACCGTCATGGATCTGTGAATCTGAAGAGAAGAAGCACCGTCATGAATCTGTGAATCTGAAGAGAAGAAGCACCGTCATGGATCTGTGAATCTGAAGAGAAGAAGCGTCATGGATCTGTGAATCTGAAGAGAAGAAGCGTCATGGATCTGTGAATCTGAAGAGAAGAAGCACCGTCATGGATCTGTGAATCTGAAGAGAAGAAACACCGTCATGGAGCTGTGAATCTGAAGAGAAGAAGCACCGTCATGGAGCTGTGAATCTGAAGAGAAGAAGCACCGTCATGGATCTGTGAATCTGAAGAGAAGCACCGTCATGGATCTGTGAATCTGAAGAGAAGAAGCACCGTCATGGATCTGTGAATCTGAAGAGAAGAAGCACCGTCATGGATCTGTGAATCTGAAGAGAAGAAGCACCGTCATGGATCTGTGAATCTGAAGAGAGAAGAAACACCTTCATGGAGCTGTGAATCTGAAGAGAAGAAGCACCGTCATGGAGCTGTGAATCTGAAGAGAAGAAGCACCGTCATGGAGCTGTGAATCTGAAGAGAAGCACCGTCATGGATCTGTGAATCTGAAGAGAAGAAGCACCGTCATGGATCTGTGAATCTGAAGAGAAGCACCGTCATGGATCTGTGAATCTGAAGAGAAGAAGCACCGTCATGGATCTGTGAATCTGAAGAGAAGAAGCGTCATGGATCTGTGAATCTGAAGAGGAGAAGCACCGTCATGGATCTGTGAATCTGAAGAGAAGAAGCGTCATGGATCTGTGAATCTGAAGAGAAGAAGCACCGTCATGGATCTGTGAATCTGAAGAGAAGAAGCGTCATGGATCTGTGAATCTGAAGAGAAGAAGCACCGTCATGGATCTGTGAATCTGAAGAGAAGAAGCACCGTCATGGATCTGTGAATCTGAAGAGAATAAGCGTCATGGAGCTGTGAATCTGAAGAGAAGAAGCACTGTCATGGAGCTGTGAATCTAAAGAGAAGAAGCGTCATGGATCTGTGAATCTGAAGAGAAGAAGCACCGTCATGGAGCTGTGAATCTGAAGAGAAGAAGCACCGTCATGGATCTGTGAATCTGAAGAGAAGAAGCACCGTCATGGATCTGTGAATCTGAAGAGAAGAAACACCGTCATGGATCTGTGAATCTGAAGAGAAGAAACACCGTCATGGATCTGTGAATCTGAAGAGAAGAAGCACCGTCATGGATCTGTGAATCTGAAGAGAAGAAGCACCGTCATGGATCTGTGAATCTGAAGAGAAGAAACACCGTCATGGAGCTGTGAATCTGAAGAGAAGAAACACCGTCATGGAGCTGTGAATCTGAAGAGAAGAAGCACCGTCATGGAGCTGTGAATCTGAAGAGAAGAAACACCGTCATGGATCTGTGAATCTGAAGAGAAGAAGCACCGTCATGGAGCTGTGAATCTGAAGAGAAGAAGCACCGTCATGGAGCTGTGAATCTGAAGAGAAGAAACACCGTCATGGATCTGTGAATCTGAAGAGAAGAAGCACCGTCATGGAGCTGTGAATCTGAAGAGAAGAAGCACCGTCATGGAGCTGTGAATCTGAAGAGAAGAAACACCGTCATGGAGCTGTGAATCTGAAGAGAAGAAACACCGTCATGGATCTGTGAATCTGAAGAGAAGAAACACCGTCATGGATCTGTGAATCTGAAGAGAAGAAGCACCGTCATGGATCTGTGAATCTGAAGAGAAGAAACACCGTCATGGATCTGTGAATCTGAAGAGAAGAAACACCGTCATGGATCTGTGAATCTGAAGAGAAGAAGCACCGTCATGGAGCTGTGAATCTGAAGAGAAGAAGCACCGTCATGGATCTGTGAATCTGAAGAGAAGAAACACCGTCATGGATCTGTGAATCTGAAGAGAAGAAGCACCGTCATGGATCTGTGAATCTGAAGAGAAGAAGCACCGTCATGGATCTGTGAATCTGAAGAGAAGAAACACCGTCATGGATCTGTGAATCTGAAGAGAAGAAACACCGTCATGGATCTGTGAATCTGAAGAGAAGAAGCACCGTCATGGAGCTGTGAATCTAAAGAGAAGAGGACCTGAACCCTGTAGAAGACGAGTGAACTGAAGAGAAGAAGCTGTGAATCTGAAGATCTGGAGTGATTCTGGATGAAGGAATGGTCTCTGATCTCTTGTCAGGTGTTCTCTGACCTGAACCCTGTAGAAGATGAGTGAGGTGAACTGAAGAGAAGAAGCTGTGAATCTGAAGATCTGGAGTGATTCTGGATGAAGGAATGGTCTCTGATCTCTTGTCGGTTGTTCTCTAATCTCATCAGGCATTACAGGAGAACATTTAGAGATGTTAAACTGACAAATGAAGTTTCAAAAAGTATTGAATAAAAGGGTGCCTTTAATTGTGGCTAATGTGTATTAGAGAAAAACATTTATTTCATAATGATATTTCCTCCCATTTTAAATTCTTATTATCCAATGAAAGGTTAGGGTTTTGTGATTTTCTTAAATAATAGATCAAAAGGATTAACAATGCAGATACATTTGTACAGCCTTCTTTGATCATATTTACCAAGGGTGCCAACAATTCTGACCACGTATGTAACTGGGGAAAATAAATAAATACATAAACAAAAATGATAACAATAACAATAATAATAATACCAATTATTTGTATTAATTATAGCCACATTTAGCTAAAATGTGAATTTTGTTATCATCATTCTTATTATAAATAATATATTATTATATTATTAAATCATTATTATATAATTTAACAGAATACAATTACAATTAATAATAATTTATATGATAATAATATTATGTGAACCATAAATAATTATATCATTATTAGTTTAGAATTATATATGATATATCTGTATTATATTATTATATTATTAATATAATAGTATTATATTAAGGTAACACTTTAGATTAGGGACCATTTCTCACTGGTTGATTATTAGCATGCCTATTATTAACATGTTTGCAGTTTATTAGTACTTAAGTTAGAAAGCACATATTCTGCATGACCATATTCTACATCCCTAATCCTACCCAATACCTAAATGTAATAAATACCTTACTAAATATTAATAAGCAGTAAATTAGGAGTTTGAGACAAAAGTGTGACCTATGAACACAACTACTACTACTAAATATTATTATTATTTGGCAGACCAACATCTAAATATGCAAATTCCTAGATTTGTAAAAGGGGAACACATGATGACTTTGTGACGTACTGTATATGCTGAAACACTAACAAGTTGTCAGATTGGGAACCGCCCAGTTATCATTATTAGCCTATTATCGGGGTTCCAGACAAATTCAAGCAGCTATACAATTATTAAACGCAACACGATTCATGAAACTACAAAAACTTTAGCTGTGTGAAACATGAAATCACATATGAATGCCCTCATGTAAACTTGAATCACTGTATCCTCTACTGTTATCCAGAAAAACACAAGAATGTTTGCTGTGAATGCAGCTTGAATCATTACGATTAAAGGGATTTGAGCTTCGTCTCGGCAGCCAGTTAAAGTGTTTGATGGGGAGCAGATCGATCCTCACTAATTCTACTAAACGACCTCCACGGGGACAACCAGTCTGTCGAACGCTGACCGGTGTGGGTTAATAAGATCAACAAAGAACTAACACATGTAATCAAAGACACAGCTGTGGAAGCCTCTTATAAACACGCCATCCTCCTCGTCCTACAGTAATTATTCATTTCACTACAAACGACCTTACACTGGTGTGAAAAGTACAAGAATACAAATGAGCCGGCACTGTGTGTTGATAACGCGACGACGCCTGCCGTAAAAAGTGATTAAAAACACAACAACTCGCATGCATTAGAGGAAAACGCTGTAATTGTGATGTATTCATTCAGGCCTCCGTGACGGATGGCTTCAAGACGAATCCGCGCTTTCATTTTATTCATCTGAAATCCTCGTTATGGCTCGTTTCCAAAACCTTGTGAGCTGCTGCTGTATACTGTACACTGAGATGAGTGAGAGAGAGAACGATAGATGGAACGTGAGACAGAACAACAGATTGATGAAGAGATGGATTGATGGATTGATAGAATGAAAGAATGATAGATGGAACTATAGATGGAGAGAACAATTGACAGAACAAAAAGAACAATGGGTAGAACGAGAGACAGAAAGATGGATGGTTGGATGGAATGAAAGGACAAAAAATGGATAGATAGATTGATAGACAGATCGATAGATGGATGGATGGATGGATGGATGGATGGATGGATGGATGGATGGATGGATGGATGGATGGATGGATGGATGGATGGATGGATGGATGGAATGACAGCTGGACAGGAACCTCAGATCAAAAATGATGAGGAATAGACAGACTGATAGACAGATTGACAGACGATAGATAGACAGAATGATAGAATGACAGAATAAGAGCAATGATAGAACAAGATAGGCTGCTATTCATTGACTATAGCTCAGCTTTCAATACTGTAGTCCCCACCAAGCTAGCTGTCAAACTCTCAGACCTCGGCCTAAACACTTCACTCTGTGACAGGATTAAAGATTTCCTCACCACCAGACCAAAAGTGGTGAAAGTCGGCCAGTTCACCTCCAACTCCATCACCCTGAACATAGGAGCCCCACAGGGCTGTGTCCTGAGCCCCCTGCTCTACTCACTATACACCCATGACTGCGTGTCCTCTCACAGCTCCACTTCCATTGTTAAATTTGCTGATGATACTGTGGTTCACCAACAATGATGAGGCCGCATACTTGGATGAGGTGGAGAGACTTACATCATGGTGCCAGGACAACTGTCTCTCTCTGAACGTGAGCAAAACTAAAGAGCTGATTGTAGACTTCAAGAAGAGACAGCAGCGGCCCTATACCCCTCTTATGATCAGTGGGACCCCTGTGGAGAGGGTGAGCAGCTTCAAGTACCTCGGTGTAAACATCTCCGAGGACCTGACATGGACTGCACACATTCAAACACAGGTCAAGAAAGCCAGGCAAAGACTGTACCATCTGCGACAGCTGAGGAAATTCAGGGTCTCTCCAGCAATCCTGAAAACTTTCTATTCAGGGGCCATAGAAAGTGTACTGACTCAGTGCATCTCAGTGTGGTATATTAAAGTCTCAAATCAGTACTGCAAAGCTCTACAGAGAGTCGTGCATCTCAGGGTCTGCTCTCCCCTCTCTGCAGGACATCTACCTCAAACGCTGCAAAAGCAGAGCCGCTAAAATCCTCAAAGACTCAACTCACCCCGGTAACCATCTTTTCTGTTTACTGCCATCTGGCAAGCGCTTCAGGAGCATGATGGCAAAAACTCAGAGACTGAGGAGGAGCTTCTTCCCTAAACTCATCAGGCCATCAGGCTCCTAAACTCAAACTCAAACTCATAACATCAACATGACTCAATTTAACAAACAGTAAGATACCCACTATTCTCCATCATTGCTGCTATGCATATCTCTTGCACATCCCTGCTTATATTATTATTTTTTAAGTCCAAAATATACTGTCCTGCACATTTTATTTTATTGTACATCTTATTCTTCCTTATTATATATATTT
Organism: Schizopygopsis pylzovi; assembly: GCA_027422435.1. Lineage (NCBI taxonomy): Eukaryota > Metazoa > Chordata > Actinopteri > Cypriniformes > Cyprinidae > Schizopygopsis > Schizopygopsis pylzovi. The sequence continues at coordinate 4,524,789 of CM049820.1, forward strand.
TTTCACCTATATTTATATATATTCTCTTGTGTTGTGTTACATATTTTGCACTGAGCGGACCTGACCTGATTTACATTTCACTACTGATTATATTCTGTGTAATTTAGTATGTGACAAATAAAACCTTGAATCCTTGAAGCCCCTCTAGCATCACTCAGCTCACATGAGGACATTCAATCCTCAGCAGACAGAGTCTGGTTTCCAGCTCTCTGTATTGATTTGACTCCAGGAAGGGAAGAAATGTGCTGAACAGCACACAAACACCTGCTGGCCGATCATAGGACACTGACAGAGGAGCTTCAACAAGAGACTGATCCCTCCACATATGAAACCAAGCCGCAGTCAGCACAACGCGCACACTTACACGTACACACGTACACACGTGCAAGCTGTGAATCTGAAGGATCTGGAGTGATTCTGGATGAAGGAATGGTCTCTGATCTCTTGTCAGGTGTTCTCTGACCTGAAGCCTGTAGAAGATGAGTGAGGTGAACTGAAGAGGAGAAACTGTGAATCTGAAGATCTGGAGTGATTCTGGATGAAGGAATGGTCTCTGATCTCTTGTCAGGTGTTCTCTGACCTGAAGCCTGTAGAAGATGAGTGAGTGAACTGAAGAGGAGAAGCTGTGAATCTGAAGATCTGGAGTGATTCTGGATGAAGGAATGGTCTCTGATCTCGTGTCAGGTGTTCTCTGACCTGAACCCTGTAGAAGATGAGTGAGGTGAACTGTAGAGAAGAAGCTGTGAATCTGAAGATCTGGAGTGATTCTGGATGAAGGAATGGTCTCTGATCTCGTGTCAGGTGTTCTCTGACCTGAACCCTGTAGAAGATGAGTGAGTGAACTGTAGAGAAGAAGCTGTGAATCTGAAGATCTGGAGTGATTCTGGATGAAGGAATGGTCTCTGATCTCTTGTCAGGTGTTCTCTGACCTCATCAGGCGTTATAGGAGAACATTTAGAGATGTTGAACTGGCAAATAGAGGTTTCAAAAAGTATTGAATAAAAGGGTGCCGTTAATTGTGGCTAATGTGTATTAGAGAAAAACATTTATTTCATAATGATATTTCCCCCCCATTTTAAATTCTTATTATCCAATAAAAGGTTAGGGTTTTGTGATTTTTTAAATAATAGATCAAAAGGATTAACAATGCAGATTCATTTTTACAGCCTTCTTTGATCATATTTACCAAGGGTGCCAACAATTCTGACCACGTATGTAACGGGAAAATAAATAAATACATAAACAAAAATGATAACAATAACAATAATAATAATACCAATTATTTGTATTAATTACAGCCACATTTAGCTAAAATGTGAATTTTGTTATCATCATTCTTATTATAAATAATATATTATTATATTATTAAATCATTATTATATAATTTAACAGAATACAATTACAATTAATAATAATTTATATGATAATAATATTATGTGAACCATAAATAATTATATCATTGTTAGTATAGAATTATGTATAATATATCTGTATCATATAATTATATTATTAATATAATAATATTATATTAAGGTAACACTTTAGATTAGGGACCATTTCTCACTGGTTGATTATTAGCATGCCTATTATTAACATGTTTGCAGTTTATTAGTACTTAAGTTAGAAAGCACATATTCTGCATGAGCATATTCTACATCCCTGATCCTACCCAATACCTAAATGTAATAACTGCCCTAATAAGCAGCAAATTAGGAGTTTGAGACAAAAGTGTGACCTATGAACACAACTACTACTACTAAATATTATTATTATTATTATTTGGCAGACCAACATCTAAATATGCAAATTCCTAGATTTGTAAAAGGGGAACACATGATGACTTTGTGATGTACTGTATATGCTGAAACACTAACAAGTTGTCAGATTGGGAACCGCCCAGTAAACAGCCTATTATCGGGGTTCCAGACAAATTCAAGCAGGTATACAATTATGAAACGCAACACAATTCATGAAACTACAAAAATGAAACTAAATCAACTTTAGCTGTTTGAAACATGAAATCACATATGAATGCCCTCATGTAAACTTGAATCACTGTATCCTCTACTGTTATCCAGAAAAACACAAGAATGTTTGCTGTGAATGCAGCTTGAATCATTACGATTAAAGGGATTTGAGCTTCGTCTCGGCAGCCAGTTAAAGTGTTTGATGGGGAGCAGATCGATCCTCACTAATTCTACTAAACGACCTCCATGGGGACAACCAGTCTGTCGAACGCTGACCGGTGTGGGTTAATAAGATCAACAAAGAACTAACACATGTAATCAAAGACACAGCTGTGGAAGCCTCTTATAAACACGCCATCCTCCTCGTCCTACAGTAATTATTCATTTCACTACAAACGACCTTACACCGGTGTGAAAAGTACAAGAATGCAAATGAGCCGGCACTGTGTGTTGATAACGCAACGACGCCTGCCGTAAAAAGTGATGAAAAACACAACATCTCGCATGCATTAGAGGAAAACGCTGTAATTGTGATGTATTCATTCAGGCCTCCGTGACGGATGGCTTCAAGACGAATCCGCGCTTTCATTTTATTCATCTGAAATCCTCGTTATGGCCCGTTTCCAAAACCTTGTGAGCTGCTACTGTATACTGTACACTGAGATGAGTGAGAGAGAGAACGATAGATGGAACGTGAGACAGAACAACAGATTGATGAAGAGATGGATTGATGGATTGATAGAATGAAAGAATGATAGATGGAACTATAGATGGAGAGAACAATTGACAGAACAAAAAGAACAATGGGTAGAACGAGAGACAGAAAGATGGATGTTTGGATGGAATGAAAGGACAAAAAATGGATAGATAGATTGATAGACAGATCGATAGATGGATGGATGGATGGATGGATGGATGGATGGATGGATGGATGGATGGAATGACAGCTGGACAGGAACCTCAGATCAAAAATGATGAGGAATAGACAGACTGATAGACAGATTGACAGACGATAGATGGACAGAATGATAGAACGACAGAATAAGAGCAATGATAGAACAAGATAGGCTGCTATTCATTGACTATAGCTCAGCTTTCAACACTATAGTCCCCACCAAGCTAGCTGTCAAACTCTCAGACCTCGGCCTAAACACTTCACTCTGTGACTGGATTCAAGATTTCCTCACCGGCAGACCTCAAGTGGTGAAAGTCGGCCAGTTCACTCCAACTCCATCACCCTGAACGTAGGAGCCCCACAGGGCTGTGTCCTGAGCCCCCTGCTCTACTCTCTCTACACACACGACTGTGTGTCCTCTCACAGCTCCACTCCTATTGTCAAATTTGCTGATGATCGTGTGGTACTGGGCCTCATTAACAACGATGACGAGGCCGCATACTTGGATGAGGTGGAGAGACTCACATCATGGTGCCAGGACAACTGTCTCTCTCTGAACGTAAGCAAAACTAAGGCAAGCGCTTCAGGAGCATGATGGCAAAAACTGAGAGACTGAGGAGGAGCTTCTTCCCTAAACTCATCAGGCCATCAGGCTCCTAAACTCAAACTCATAACATCAACATGACTCAATTTAACAAACAGTAAGATACCCACTATTCTCCATCATTGCTGCTATGCATATCTCTTGCACATCCCTGCTTATATTATTATTTTTTAAGTCCAAAATATACTGTCCTGCACATTTTATTTTATTGCACATCTTATTCTTCCTTATTATATATATTTTTTCACCTATATTTATGTATATTCTCTTGTGTTGTGTTACATATTTTGCACTGAGCGGACCTGACCTGATTTACATTTCACTACTGATTATATTCTGTGTAATTTAGTATGTGACAAATAAAACCTTGAATCCTTGAAGCCCCTCTAGCATCACTCAGCTCACATGAGGACATTCAATCCACAGCAGACAGAGTCTGGTTTCCAGCTCTCTGTATTGATTTGACTCCAGGAAGGGAAGAAATGTGCTGAACAGCACACAAACACCTGCTGGCCGATCATAGGACACTGACAGAGGATCCCTCACTGATCCCTCCACATATGAAACCAAGCCGCAGTCAGCACAACGCGCACACTTACACGTACACACGTACACACGTGCACACACACTCACTCACACACACACACACACACACACACACACACACACACACACACACACACACACACACACGCACACACACACAGACGCACGCACGCACGCACGCACGCGCACGCACGCACGCACGCACACACACACACACGTGCACACACACACGCACACACACGCACGCACGCACGCGCACGCGCACGCACGCACACACACACACACACACACACACACACACACATCACGAGCAACTTCAGCACAATGCTTCTCAATTGCCCAGACGTCAAGTGGCTACACACTAACAAAACTGTTCATCATACATGCTTGTGTATGCAAACAGACCAGAAAATATTGCAGATAGAATACATGAATATACTGTATGAGATGTGAATGACCCTTTAAACCTTTGAACAATTGTCCGAGTCGACTGTGAAATCAATAACGGGGAACGTATTATCAATGATTTCCAAATAAAACCAATGATTTTTTTTTTATAACACACATTTGGCCCAATAATTTAATGCCACTGAATTACTCAAATCACTCAAATATAACAGTACTGTATATTAAACAAATAACAAAAAATATTAATAACATTTGTTTTTATTTTAGTTTTAATGACATTATAATATTGTATCGAATGCATAAATGACTGAATATATCAATATTGATTGTATTTTATATACATATACTGTAATGTTTTCTGATGAAAGCTGTACAAGAATATATTCAATGATATTAAATGGTTGTGTCAAATATATATTTAAATATATTAAATTGCTGTATTAAATGCATAAATTACACTAACACTAACCACTCTTACACTAACTAAATAAATTATTTTAATTTTATATACACTGCAATATTTGTTGAGTAGAGCTGCTAAATTGATATTATTTAATGGCATTAAATCATTTTATCAAATGCATAAATTAATTATACACTGTATATATGTCATTAATTTGACCAATTATTGTTACATAATTATTTCAATCTAAATTTCATGTAAATGTATTGACTGGTCAAATGAAGGCCAAAACAAAATGTATTAAAAATTACCATGCACTGCATAGATCCAACAATATGCAAAAAATATTAACATTACAAATGCAACCTTGAACTTAATAAACTGTATCAAAACACTGGACTAAATATTGTATTAATATTAGTTGTTTCACCAAGTGACAGATGAATTTGTGCCAAAATGCAATGGATTGGATGCACAGCGTTTGGTGTTATGAACAGAAGATTTGGATAGTGTTTTTTCTTTCTGTTTGAATGTTGAAAATACTTTATATTGCTATCCTAACTACATGCAGATAGTTGCATTTAACAGTTATTTCCCTGCTTGTCAGTGACATGTCTAGGTCACGACCCACCAGTTGAGAAATGCTTTATTATAAATCTTTAAAATTCAGGTCAAAATTCCCCAACGTTAACTGTGAATGTCCACTTATGGCTCTCCACATTGCACTCGGTTTAAAGTGTTTCCTCTCCCATTACGTGACAAGCTTCCCTGACGCCAGGCACACATGCTGCTCATGCATTATTCACAGCTCCTGTTCTTCAGATCTGCTGCTGCCCTGTTCAGCGCTCAGGACCGCGCCGTGGGAATGTCTGCCTATTAATGAAGTGCTTTCTCAGCACATGAGCCTGTGAATGATTCTGATGCCCAGAAGAAACAGACTCCTGAATGAGCTCATACAACAATCTCATGATGAAGATGAAGGACGATACAACATTTGTGTACAATGCAAGACCAGTCTGAAGCTGTCAGAGATGCTGGTTATACTCTGGATCTAGAATTTAAATGTATTCTAGCTTACTGTATTGTTTTCCTCCTAAGCTACATTCAATGCACATGATTTGAATTAACTCTAAAAAGCCTGCTTTCTCATATTTGATGCAGCAAATAAAATAAATAACATTTGTGGCCAAAACATATTTTAAATGTGAGGCTTGGAACGGCTCATGATCCAAAGCATACAACATCATCTGTGAAACATGGAGCAGTGAGCGTGCATGAGTGTGCATGGCTTCCAGTGGCACTGGGTTACTGCTGTTCAGTGATGACATTACATTTATGCATTTATCCAAAGCGACTTACAGTACATTCAGGTTATAATTTTTTTTTGTCAGTATGTGCATTCCCTGGGAATTGAACCCACAACCTTTGCGTTGCTAACGCATTGCTCTACCACTGAGCCACAGGAACACTGAATTAATGACACTAACACTAACTAAATACATTTTAGTTAGGCATGTTCATTGAATTTTAGTCAACTTTTAGTCATTACTTTTAGTCAAACTGCAGATACCATCATTTATTTTGGTAGCTATTTTATATGTAGTATTCAAACAAAAATAGTCAGCAATTATTCTCTATTTAGAGCAAATCAATTAAGCTTAAGAGAAATTTGAATCAAGGATCGAATTTGTAAATTTTTTGTTAGAGATACAAATTAAACTCATTTTTCAGATACAGTAGGTTTACTTAACAAGTATACAAGTATGCTCAGTGCTGAGACAGAAGACAGCAGCCAGATGAGTTCTGAACAGTGGCGGCTGCTGGTCTTTCAAAGAGGGGAAGCTCATTTTCGGGCAACATCATAAAAATGTACCATTTATTTATACGTAAATTCTGCCCAACATTCCTTTTCAATATAATGCTCTAGCCTACTGTATGTATGAATGAATGAATGAACAAACGATCTAAAAAAAGATATTAAACTCGAAATATGGGAATTAGGTTGAACTGAAACAAGGAATGTGGTGTATAATTGTGTGAAATGTATGATGGAAATTGACTAGCAATTTCACCAAGCAAATACCAAGAAATAGGTTGCAGTAGTTTGTCTTTCGACTACACTTGCAAAATCCGCGATGGGACTGAGCTCGAATAGCTTCAGCGTCAGCGACTTTTATAGTACAAAATCGCTGTCAATCAAAAGGAGACGCAGTCTTTCGACAGACCCTCCAATCATCACGCAGAAGCCCAGAGTCCGGGCCAGCCCACTCCTCCATTCACCCCCAGAGACGCTGAGCGTCCGTGGGCGGGACATAATCGCAGCATTTATCCAATGACCATCTAGTATCGAAGAACTGAAAAAAACTGTTCAAATCAGCCCCATTGAAGTCAATGGACGCTAGGCTTCAACAGGGAAGTGCACTGACGCTACGGGAATGTAGGAGAAGCAAATCGAGTCAGCCGAACAGCTATATGTAGCTGATTCTGAACCAACTCGTCTTCGAGATGAACGTGTTCGAACGCATTTTAATTTTAACACAATAGTACATATTTGACCATTAATTGTTTGACATTATAGGGGAAGCCGAGCTTCCCTTGCAGTCTTAAAGAAATCCCCACTGGTTCTGAAGTGAACAATGATATACTCTCTGCCCAGATTCAGTCAAATGGAGCAAAGCTGATTGGGCGGCGCTTCAAATAGATAATGACCCAAAACATACAGCAAAAGCAGCCCAGGAGTTTTTGAAGGTGAAAAGGTGGAACATTCTGTCAATCTCCTGATCTCAACCTGATTGAGCTGCGTTTCACTGGCTGAAGCCTGAAGAAGGTGTTTATATTGTTTTAAATATGGATGATTTTTTTTACAAAAACACATGGATTCGCTACAGGAGGCCTTTATTCACCCCCCGGAGTCATGTGAGGCATGTTTTATTATGGGTGAAAGCGCTTTATTTGACTACTTCTGGACTGTTGAACTACTCTATTCTAAAGCTGGGAAGAGCCAGGACAAGGATTCGTCTGAAAGAAGAAAGTCATTTTGATTTTTGGGTGAACTAACGCTTTAAGGTCTGTCTTCATTCACTGATGTTTTTCACTGTGATCATTGGCTGGTTTGCTCTTGTTCCAGCAGCAGGCAGCAGCTGGTTTTGTGAGTCAGAGCCTCTTGCGTAACGCACCTCAAACTGGCGTCAGTATCTGATGAGCTGGTCTGAAGCTCACATCAAAGTACTGTGACTAGACTATCAAATCAGCTTGGAGCGGTAAGACTCTTATGAATGGGATTTATGCAGAAATAGAAAGAGAATGCAAAATATATTAATATCTCTTGAGCTACAGCAGTAAAAATCTAGTTTGTGAAGTCTATTGACACAATCATTCAGATATTCACTGTATTATTCTCTTTAAAAACTGAATTATGAACTCTATAACATCTCCTATAGATCCTGATTTGAAGAGGCCTTTTTCATGAATAATAAGTTAATGAAAATGTTTTTTTTGGGTCATGCTTTAGTTTATGGACCAATTGTCAGGAACTATTAACTAAACGTTTGCCTAAAAATCTCACAGTGCTGCTTATTACCCATTAGTCAGGTAGTAGTTAAGTTCATACAGAATAAGGCATTAAATCAAATCAAATCACTTTTATTGTCACATCACCACAGCATGTGTGCTTTGGTGAGTGAAATTCTTGAGAGCGTGCTCCAGACAGCATTAGCACAGAATCAGTTGTCCAAAAGTTTGGTTCAGACGTGCTGTGTCAGTCATAGCAGGCAATCACTGTTCGCTGAATCACGCATGCGCAGTATCATCAGCTCATCGGTTCTCAAATCAGACGTGTCCGAAAGAAACGGTTCTCGGTTCAGTGTACTGGAGATCTGAGAACCGTTCTCGAGCACGAGAACCGCTTTAACGGCACACAGCACGCGCGTTCAGTGTATCAGCTGCTCTGCTCGTGCTCATCATCAGTTCTGTTTCATACAAACTCAATTTGTGAATGTGTCATCATTAACTATAATTACAGCACAGGTATTTAATAAATCATCCCTTATTCATATTAAACATAGTCTAAATTATGGTCCAACAGCCCTGACAAACCCCTTTGGCCTATTATCTTCAACATAATCTTCAACTGAACAAAGTACACAAATTAGAAAGATTAATCTTTTATTTAAATAAAATAAAATATGTTTTATATTATCACACTTTCTGAAGTTTAATAAAACACTTGGATACGCATGCGCAGTATCATCAGATCATCGGTTCTCAAATCAGACGTGTCCGAAAGAAACGGTTCGGTGTAGATCTGAAAACTACTTCAACCGGTTCTTGACTCGAGCACGAGAACCGCTCTAACAGTGGACATGTTCAGCACACATGCTGCTCTGCTCGTGTTCATCATCAGTTCTCTCTTCACAGCAGGTCACTCAGTTTGAGTAATAACCCGGGATAGTGGTTTATTTTGAGACAGAGGGAGTGGAAAGCACGTTAAATACGTGAATAACTTGAGTCCTTTGTGGATTAGTGCTTACTGGAGAAGCGAACCGTTTCAAACGATTCAGTTTAGTGAACTACTTCGACCGGTTCACTAAGAAGATCCGGTTAAATCAAACGATTCGATCACGAACCGGACATCGCTACATCCAATGATAGAGATGCACATTTTGAAAGACAAGAGTTAACTTAGTCTATAGGATGTATTTTGAATGTCCGGTAGTCCTCAAATACCATTTTAGTCCCGTCTCGTCTTGTTAACACAGACGCGGCATTAACTTCGTCATAGTTTTTATCATCAGATATTAATTGTAGCTCGTCAATGTCTCCTCTCAGTCACAGAAATGAACACTGTGTGTGCCTTAAGTAATAATAAACCGCCAATATGCTAGTAAAATGCATGCTAATAAGAAAACAGCTAATAGTGAGAATTGGTCCTTAGAGTATGTTTTTGTTTTTTGATAATTTTTTAAATGTACAGTTCCAACTCTGAATTATTATTGTGCTTTGAAGATTTTCAGAAAAACAAGAAGCACATGAATTACAGTAATTGTAGCATTGGGTTTACCTTGCGTGGATTCTATTAATATTAATAATAATAATAATAATAAATGGTGTCAATAGTATTTATTTATCATTCAACTATTTATTTATTTAATTGCTTGCTTGCATAGAAAGTACTTCTTTTATTCAGCAAGGACGTATTAAATTGACCAAAAGTGACAGTAAAAACATGTATTATGTTACACAAGGTTTCGGTTTCAAACTATTGCTGTTCTTTTGAGCGTTCGATTCAAAGAATCATGAAACATAAAACCAATCATGGTTTCCACAAAAAAATAAAGCAACATTGATGATGATGATCATAATATAATAAATGTTTCTTGAGCAGCAGATCAGTATATTATAATGATTTCTGAAGATCATGTGACACTGAAGACTGGAGTAATGATGCTGAAAATACAGCTTAGCATCACAGAAATAAATACATTTTAACATATGTTCAGATAGAAACCTGTTCTTTTCAATTGTAATAATATTGCACAATATTACAGTTTTTACTGTATTTTTGATCAAATAAATGCAGCCAGAAGATATATTTTTAAAAAACAAAAACAAATCTATACTGACCATGAACTTCTAAATGGTATATTAATAAATAAACATGAGGGGGAAAAAAAATGGTAAACACAACAATGAAAAATAATTGATCAGAATACAGAACACAAGACTAACATTTACCTAACATATGAAACGGTACAGAGAAGTTAAGCATACGCACAGATCTTTTTAATTGAGTAAAAATGTCTGTCAGTGCTCGGTTTGAGAGTCAGAGCTGAACAGAGCGGCTGAAGAGATGTCAGACTCATCAACCCAAGAACGACAGCAGATCCAGTTAAGACCCACCCACAGTTATCAATTCAGACGGATGACTGGATATTTGAGAGATCTCTGGACTGAAATCAATGACTAACTCCTCTTTGTGGTGCTAAAATGTGAGGGTGTGAAGTGAGGAGGCAGGGGTTTTATTCTCACACTACAGATTACACTTAACCACTGAATTACACGATCCTTTTAACAAACAACTTCTGATGAAAACAAGTCACTCCAGTGACTCTTCTCTGCCGCTGCAATAGTCTAGATCTGATTTCTGAAGAATGCGTCATCACTTCAGTTACAATTTAAGTACGACCCCCCCCCCCCATAGATGTTTAATCACATTTGTCTGAGGATGTAACCATAGAAACAACATTATGGACGTCTTCAGCTCTTCCCATAGAATCAGTATTGTTCTAATGTTTCTGAAAGTCATCAAGACTGCATTTATTTGATTCAAAATACTGTAAAAACAGCAATATTGTGAAATATTATTACATTTTAACATTTTCTATTTGCATATACTGTAAAATGTAATTTATTCCTGTGATCAAAGCTGCATTTTCAGCATCATTACTGCAGCCTTCAGAAATAATTCTAATTTACATTTACATGTTATGCATTTAGCAGACGCTTTTATCCAAAGCGACTTACAGTGCATTCAGGTTATACATTTTTTGTCAGTACATGTGTTCACTGGGAATCAAACCCACAACCTTTGCGCTGCTAACGCAATGCTCTACCACTGAGCCGCAGGAACATAATATGCTGCTCAAAATTATTTCTTATTATTATTGATGCTGAAAAGAGTATAACTTCCACTGCATGAAAAGAGTCAAATCCGTGTAATTTCAGGTTTGCCGGATGTATGTGGACATTACCTGAGCCATGTTACACAGAACAGTTCATCTCCAGAAAGACCCGTGTACACAATCCGGGACATTTCATGGACATACACAGCTGAAACACTGCTGCTTGTGAGGACTGGTGGCGTTCAGACCTTTCATATGTGAATGACCAGCAGTGTTTACTGTGTTCCCAGGCGGTGGAGGAAGGCAGGGAGGTCTTAATATTACTAAACCCAAATATAGCTAGACATATTATTTCTGACAGAGCCATTAGAGAACATATCTATGTATGTTTTATCATTTGAAAGCATTCTCTCTCGTTTCATTCTTTCCATATTATTTCACAGAAATTAGGACCTGGTCCTTTACTGGTGTATCAGGAGAAGTTTATCTACCAATAATCATTAATGCCCTCCAAAAAATCAGTGTGTTATGAGGTATGATGTGTGTCTTTTCCTGGGCAACAGTGGAACTGTTCAATATTGTGTTTAGTCAAAACTAGCAAAGATAATATAGATATATAATTATAACTACATATAGACAAACAATACTTTCAAAAGATATCTCTAAAAACTGTCAAATAGCAGAGGTCTCCAAAATATCAAACTCTTCATAAATGATCCCCTCCCACCCCCGGCTAAGTCTTTTGTGTTTGCCCTGATCTCGAGTCACACTTCTTGAGGACACCAACAGCTACAGACGGAAACATGTGTAAGCTTGCACAGTCCACTTCAACAGCATGCACAAACCAGGTAAGATTACTTATTTCTATTGTGTAAAACTAATGTCAAAACTATATGTATACTGTAATTAGTTCTCAGATAATGTTTGCTCTTTTCTACAGTATTCGACACACAAGACTGGCTCAGCTCATCTTCAGAGATTATAATGACAACATAAGTTCAGAAGGTTGTTGCAATGTTTTATTATACATTTTTTGAATTGTTTCACCTATCTGATGAAATATTTTCCTTTACTAAACACAGTTGATGTCTTTTAGGTATCCTGCAGGAATTATGACGAGTCTACGAGGAAGAAGTTGTGTCAGGAAAGGCCCAGCTGAAACACTCAATCATGATTGTAGAAACAAAGCCAAAGAGAGACAACAGTACGTTTAGACATCGACATTATATAACTTCTTAAATAGGCTATTATCCTGCAGTGATTATTGTCAACATTACTGTTTCTGGAGACAAGGTGACCTGAGACAAACACAGAAAGAGCCATTGTGGAGGACAGAAATGGTGAAGCTTGAAATAGATGAGGAAGATGTGGACTCTCACAGGATCTACAGTGAGGAATGGAGTCTGCTGGGACTCTTCATGTGTTATTTACTGCATTTGTTTGAACTCTTTTATTCAAAGTAGATGTATTTTTACATAATCTGTTGAAATATAGTCTTGCTGATTTTATGTTTTGTTTACTATTTGCTATTTTCCCCTAATAAAGACAAACTATCAATCTGCACACCTGGTCAGCAACCAATCACATCATTCACGGAGGGATATATTCTAAATGTAACAATAAATCACAACTTTACCAATGAAATGACTTTTGAGGGAAGTCTTTGTGCTCAGTGGCCCACTAGCGGTCTAGTTTAGGGGTGGGTTTAGTTTCAAATCAACCAATCCAGTTTAACATGAATGCCCAAAAGGGGAGGGCACAGTGGGCAAAGGTGTGAACACCCCCTTCATTTAGGGGATTACTTGCCATTGCAACAAATGGCTGTTGCACGGAAGAATACATCAGTAACCTACATCTGAATTGGTATGTATGGGAAGTATATTTCCGTGTCAGGTCAGATCTGTCTGAAATCCAGCGGTGTGTACAGGAGTTTACTGGACCGTACACAGCTCTTTTCATGCAGCGTTCTCTCCTTCAACCTGATTTTGTTTTGGTGCAGTATGTAAAACAGTTTTTTTCCATACAAATAATTCCCAATGTAAAAACATCAACTTGCATCTATATTTTATTTTCCACCAAAACGCTTCTGTTTCATGTAGAAATATATCACTTTACAAAATTAAAAAGGATTTCACATTGACCAAAATATGTTAAGATATTTTTTTTTGTTATGATTTTTTTCTTTACTTATTTCTTATCATTAAGCTGTTGAGCATCAAATTCTTGAATATATTATATATTTATATTTTTTATATTATTTCTTATAATTACACAATTATTTATTATTTGTATTTATTTTCTAATGTTTAAGTAGTTTAACACCAAAATATATATTTTTTACATTACGCTGGCATTCTTTCTTGACATTCTTTGCTGCTCAAGAAACATGGCTCATATTTAGCGCTGCTAAATATTTTTTGTGGAAATCATGCTACTTTAACCCCACCGATTACTTAAATAGAAAGTTGAAAAGAACAGTATTCATTTAAAATCGAAATCTTATACAGCAATATAAATGTCTTTACTGTCACTTCTAATTTAATGTGCCCTTGTGAAAAAAATATTAATTTCTTACAAAAAAGTGTAACTTTTGAATGGCAGGGTATATCACATACGTCTCACCAGTACACTGGATGCGATTTAGTTTTTGTAACAGTCACTAATGTCAGGTTTATGCCTTAAAATGCTGTCTAAATAGGCAGCACATTAGCATTTGGAACATATCTCTTTATACTGTATATAAAGACCCCAATGAATTCCACATTAGAAACATCTGTCTATGAAGCAGATCAGGGCACAGTCATATTCAACAGCCATGAAACAAGTGTTCACACACATTTCCTCTGGAGATTGCTCATGTGTTTAATGTGTTTTGACCTGTAGGGACTTCATTGATCTGATTTAGCCACAGACGGAGCACTGCATTGCAGACGCTCTGCAGCAGCAGCAGGTAATTACAGACACAGGGAAGGAAGTTCATTGACAAGCATTGAGTGCACATGAGTCATATCTTAAGACGAGAAGATCAGAGACTACCTCAAGAAGAAAATAAAACACTGATACCTCCTTAAAAACCACACTGTTGTAACAAACTATAAACCAAATATCAAAATGCTTTCTTGCAATAGAAAATCACGCCACCTACACGTCATCTTGCCTCATGACAGGGCACTATAGTGAGTGATGTAGAGAAATTATTAAATATTTAAATAAGGTATATTTTATCAGGTCAACTAAAAGCCATAGGGCTGCCAGATAAATGGATAATATTTGAGCTTGCCACTCTCATAACTGCATGGCCAGCAGAAACCAGAAATCATAAAACCTCAACTTTATAGTCAACATTAAAACAAAAATGACGCAATTTACTTTCCTGATACATGTTTCTAGTTTTTCATCAAAATTAAATGACTTTCCTTCTTACCAGACATCACAAACTCACTTACCTGGGCTAAGGAGAAGAACTGGACTGTTGCCCAGTGGTCCAAAGTGTCACGGTCCTGCTGGTGTGTCCTGGCTATCCACCGGATGTCTCTGTGTGTTGAGCACATGGCTTGTTGTTTGCTGTTGGTGCCATGTGCTCCCATGTCTATTGTCTGTCCCCTCCCATCTTGTTACCTAATCATTGTTTCAGTGGCTACACCTGTGTCTCCCTCTTTACCCTCGTTTGTCTCCCTATTTAGTCTCCTGGTGTCTACAGTCCTGTGCTGATCCGTTGTCTTTCGTGTATCTTTGATAGAGTGTGTCATGTTTGACTGTGCACCAGTCTTTTGCCTGCCTGCTTGTTTTTTCCCCCTCAGGGTGGTTTTTTGTTCTTTTGTTTAATTGTATTATTAAACACCCTGATTCCTCTGCACTTGAGTCCTCGACCTTATCTCTCTCATGACAGAATGGATCAGCCAAGATGAGGACTCACCAGAGGAGGGGTTTGGGTCGCCCACCACCCGCCACTATCTCCAGCCCCCTATACCAACGCATCCTCCAGTTTGAGGCCCTGAGCTCCTGCCGTCAGCAGGGAAATGACGTGAGGAGGTTTGCCGTAGAGTTCAGCGGTGAAGCTGAGGGGTGAGGGTACAACGATGCGGCCCTCAAGGACCTCTTCAACAGTGCCCTGGATGAGCCCCTCAGCTGGTGGAGGATGCGGGGGCTGGACCACCTGACATTTGGGCAATTTGTGGAGTCTTTGGCACGTCCCCCAGCTGAAGTGGCTGGTGTGCCTCAGGTGGTGGGCGATGAAGCTACAGCACCTCCAGTGGCGGCAGACAGAGCCGCGGTGCCCCTAGTGACGGCCGTCAAAGCTGCAGTGCACCCCGGGATGCCGAGGCTGGTACTTAAGCTGAAGGATCCACCCATGAGGTCGGTACGGGCAGCCGGCATGTCTCCAGTTAACTCTAGCCCGGTGGTCCTGGAGGCCATGGTGGCCATCACAGAGTCCACTCCTGAGCCCGCTTCATCCCGTGAGCCCACAGAGTCCGCTCGTGAGCCCGCTCCTGGTCCCATGAGCCCACAGAGTCCGCTCCTGAGCCTGCTCCTGGTCCCGTGAGCCCACAGAGTCCGCTCCTGGTCCGGTGAGCCCACCAGAGTCTGCTCCTGAGCCCGCTCCTGGTCCGGTGAGCCCACCAGAGTCCGCTCCTGGTCCGGTGAACCCACCAGAGTCCGCTCCTGGTCCGGTGAGCCCACCAGAGTCCGCTCCTGAGCCCGCTCCTGGTCCGGTGAGCCCACCAGAGTCCGCTCCTGAGCCCGCTCCTGGTCCGGTGAGCCCACCAGAGTCCGCTCCTGGTCCCGTGAGCCCACCAGAGTCTGCTCCTGGTCCCGTGAGCCCACCAGAGTCTGCTCCTGAGCCCGCTCCTGGTCCCGTGAGCCCACCAGAGTCCGCTCCTGAGGCCGCTCCTGGTCCGGTGAGCCCACCAGAGTCCGCTCCTGAGTCCGCTCCTGGTCCCGTGAGCCCACCAGAGTCTGCTCCTGGTCCCGTGAGCCCACCAGAGTCCGCTCCTGAGCCCGCTCCTGGTCCCGTGAGCCCACAGAGCCGGGTGTGTGTACAAAGTGGAGGCGGGTCCGGATTGAATTCCCTCCCGGTCCCATTTAAAGGTTCATATTTAGCAAGGGTAATAACTTTAAGCACAACTCTCTCTCTATATATATATATATATATTAATTTTGGAATTAATCTAGATTAAAATGGCTCATTTGAATTCTGCCGAAGGCATTCAGAATATGTGTGCTACCCAAATAATGACTAAAAGTAAGTCTTTGAGAAAGGGTTTCTCAAGCCAGGTGGCGCATTAGACCAGGGGCTCATCTCCTGTTTCCAAAATGCATCACAAACTTTAATCTCTTCCCGTCCCAATCCCACGAAAAAACTGGAGGAAAATCCCGTTCCACTCCCGGAAGAATGACTCCCATTCCCTCCCACTCCCGTGTTGTTGTTTTTTTTTTTTTTTGCCGATAACTGTCAATTACAGTAAAAATATAGTACAGATCACAGCGTGCCCACCTTATTAGTTGAATAAAAACCCAAAATGTCGTTTTTTGTTATTATATTGAACTGAAAGCCATCTTATTATGCACAGTGTTGCACAGATTAAATTTCATGTAAATCATCCATGCTAACACACACGTCTTCTATTTTTATTTTTTTGACATTTCACTCTCTATAGATATATTTTTCTATGTACTGTATTTTTAGATATATTCGAGTTTCGAAGTTTCTCGCTCAAGTTCACATGAGACCTAAAGCGCATCCTGTTTGCTTAAAAGCGCAACGTTTCGTTGTTATTCTGAGTGCACACAAATAATCGTAGAGTCTTTACAGATTCGAAAGATGTATTCGGCTACTTTTATCAGTATGACCAAAAATGACGGAGATTTTAAGAGCAAGTGAGCGCACCGGAGCCTGTCCTGCAGCAAACGCGCTTCCACACAAACACTTCAATAGCGCACATTTCTCTAGTTAACATCATATTGAGCGGCCATGTAAAGTTGCTACTACATACATCTTTCAGATGAAAAGCCATATTTGAGGTTGATGAATGAGCGTTTGGATCAGGGGCGGCGCTAGGGGTGGGCTAAGGGGGCTGAAACATTCTGAAATGTTTTCAGAAAAGCCCCGAATGTTTTTATGACCATGCCCTGTACGCATCATCATCACTGAGTTTTCATGCGCATTAAAATGATGAACCGCAGTTTACTCCCGTCAGGAACCGCCCACGGAAGCTCGTACTTCTGACTGACATATACACTTGATAATAAACTTCATATAAATGGCCAATCATCGATATGAAGTAATAGCAGATCTTGGATCTTTGGGCTTAGCCCCGGATATCCACTCACCCTAGAATCGCCTCTGGTTTGGATGTCCTGCTCGATTGTATTACCACACAGACCAACCGTTAACAATCTGTCCATCACGGACTGCGAGCCTCTAGTTCGAAGACTATATATATATTAGTGGTGGGCCGTTATCGGCGTTAACGTGCTGCGTTAACGTGAGACTCTTATCGGCGATAAAAAAAATATCGCCGTTAATCTATTCTCAAAGTTGGGTTGGGAGCTGGGTCTATACTACGCAAGCTATGATGACTTTCACCCTGATATTTTAGCGCGGATGTATACCTAGCCGAATTGCACTGTAGGGGGCGAGAACGAGTCTTCGAACTAGAGGCTCGCAGTCCGTGATGGACAGATTGTTAACGGCTGGTCTATGTGGTAATACAATCGGGCAGGACATCCAAACGCTCACCTATCATTCATCAACCTCAAATATGGCTTTTCATCTAAAAGATGTATGTAGTAGCAACTTTACATGGCCGCTCAATATGATGTTAACCTAGAGAAATGTGCGCTATTGAAGTGTTTGTGTGGAAGCGCGTTTGCTGCAGGACAGGCTCCGGTGCGCTCACTTGCTCTTAAAATCTCCGTCATTTTTGGTCATACAGATAAAAGTAGCCGAATACATCTTTCGAATCTGTAAAGACTCTACGTTTATTTGTGTGCACTCAGAATAACAACGAAACGTTGCGCTTTTAAGCAAACAGGATGCGCTTTAGGTCTCATGTGAACTTGAGTCCGCTCCTGAGCCCCTCCTGGTCCCGTGAGCCCACAGACGCTCCCGCTCCTGGTCCGGTGAGCCCACCAGAGTCCGCGTCCTGAGCCCCCGCTCCTGGTCCGGTGAGCCCACCAGAGTCCGCTCCTGAGCCCGCTCCTGGTCCCGTGAGCCCACCAGAGTCCGCTCCTGGTCCGGTGAGCCCACCAGAGTCCGCTCCTGGTCCGGTGAGCCCACCAGAGTCCGCTCCTGGACCCGTGAGCCCACCAGAGTCTGCTCCTGGTCCCGTGAGCCCACCAGAGCCCGCTCCTGGTCCCGTGAGCCCACCAGAGTCCGCTCCTGGACCCGTGAGCCCACCAGAGTCCGCTCCTGGACCCGTGAGCCCACCAGAGTCTGCTCCTGGTCCCGTGAGCCCACCAGAGCCCGCTCCTGGTCCCGTGAGCCCACCAGAGTCCGCTCCTGGTCCGGTGAGCCCACCAGAGTCCGCTCCTGGACCCGTGAGCCCACCAGAGCCCGCTCCTGGTCCCGTGAGCCCACCAGAGTCCACTCCTGAGCCCGCTCCTGGTCCCGTGAGCCCACAGAGCCGGGTGTGTGTACAAAGTGGAGGCGGGTCCGGATTGAATTCCCTCCCGGTCCCATTTAAAGGTTCATATTTAGCAAGGGTAATAACTTTAAGCACAACTCTATATATATATATATACACATACATATGATACACATATTATATATTTCACCATTTATTTAATGATTTAATTTTGAGTAATGTGGCCATCCTTAATTGTATATTTTTTTAACTATATTATTAATCTTACATTTTTTATGTATAGTTTATATCTTACTGTTAAAGCTGTTTAGCACTAATATATATATATATATATATATATATATATATATATATATATATATATATATATATATATATATATATATATATATATTAGGGGTGGGCATAGATTAATTTTTTTAATCTAGATTAATCTAGATAAATTTTGGAATTAATCTAGATTAATCTAGATTAAAATGTCTCATTTGAATTCTGCCGAAGGCATTCAGAATATGTGTGCTACCCAAATAATGACTCAAAGTAAGTCTTTGAGAACGGGTTTCTCAAGCCAGGTGGCGCATTAGACCAGGGGCGCATCTCCTGTTTCCAAAATGCATCAAACTGCTTGAGAAAGCTGTTCTACTATGATAATTGGTGATGAAAATAAACTATGTTCAATAAGATGTACTTGTGTTTACTAACTGTTTATTCAGTTAAACATGAATTTTGAACTGTAGGCCTACATAAGAGGTCGTGATGAACTGTTTACAGTTTCCATTGGGAAGCTTCTTAAAAATAAATTTTCCCTGAAGCAAACCCGGCGGCTTCATAGCTGCATCCATGTTAGCACGTCACGTTTGATGTGGTAATTTCACAGTAACGTTATTTTGGCATACATCACAGGTTTCGAAGCAGAGGGTGACACGGGAATGAATTCTCAAGTTCACATGAGACCTAAAGCGCATCCTGTTTGCTTAAAAGCGCAACGTTTCGTTGTTATTCTGAGTGCACACAAATAAACGTAGAGTCTTTACAGATTCGAAAGATGTATTAGGCTACTTTTATCTGTATGACCAAAAATGACGGAGATTTTAAGAGCAAGTGATCGCACCGGAGCCTGTCCTGCAGCAAACGCGCTTCCACACAAACACTTCAATAGCGCACATTTCTCTAGGTTAACATCATATTGAGCGGCCATGTAAAGTTGCTACTACATACATCTTTCAGATGAAAAGCCATATTTGAGGTTGATGAATTGATAGGGGGTGAGTGTTTGGATGTCCTGAACTCCGATTGTATTAAACCCATTTAGACCAGCCGTTAACAATCTGTCCATCACGGACTGCGAGCCTCTAAAGTATCGAAGTTACTCCGTTCGGACCCCCTACGAGTGCAATTCGGCTAGGTATACATCCGCGCTAAAATATCAGGGTGAAAGTCATCATAGCTTGCGTAGTATAGACTGCTTGGCAGCTCCCATACCCAACTTTGAGAATAGATTAACGGCGATATTTTTTTTATCGCCGATAAGAGTCTCACGTTAACGCAGCACGTTAACGCCGATAACGAGCCCACCACTAATATATATATATATATAATATTATGTTAATGTGATACTAAGTTATATATATAATAATATAAATGATTTCATTTTAATGCTAAAGCTGATTAGCACCAAATCTTATAGTATATTATCTTTTAAATGTTTTAATTTATATTATTTTTAAAAGTAATAGCAATACTTAATAGTTTTTTATTTATTTCTTCATTTTAAAGCTGTTTAGATCTGCAACGTCAGCAGAGCACAAAACCATCCATCTTTTGTCCCATAAGCCTCTGTTTTCTCTGTAAATGCCAGTGGGTATTTGGCACAGTTCACTGTGAGTTTTAATTCATCCAGCTATCTCTCCTGAATTTAATTTCCTTTCCCTTCACCCTGCAAGGCCTACATTTTGTTTTAGGAGTGATAAGCCAGGTATTTGGAAGGAGAAAAATGGAAATAAACAGAGCGAGAGAGATGAGTGCAGTGCTGGAGATCATGTAGGGTATAAAGAGCCAAAGTGACTTTAAATTAGTGGTGGGCCGTTATCGGCGTTAACGTGCTGCGTTAACGTGAGACTCTTATCGGCGATAAAAAAAATATCGCCGTTAATCTATTCTCAAAGTTGGGTTGGGAGCTGGGTCTATACTACGCAAGCTATGATGACTTTCACCCTGATATTTTAGCGCGGATGTATACCTAGCCGAATTGCACTGTAGGGGGCGAGAACGAGTCTTCGAACTAGAGGCTCGCAGTCCGTGATGGACAGATTGTTAACGGCTGGTCTATGTGGTAATACAATCGGGCAGGACATCCAAACCAGAGGCGATTCTAGGGTGAGTGGATATCCGGGGCTAAGCCCAAAGATCCAAGATCTGCTATTACTTCATATCGATGATTGGCCAGTTTATATGAAGTTTATTATCAAGCGTATATGTCAGTCAGAAGTACGAGCTTCCGTGGGCGGTTCCTGACGGGAGTAAACTGCGGTTCATCATTTTAATGCGCATGAAAACTCAGTGATGATGCTGCGTACAGGGCATGGTCATAAAAACATTCGGGGCTTTTCTGAAAACATTTCAGAATGTTTCAGCCCCCTTAGCCCACCCCTAGCGCCGCCCCTGATCCAAACGCTCATTCATCATTCATCAACCTCAAATATGGCTTTTCATCTGAAAGATGTATGTAGTAGCAACTTTACATGGCCGCTCAATATGATGTTAACCTAGAGAAATGTGCGCTATTGAAGTGTTTGTGTGGAAGCGCGTTTGCTGCAGGACAGGCTCCGGTGCGCTCACTTGCTCTTAAAATCTCCGTCATTTTTGGTCATACAGATAAAAGTAGCCTAATACATCTTTCGAATCTGTAAAGACTCTACGTTTATTTGTGTGCACTCAGAATAACAACGAAACGTTGCGCTTTTAAGCAAACAGGATGCGCTTTAGGTCTCATGTGAACTTGAGCGAGAAACTTCGAAACTCGAATATATCTAAAAATACAGTACATAGAAAAATATATCTATAGAGAGTGAAATGTCAAAAAAAAAAGAAATAGAAGACGTGTGTGTTAGCATGGATGATTTACATGAAATTTAATCTGTGCAACACTGTGCATAATAAGATGGCTTTCAGTTCAATATAATAACAAAAAACGACATTTTGGGTTTTTATTCAACTAATAAGGTGGGCACGCTGTGATCTGTACTATATTTTTACTGTAATTGACAGTTATCGCAAAAAAAAAAAAAAAAAAACAACAACACGGGAGTGGGAGGGAATGGGAGTCATTCTTCCGGGAGTGGAACGGGATTTTCCTCCAGTTTTTTCGTGGGATTGGGACGGGAAGAGATTAAAGTTTGTGATGCATTTTGTAAACAGGAGATGAGCCCCTGGTCTAATGCGCCACCTGGCTTGAGAAACCCGTTCTCAAAGACTTACTTTTAGTCATTATTTGGGTAGCACACATATTCTGAATGCCTTCGGCAGAATTCAAATGAGCCATTTTAATCTAGATTAATCTAGATTAATTCCAAAATTAATCTAGATTAATCTAGATTAAAAAAATTAATCTATGCCCACCTCTACTTTAAATAGACTTCCAGAGAGAAGCAGCGGCCCACAGGCTGTATGTCCACTGTCTCTTCAGCTCACTCACTCGTGCACTTCACATAAACCACTCTATATCACTGTACTCACTGTGAAGAAACACTGAAGTAGTGCTTCCAGCTCTGACAGGATCACTGAGAGGCCAAACAGCACTGATGCAAATAACAAAGTCAGTTAATACAATGCTTAGATACGATTGCAAAATAAATAGGCATAGCAACTTTAAAAAGGGGAGAAAACAGTAGCCATATTTTACGGTGTGGTACGTCATAAATCATCTTTCCAGTTAAACGCCACTGTACTTAAGAAAATCAAATCTGTCACTTGTTTATCAAACCATTGTCAACATGGAAAGGTTGCAAAACATGCATTCATCCTCAAAAAACATTTTTGGATGATTTTTGGTACTGTGTTGGGTATTAAAGCAAAGCTATTTTTAGACCAATTTTTGTCTTGTTTTCGAGTTAAAATTATGAAATATTAAAATATAGAGAGTCCAAACAGCTGATAAAAACATGACAATAATCAAGTGATCTACACCACTCCAGCACATCAAATTTCAATTTTGGGGTGAATTATTCCTTTAAGAAACACTGTTTCTAGGAGGAAACCAAATTTCTAGTATCTTTGTACAAAAAACGCAAGATAATTATATAATGTACTATAGTATATGCTAAAATATACTATATTTAAGTATACCAGTAAATATACTGTATACCATAACAATTATATGTAAGTATATTGTTATGCTGTTTTCAGGATGTTACGAGTATTTCTATCAGTTGGGTATAATCTTAATGTGAAGTTTAATTTGCTAAATCACAGGGATCTCTTAGAAACAGCTGAACTCTCGCGGTCTTATAACACTGTAATGAATTATCAAATTATTATGCAAACCCAAATTATAATTATTTTCAATCTTTTTTCAACAGTGAGGCAAGAGTTGCACATCTGTCTACTGCAATAATACATAGTAGTTTCATGAAACAACATGAACAAATGAATGTTTGATTTGTCAACATGATAATGCATAAATCATTTGTTGATAAGAAAGAGCCTGTTTTCAGAGAAAGTTTTCAGGATAGCTGGTGAGACCCTGAATTTCCTCAGCTGTCGCAGATGGTACAGTCTTTGCCTGGCTTTCTTAACCTGTGTTTGGATGTGTGCAGTCCAAGTCATGTCCTCTGAGATGTTTACACCGAGGTACTTGAAGCTGCTCACCCTCTCCACAGGGGTCCCACTGATCATAAGAGGGGTGTAGGGCCGCTGCTGTCTCTTCCTGAAGTCCACAATCAGCTCCTTAGTTTTGCTCACGTTCAGAGAGAGACAGTTGTCCTGGCACCATGATGTAAGTCTCTCTACCTCGTCCAAGTATGCGGTCTCATCATTGTTGGTGAACCACAGTATCATCAGCAAATGTGATAATAGAAGTGGAGCTGTGAGAGGTTTAATGATAACATATAATATATATATTGTTATAAGGGAAACAGGTCAATTTAGCTCAAAGGGAATCATTAATGATTTTATAGGGAATTTGAACAGACTCACTGTCTCACGGCGATTCACTGAACAAGCCGTATAACAAACTCTGCACTGGATATTAAAATCCCAAAATATAGTGAAAACACTATTAAATAGCACGGTAACAAAATCGACAGATTAAGACATTAACTTATGAGCACTAAAACACAAGATATTTCTCTTTTCAATATAAATAAGACTTTATTTATATAAATCTAAGACATGTAAACTAATGCTACACAAGCATTCACGCGTTGCAGATAAGAGAGAAAGTGAGGAAAGGATTAGATTAAGAGAATGAGAATTTGATATCCCACGTTTACAGCAATATGTGCAATTGCATAAACCTGAACAACCATCAATCACATATTTAACACTCGCATTGACTTTTTCAATGAGGCTAAAATCTATATTAAAATTACACCAGTTCCAGCAAGAATCTGGGGGTTTGTACTTGCAGCTTTTGTGTTTAAGGTTTCCCTTTGTCCTCCGTCTTTGCAGGAAAGGGTTTCTCCGAAGTCGCTGATTGGCTTAGAGTTCAGGAGTCGTTGAAGTGGGCGTTGGCTGGTTTTGCAGAGTTTTTGGGCTGGTTGCCGTTGGCAAGCGTAACTTAGCACACGAACTCAACGGAAAGAAAATAAACTAAAGTCAAAGAATAAAAGGATGTAAAGAGACTAGGTGGTTTTTCTTCTCATCATGGTAGCAACTGGCTGGGTTGTGGTCCAGAGCACATGGCTGAAGAGCGAGTTAGATGGCATTTTCAAGAGAGTTCATTTTTCCAGAGAGAGAGGGCGTTCAAGGGAGAGAGAGAGAGCATTTTCAGGAGAGAGAGTAATTCAAGAGAGCGGAGAATTCAAGAGGGCGAGGAGAAGTGTGTCCTGGGTATTTACTCTCTGCTTTTAGACACCCCCCAATGGTTGTCTTGACCAATTAGATCCTATGCTGGCTCTGGGTGCTGCTTTGTTTCTCCACCCAATCAATAAATCAACATGTCATGTTTAGTCACATTGCCCGAATTTTACATTCTCTTGCAAAGTATCCTTTTGAATGTGATTTCTATAACCAGAATATGATGCATTTGACAGGAAATCAATCAAAAGAAACGTTTCAAGCTAGAATTATGACTCTCATACATACCAAACATGACATTAACCCTTAAGGCTTAAGCTAGTCAATACTAATTAAAAGCACTGCAAACACAATGATTAAACAAGGATAGTCAAATTTGTGGGTCACATACATAATATGCAGTTATGCATAGAAATTATTAGTTTCATTAACAATGAGTATGAAAGTCCTTTGAGATGATTCTACAGTCTTTGTGAACCCAGGAATTTCAGCCTTATCCTTTGTCCTGTTGCAGGCTGTATTCAGATGGGCTGGGGGTCTGATTTATGTCTTCCTGCTGTTGTCTTGTGGAATTCGGCTCCTCATGTTTCAACCATGCTTGGATCGAATCTTGATTTGTCTGATTCGGTCCTTGATATACTACAGAGGACACGCAGTCGATGATGTGAGTCTCTCCACCTCATCCAAGTATGCGGTCTCATCATTGATGGTGAACCACAGTATCATCAGCTAATTTAACAATAGAAGTGGAGCTGTGAGAGGACACACAGTCGTGGGTGTATAGAGAGTATAGCAGGGGGCTCAGGACACAGCCCTGTGGGGCTCCTACGTTCAGGGTGATGGAGTTGGAGGTGAACTGACCGACTTTCACCACTTGATGTCTGGCGGTGAGGAAATCTTGAATCCAGTCACTGAGTGAAGAGTTTATGCCGAGGTCTGTGAGTTTAACAGTTAGCTTGATGGGGACTATAGTATTGAAAGCTGAGCTGTAGTCAATGAATAGCAGCCTTACATACACTGTTAGACTTTGCTGTAATTTTACAGTTACTTACTGTAAATAAGTCCAGTAAAATACCATATATATGATTTACGGTTAACTACTGTAATACGCACTGCATTATGGGTATTTTTTTATTAAGTTTACAGTAATTTACTGTATATGGGAGTTTGCAATATTTTGCTGTAATTTTACAGTTACTTACTGTAAATAAGTCCAGTAAAATACCATATATATGATTTACGGTTAACTACTGTAATACACACTGCATTATGGGTATTTTTTATTAAGTTTACAGTAATTTACTGTATATGTGAATTTGCAGTATTTTACTGTTTACACAAAAGCAGTAGTGCTACTGTAAATGAAGAAGACAGGTTTCTCGAATGTGCTGCGGACATTTTAATAGGCCTAAAACATTACATTTACATTTAGTCATTTAGCAGACACTTTTATCCAAAGCGACTTACAAATGAGGACAATGGAAGCAATCAACAAAAGAGCAATGATATACAAGAGCTATGACAAGTCTCAGTTAGCTTTAGGCAGTACACGTAACAAGGTTTTTTTTATATAATAAATTAAAAGAAAACCGATAGAGCAGAAAAAGAATAGAGCAAGCTAGTGTTAAAGGCATTTTTTGCTTTTGTTAATTGTATGATAAACAAAAAGAAAACAGAATACAAAAAGATTAGAAATGCTACTGTTAGTTTTTTTAAAGCATAGAATTAGAATAGAGATTGCTAGAGTTAGAGGGTCAAATAAAGATAGAAGAGATGTGTTTTAATCCGATTCTTGAATTAGATCCAATTCGATTTCAATTGATTCTTGAAAACATCAAGACAATCTGCACATATAGGCCTATTAAAATGTCATATGATAATGTTTTATAGTTTATAATCTTGTTCGAAAAAAAATCATGAATCTGCATTCATTTTTCTCATTTTAAAATTAATTAAAAAAACATCACACACCCCCCCCCCCCCACACACACACATTCTATTAGTATTTTAACGAAATAATAATAAACAATAATAATAATAATAAATCCACAATTGGGTTCCCACCGTTTTTCAAAATAAGCTATCGGAAAAAAATACAGACTGGTATAATTTTATTTTATTATTATTTTTGTAATGTCATGGTAATACACAAGTGGTGATACAAATGTAATTTGTAAATTATTAAAAACAAAAAAATATATATACATATAAACTTTACTTACACATCACAACATTTAAACTGTTACTGGCGTGCAAAGCCCGCGCAACAACCTGGCAGAGGTTATATAAACTGAGGTTTGTGTCCAGTGCGCGCATAACGGACGTCCCTTATGAATGGATCGCCAGACGCCAGCTGCAAATTTTCCTGAGGTAAGTAGGCTACTTTTATTTATGTTTACAAACTTTCAACAAATTTATTGTATTAGTTGTTTTTTGATCGTAAAGCATTACCAATATCAATTCAATAAAAATATATGAAGAAAGTAAATAATAAAATCGAATTATTGGCTATGACAAACAGGACTGTTCGTTTTCCTCAAAAACTGCTGCTTTATGAAACCCATTAAATTGTCATACAGTTGACTTACTGCCTTTTCCAGTAGACGTACCGACTGTAATATTTACACGAATAATGGTTTTCCGTCTTTTTTACGGCCAGTTATGGTGTAGGCCTATTTTACTCGTCAATTAAATGAATAACGTTACCGTTAAATGCGTCTCAAAGGCTCTCTCTCGTGCGCTCTTAACCCCTTGCGCGCGCGCTCTCTCTCGTGCGCTCGCGCTCTCTCTCGTGCGCTCGTAACCCCTTGCTCGCGCTCTCTCTCTCTTTTCAGGGAACACACAAGTTCAAGTTGCTTTACTGGCATTACATTTTAATTAAAGTATTGCCAAAGCATTTTAAGTATGTGTAAAATACAGAATATATTTACACCACCAAAGTAATAAAGGAGATAATAAATGAGTACAAAATAAGAGAGAGAAAAAACAGCAGACAGTATCTCTAACATATACATTACTTATAGCAATTCCAATTAAATGTAATTTCATGAAAAATTACAAATCATTATATAATTAAGAATCATTCTTTATTATGGCTTCTTATTTGTTAATAGAAGGAAGGAATATTTAAATTTTCACAGTACCAGTAATTCAATTGTACATGCTGTTGTATGCTAAATATTCTCTTCTATCTTTTTTTTCAGTGTTGACTGTCATCTGATTGTGTAAGTGATAAATTTAGCAGTCAGCCTAGATCTGTGATTTATCATGTTCATAACATATGGTGATAGTCAATAATCACTGATGAAAATTATGTTTATTCTTTCTCTCTCTTTTGTGCCAGTAGGCAGGCACTACACCCTAAAGACTATTTTAAGGGCCGCACCACTAAGCATCTTTGGCTTTGTAAGTATATGTTTTGATTTACTATCAGATACAGTATTTGACATTTTATTAACTGCATGTTATGCAACAAATAGAGTCATCAGAAATGTATTGTAAAGACATTAAAGAGATGATCAAAAAACAAAAAAATGATCAAACATCCCACATCTGTGATTTTCCATGTTCATAACATACAGATTAGTAAATAGTCATTGATGTAAAAAGTTTCACACAAACATATACAACATCTCTCGCATGTTCAGTGAAGTTTCCTCTTTTCCTCTCTTTTGCTTTTGTGTCCGCAGGCACTACCTACGAACCCAAAGGCTCTTTTAAGGGCCACACCAGAAAACAGAGAGAGAGAGAGAGTAAGGAATAGTTGGAGAAACGGACAAAGGTGGACCAACACATCCACAACACGTCGCAAAGCCACCAGGAAAAAATTTAACACAAAAACAGAGCACATGCAAGTATGTACAGATGCAAGTATTGCAGCTTGTGTTTTTCAGATTTACAGTTACAATGTTACTAAAAGCAAAAAAACACTTTTACTTAGTGTACCTTTAACGTCATTGTACATTCAGGTAATTAATGGTGTTTTCTGACAAGGATGTGCAAAAAATGTATACTATTTAAACAGAAACAATACTGGCAATAACTGCTGTTGCACAAGTTGTTACCTAAGTTGTTACATAAAGTATAACATAACGAGATAAACTAATTTCTCCCTCATTTTCCCTCTGTTTTGTTTCAGATCAGTCATCAGTGTTTTACCCGTATGGTGGCCAGCCAACTGGGATGCTTTGTTCATGTTTTTTGTTTAGATATTGTCATGATTTGTTGTTATGAATTCAGTTATATAGCCATCAGTGGCTTACCAGCATGGAGGCCAGCCAACTGGGATGCTTTACATGTTTGTTTGTTTTTTGTTGTTGTTTTCTTTTGTTAATGTATTGTTAACACATTGTTATTATTTAAATGATATAAATTCAGTTCTATATATGATTTGTTATGAATTTAGTCCTATATATAAATATATGTATATATATATATATTTGTAATGTTGCATCACAATGATTAAATAAATAAGTAAATAAAATAAATGTAATTGACAGTGACAGTGAATAAAAATATACTGCTGTACATTGACTCAAGTTACTTCTTTGGAATTTATTATAATTCAATAGCATTCCTTTAAAATATTCAAAATAAAGATATTGTATAATAAATATTGTAAAATTGCTGTAGCAATATACTGTAAAACTAAGTTGCGGTAAGGGTATTGTACTGTAAAATGATACTGCGGTAAGGGCATCATACTGCAAAATGAAACTGCGGTAAGGGCATCATACTGTAAAACACATTTACAGTTAAAGTACTGTAAAGGGACCGTTACAGTAACTTACTGGCAATAGTGCTGCCAGTAAGTTACCGCAAAAATACAATAAAAAGTCTAACAGTGTAGTTCCCATTGTTTCTGTCAATGTGTGTGAGTGCAGGACCCGAGAGATGGCATCGTCAGTAGACCTATTTGGCCGATAGGCAAACTGAAGAGGGTCCAAAGTAGCAGGGATGGAGGAGCAAATGTGGTTCTTTACAAGTCTCTCAAAAACCTTCATGACTATTGATGTGAGGGCAACTGGACGATAGTCATTCAGGCAAGAGGGTTTACTGTTCTTAGGCACAGGGATGATGACAGATTATTTAAAGTGGGTGGGAACCACAGAGGTAGCTAGGGACTCATTAAATATTGAAGTAAACAAACCATGAAACTGATCAGCACAGGACCTCAGAACACGGGCATTTATTAATGTAGATTAATACATACTAAAAACATTGTTAATGCATTAACTAATGTTAACAAACTGAATCATGATGTAACGGAGAGCCTGATTTTTTCACCCCTTTTACTTCCTTTGTGCCAATCTTTACCACTGTGAATACGTAACATGTCACTATGATGCATGTCACACACTATATTGCTGAAACACATTCTCTGAGTGAAACTGGGAAGGAGACTTGCACTTGTGACACGAGTGCTTGTAGGCTGCTGGTGTGGTTGTCATGGAGTGGCAGTGAGTCATCAGACGTGTGTGTGTGTGTGTGTGTGTGTGTGGTCAGGTAGGTGTGCGTTGCATATGGCAGCTCTGACTTCTCCAGCCGGTCATGACAGAGCAAAGAGAAAGAAGTGACACCATCTGCCATCAGTCCACGGCCCACACCGCACCACCCGCCCCGTCTGGAGATGCGCACACACACACACACACACACTTAAAGGGGACACTTTCTTCACAGATGCAAGTCAAGGTTTCATGCACTCAAAAATAAATCAGTCCATTTCATTTTGTATAACCACTTTAACTCTCCACTAGACTCTTAAAACAACATGTTGTTTTTGCCCCTGAACTTCTATATGTAAAGGACCTCCCTTTTGACTGGCAAATGCCTGCATTTCTACACATTTCTACTCTTATTAACATTAATGGATAATGGTTAATGTTCACAAATAGTCAAATCCAAAATACAGACTTTTTGAGCTACTGTTACAGATAATGCAGCCTTTCTAAAATCTTGCCCGTAATTAATGTACTAATTTAATGACAGTCAGTGTCATATTTTTTATGTAAATGAACAGATTTAGGTGTTAACAGAAAATTAAGTGTTCAACTGCTAAAAATCTATTAACTGAAATAAAAACATTTAGATGAAAAACCTTCACTTAGAAAATCGTTTGAAAGTGAAAGTTAGGCACTGAAATAAGCGAATAAAGTACTAAAGTTATTAAAACTACATCCAAATAATTAAATAAATACAATCTAAAAATACATATTTTAAAAACAAAAACAAGGAAAACATAACAATTAAAACTTCAACTAAAATTAATATTAACTTTAAATTGAAATGTTAAATTAATTAAATATAAAAATGTTACAAATACTATAACCGTTAAAATCTATAAATTATAATAAATAAAGTTTATTTTGCAGTACCAAAACGACTTAAATTGAAATAAAAACAAATTAAAGATAAATATAAACTATGAAAATGTAAATTATTTTATAAAAGCTAATTCAAAATAATAAATACTACAACAGTTAAAATAAGCTTATTTTGAACATTTCTAAAACTAAAAGAAAAAACATGAATATATAGAAATGTTTTAAATATAAATACAATCAAATTCAAACTAAAAAGCTAATAATTACAAATATTAATAGCGGTATAAAATAATACTAATATGACCATAATAATACTAATATGGCTACTGTTACGAACTTTTAATTCATTGTCTAGAGATGGTAGTAATATTGAAATTGTGACCAGCCTTGTGACAATGCAGGTGGCAAGAGACAAGCACAACCGGAGGTGTCAACAAAAGATCATTTTATTTTACAAGAATTAAGGAAAAGTAAGAAATAACAATATTAATGGCAACAACAATAATATAGATAATTGCAACAAACAAAGAAACGAAATACCCAGAAGGGTTAAGTAAATTATATACAATATTTACATAAGTCAAAACAAAATAAACCCCCACAGGAGAAAAGGACGCAAGTGGCGCTAAAGAAAAGAAAAGAACAAAACCAAAACCAATCTAACTCAATTTCAACCTCTAACCTACCTAAAGGAAAACAAAAAGCAATGAAAGCAAATCTTCGGCGTTTACACGCCCTTACTTTCCTACCCTATACTAACCAAACAGAAGAATACATAAGCAGCGCTCACTTCTAATCTGGTGTGTCTATACATTGGAATCACTAGGTGTTTGTAGCGTGTACGTCACGTGACATATTACCTGCCCAAAGCTCCTGTGGCAAAGCGAAGCTTGTCATCAGCTAACAACAAAGCAAGCTGAAATTAAGGTAATCACAAATGTAAACCAGATGACAGTTTCAATTATAACAAGAAAATAACAAGACCAACACATGAGGGAGAGGCAAATTAACAAACGCTAGAACCGAGCAGAAAACCACAATCGCCTCTGCTTAGCGTTCGTCTAGACGTCTTTTTAAAAGACTGGCGATGGCCCGGATTGGTAGCAAAGGCCATGACGTCACTCGAGTTAATAAAGATTGACAGCCTCCTAAGCCAATAGCAGTCCCGAGGGGTTGATCCTAAAAAAATGACAGGGAGGGAGAGAAAAGCGAGAGAGAAAGAGACGAAGGCACACCTGCCGGGACGTAACAGCTACATTCTGATATAACATATACTTTACATAAAAAAAACATTTTGACAAATTTAATATCCTGACATCATCCCAAAATATATCACAATATGCAAGTAAATTGAGCTGCAAATACCATTTTGTGTTGACTATAAAGTTTAATTACAGATGTCACACACACACACGCATGCACGCACACACGCACGCACGCACGCACACACACACACACACACACACACACACACACACACGCTAGATCAAGTGAATGACTTGGACTCGGTTTAAGACTCGGAGCACTGCATGTGTCGTCATCATCATCATCATCATCATCACGCCCAGTGAGCTGAAGAATTACGCCTCTAAAAGCCTTCGATATGAAAGTCTCCAGAGGCTGCAGCATCTCACCACTACTTCTCCAAATGTGTGGTGAAAGCTGATGTTAGACATTTTCATGACCACGTTTACATGCACAACATACAAATTTAGCCTTTATTCTGAAAAAAAGACATTCAGATTTTTCCTTTATGCATTCGAAAATACTAGAATTGGGCTTTTACTGGATTACAGCAATCAGGTTAATGTATTGAAATTGTGCTCAGATTAAAACAGAAATATGCGTATGCATGCACACATGACCTCTGTCTCTCATTGCAAGGTTAGATTGTTTCAGAATGACATTTTAACGAAGCACACTGGAAAATGAAGTTGTCATTGCTGAATGATTCCCGATAGTCATCAAGGTCTCTCGTCTCTCATTGATCACACTGGATCTTGTGCTCTGAACCTCTCCGGTTCACATACTGAAGAAACAGATTTGTGCTATAAACCCTCTGCTGCTTCTCATGAACACCTGTGAAATCATGACACAAATCTGTGTCGACTGCTGTCACACTAAACCTAATGCCATACCAGGGAACAAACACCAAACATGCCAGTTTCAGCTCGGGTCAGACATCCTGCAATGTCAGAACACAGCCAGTTACACTGACCTGGAAATCGAATCTCTCGCTCTCTTTTGATATAGATTAAAATGATATAAATATAAAATGTAATTTCATTTAAATTTAAAAATCTGATATAAAAATAGAGGAAAAAACACCCACACACACAAAATGTTAAAAAAAAAATATTTAAAAGTAAACAGAAAAAAATATATATATATACACATTAAAATCAAAAATACCAAATAAAACATATACAAAATTGAAACAAAACACAAAAATGTTAAAAAAATATATTCAAAAAGTAGACAAAAAATTAACATTAATATATAAAAATACACAAAAAAAAAAAAAAAAATACTAAATGGTTGCATGCATATAAATATATATACACAGTGCCATGAAGAGGTTTTTGCCCCCTTCCTGTTTTTTATTTATATTTTGCATATTTGCATATTTTCACACTTAAAAGATTCCAATCATCAAACAAATATTAATATTACACAAAGATAACCAGAGTAAATATTTTAAAAAATTCCATTTTGAAATAATGATTTCATTTATTAAGGAAAAAAAGCTGTCCAAACCTGCCTGGCCCTTCGTGAAAAAGTAATTGCCCCCAAGTGTTTGCAATAATTCATTTTTTCTCTTAATAATTGAAGTAATCATTAAACAATTGCAATGTGTATTTACTTGCATTATCTTTGTGTGATATTAAAATTAGTTTCATGATCTGAATCTTTTAAGCGTGACAAATATACAAAAAAATAAAACAGGAATGGGGCAAATACCTTTTCACGGCACTGTATATAAATAAATATATATATATATATATATATGTGTGTGTGTGTGTGTGTGTGTGTGAGAGAGAGAGAGAGAGAGAATTATAAGAGGAAAATGTATAAAATGCAAATATGATATAAATTATATATGAAAAATAATATACTAATAAAATAAGAATAATTGAATATTATTCAGGTTAAAATGAGGACAACTGACCTATTTTTCTTATCTCAATTCATTGATATCATGTTTCACTGTGAAATAAACCACATTACTGAAGTTAAACGGTTTGTGAAAGCCATCAACATATGGGCTATAACAATAAACAGAATTCATATCGTCCTTGCTGCCATTTTAACATCTCTTAAACATAGCAAAAATCACTGTAACAGCCTCTGTTGGCTTATTGCTTTAATCAGTAGGCATTTGTACTTCAGCCTGTGTCGCCTGCAGACGCGATGCATCATTAACTCTGGAGTGTACACACACACACACACACAGACAGACAGACGCACACACACACACACACACAGACAGACGCGCAAACACACAGACACACACACACCACACACACATGGGCAACACAACACACCACACGTGCGCACGCACACACATCTCTGACCACACACACAACACACACACACCTCGCTATCTACACACACACACACAGCCTGCGTGCACGCACACACATCTCTCTCCACACACACACACACACACACACACACACACACACACACTTCACACACACCGCACGTGCACGCACACACACACATCTCTCTCACACACACACACACACACACACACACACACACCTAACACTCTCTCTCTCTCACACACACACACACATCTCTCTCTCTCTCACACACACACACACACACATCTCTCTCTCTCTCTCTCTCTCTCTCTCACACACACACACACCTCTCTCTCACACACACACCTCTCTCACACACACACACCTCTCTCACACACACCTCTCTCTCACACACACCTCTCTCTCTCACACACACACACACACACACACACACACACACACACACACACACACACCCCAGCAGTTATGTGATCAGCATCACCCCAGAGACTCTTCTCTACGGCCCGAGATAATTAAGAAGTTGTTTCAGAGAAAACTCAGAGCTACAACAGAGAAGCCGAGAGATTGAACCGTGACATTTCTGTAGTATAAATCCTCATTAGTGCTTCTCTGGGAAAGTGTGAGACTTCTGGTGAATCACATTTTTAGTACTTGCACATGTGTGACAGCCCGTTAAAACGCTCATTAAACCGACTGCAAGGCTCTGTTCCAACACCTAGTGAATGGCCTTGCTGTCTGCTGCCTACTTAGGCATCCTGATGATGTAACCTAAGTGATTTAGGACACTACAAAGATAGCATCATACAAATAAATTATCTTCAGGTGATGCGCATAAGAGACTCAGCTTACATTACTAGTTTGACGTTTACACACCGATAAGCTAATAATTTAATACAAATGTAACTTTTGCAATTGGTTATTTCAGTGTTGAAAATGATACAAATCTATTTATATTCAGAACTTCTTATTTAATTATGAATGACTTATTTCCATTTGGTCTTTAAGGAAAACTAGTCAGCAGAAAGTTTCTTAACCCTATAAAGCTGACTGTATTGTACGTAATACACACATTTATGTGCCTGAAAATAATCAACAAGAACAAAACTACTCATTAAATGTTATTTAAATTGGTCTTTCAATGCTATTCTAGGAAGATGGACATATATGGATTCATGTAAACGCATTGTCATTCACCTTAGCGCTAGCAACACCAAGGTCATGGGATCGATTCCCAGAGAAGGCATGTACTGATAAGATGTATAGGCTGAATGCAACGCAAGCACTTTAAGTTTGATTTTATGTATTAAGCGTCTGCCAAATTGATAAATGACAGTCCATGTACTGGACAGCACGCCACAGATGCGGTCCACAGACATCAAGGTACAATAACCCAGATATTCCTCTAACACGCTTTCTTGGACTGAGGCCATGTAGTTAATGTGGTCTATAAGATCGAGAAGGACATGGAAAGAGACTTTGGTAGTATAAATAAGAGTCACTACTCACTGACATGACAGAAGTTGGCATCAGTGACTGAATGGTGTTTCAGTATTCAGTGCTGATGAAGTAGAAAACAAACTGCACTGGATATCACTGGAAGCAAGCAAGCGAGTGAGTAAACAAGTAAAACAAATCTCTTTAAACTTAACCTGGTTAAGACTTGAACCTTCTGCTAACTGTGTGGTTAAGTCAAAACTGCTCCCTCCAGTGGCAAGAAAACATCACAACCAAAAACATCCTCATCCAAGTCCTTGTGGATTGGGCTGTAAAACTATAATAGCACTGACGTGGTTGTTAAAATTATCTGA
>CM049820.1:4569011-4636511 GCA_027422435.1 Schizopygopsis pylzovi
TTCTTTTTCTTGTCCTTTGTGGAGTGTCTGCTTTCATTATCTGCAAGATAATAACACACTTGGCAGTTATGCTGTTATTGGATTATATTTTAGAAAATATTATTTCAGTCTTTCTACTACAATATTACATATTTATTCAATGTGCTACTTTTGATTTCTTTTTACATAAGTAACATTTCACGATATGATTTGATTTGGACTCAATAGCTTGCGAATCGATTTGATTCCGATTCGATTCAATATTGATTATATTGGAAATATATCAGGTACATTATATGGCTAATTTTCTCAAGGGAAAAAATCTCTAATATATACTATTTACTAATGCTGTAAAATATATACGAGTCAGCTGGCACTACATTATAATACTGGGGGTTGAAATTAACTCATTTGCATACAAACACCTAAATTACACACAATGAAGTTTTTATAACAATAAAGTTATAATATTAACAATTACTACATAATTATATTCGTACTCCAATTTTTTTTTTTTTTAATATGAACATTCAAATGGTGGCTGTCATAAAAACTTGATGGATTTATTCAAACAAATATTGAAGCAACGAATTTGCAGTGCTCTGCTCTGTGTATATCTAAAAATATGCTCCAATGTTTTCAATGATTCTCTAAAAGGACAATTTTTTTCCGTCTTAAGTGTTATTAAAGTTGACACTTAAATTAACTGTAAAAAAGTAGGGCATAATTCAGTGACTGATTAAATAATGAGCTTGAACCACACACACACACACACACACACACACACACACACACACACGTTGGTTTTTATGGTTTACGGGGACTTTCCATAGGCGTAATGGTTTTTATACTGTACAAGCTGTATGTGCTATTGCCCTACACCTAAACTTAGCCCTCACAGGAGACGGTGCATTTCAACTTTCCCTCAAAAAAACTCACTCTGTATGATTTATAAGCATTTTGAATTATGGGGACACTGAAAATGTCCTCATAAATCACCTTCTCCTTGTAATACCTATGTCATACCCATGTCATTATACAAATTTGTGTCCTCATAAACCACATAAACATGCACACACACACACCACACACGCACGCACGCACCACAGCGCACCACCGCACCACGCACCACGCACGCACGCCGCACCACCACGCACGCACAGCACCACCACCACCACCACACACACACCACACACACACCACACACACACACACACACACACCCTTCCTGGTCTTCACTGCTGTCTTTACTCTTAGGTGTCGTCTCTTCAAATCGCAGGCCGAACAGGTCAATATCACTGTTGGGGGTCTTAAATGAGGACGCAGCAGGTTTGGGGGGCTCTGCGAGTCCAGCTAACACAAACCCATCATCCGACCGGTCAGATAAGTCATCTCGTGCAGAAAAAGTGCCCTACGCAAAACAGATGAAGCATAAAATATCAGACCGAGCAGGAATTCTTTGGTGGCAAAGTAATTATTTCATATCTAAATTGTCTTTCATGGGCTTTTCTTATAGAGTGCACTTATTAGATGGTTTCTATTTATTTGAGAACAAAAAGCATAAAACATTTTCATTACTTGAAGTAAAACAATAGAAAAACACAATTAAAAAATAACAAGTTTATGTCTGCTATTTGCCAAGGCAACATTTCTCAAGTTAAAGTACCAAAACAACTTAAAGTTAATAAAAAAAAGGTAAAAATTATGATATTAAAACTAATAAAACTTTCCCTAAAATTAAAATTAAAACATAAAATGTGAAAAAAGTAACTATTTCTACATTTAAAAAAATATACTTAAGACTAATTGTGGAATAGCAGGCGGTGGCTTAAGATTTCATCAGTTAGTCATAAGCAACAATAATCAAGAGCCTAGAAATGGTTTTCTACCTTCTTGATCTTGGGTCTGTCTAACTCTTCGTTCTCAAAATAAGGGTCGTCCATGACAAAAGAAAGCATCTGCTGAGCGACTGGAGCCTCAACAGCGTCTCCTGTCTTCAGACCTTGCCGCTGCACTGCAGGTCCTGCTGTGGTTTTCAGGCTTTGGGGTCTCTCAGCTGGTTTAGACCTGGTTTGCAGCGGTTTGACAGAATTCACCGTAGATCTAGAATTGAAAGACAGATTCCACAGAAAATATGAGGAAACAACATCTTGACTCCAAATAATTATTCATTAAATCTGAGATCAATCCATCCGTCTATCCATCCATTCATCAATCCATCCGTCTATCCATCCATCCATCAATCCATCCGTCATCCATCCATCCATCCATCCATCCATCCGTCTATCCATCCATTCATCCATCCATCCATCCATCAATCCATCCTCCGTCTATCCATCCATCAATCAATCCATCCGTCTATCCATCCATCCATCTCCGTCTATCCATCCATTCATCCATCCATCAATCCATCCGTCTATCCATCCATCCATCCATCCATCCGTCTATCCATCCATCCATCCATCCATCCATCCATCCATCCGTCTATCCATCCATCCATCCATCCATCCATCCATCAATTCATCCGTCCGTCTATCCATCCATCCATCCATCAATCCATCCATCCGTCTATCCATCCATTCATCCATCCATCAATCCATCCGTCTATCCATCCATCCATCCATCCATCCATCCATTCATCCATCCATCATCCATCCATCCATCCATCCATCCATCCATCAATCCATCCATCCGTCTATCCATCCATCAATCCATCCGTCCGTCTATCCATCCATCCATCCATCAATCCATCCGTCTATCCATCCATTCATCCATCCATCAATCCATCCGTCTATCCATCCATTCATCCATCCGTCTATCCATCCATTCATCCGTCTATCCATCCATCAATCCATCCGTCTATCCATCCATCCATCCATCCATCAATCCATCCATCTATCTATCCATCCATTCATCCATCCGTCTATCCATCCATCCGTCTATCCATCCATTCATCCATCCATCCATCCATCCATCCATCCATCAATCCATCCGTCTATCCATCCATTCATCCATCCGTCTATCCATCCATTCATCCATCCATCCATCAATCCATCAATCCATCCATTAATCCATCCAAGCCATCGGTCTATCCATCCATTCATCCATCCATCAATCCATCCATCTATCTATCCATCCATTCATCCATCCGTCTATCCATCCATCCGTCTATCCATCCGTCTATCCATCCATTCATCCATCCATCTGTCTATCCATCCATTCATCCATCCATCAATCCATCTCTCCATCTATTTATGTATCTATGGAAATCACTTGTGCCAAGGTAGCATTAATTGAAACAAATAATATCAAGAAATTAAAATTGGCTGTGCCTTCATTAAGAGTGATTTAATTAAAGTAAATTAGACAAGTCTCTCTCTACTGATGGAATTATTTCTATTTCAGAATCTCATCAACAGTGAGGGAAATGAATTAAAAACGTACAACAAATCTTTAGGAAATTGTGGTCAGGTCTCAACACGTCTGTATCTCACTGAAGACTTTCTATTAAAAGTATGAGGCATTTGCCAAATCTTCTTACCCCTTTGAGTTTGGGCCCGAGCCGATGCCTTTGTGCAGAGATGAATCTCCCTCCTCTTCATCACTCGTGAGGGTGACGCTCATGCTCGGGATCGCTGCTTTAACGGCAGGCTGGGACAGCGCTCTGTCATCCGGATCTAAATCATCCTGGAAGCCGGAGACCAGAGGATTTCCCCGGCCCTCTCCATCACTGAGGAAAAGACAGAAACATGAGATCAAATTCAAACTCATTTACTTCTCAATAAATGCCCCTGCTCTTTTGATGTGATCAATGCATCAGTCCTTAGTGTAACATTTTAGTTTGCTTCTTTTTCATTGTTCCTCAAAAGTCTCTACTTTCTTCATCTCTTAAAAACAAAACATTGAGGCAGAAAAATCATGTTGATCTGAGCAAATGAATAATCCCATCTGTAATCCTGTATATGCTTCTGAGCTGCTGAAATTACTACAGTAATACTCAGAGAAACTAGAGCAGGCGTGTCAAACTCATTTTCACTGAGGGCCACTTCAACATTATGTTCATCAAAGGGCCGGTTGTAACTGTAAGACGTTACCTCCTTAACATATTGTTAAATAACTGTCTCTTTATTTTAATATTAGCTACTTATTTAAGTTACAAATATTGTATATGCATTTGCATAGATGTAAAAATATATGTTATTACTCTGTTATTTAAAAAAATACTTTTAATTTATCAGGTTAAGAAATCCAAATTACTCCATAAATCAAAGTAAATAAAGACAAATATCATCAAACACAAGTCATTACATTAACTTTGTTAAAAAGGTTTTTGTTACATTTTTGCTACAATAAATAATTGTGCGCTGCTAAAAACGTGTGAGAGATATGGCATTTAAAATAAAACAAATGAGCCCGGTCTCATGGAAATGCAAATCAATAGCACACTTTTCTGTTTCTATTTTGCATGCGATTTAAACGCAGAGATGGACTTTGGCGAGCATATGATACGCTATCAATGCTTAAAGTAGAAAAAAAGAAGTGGCCATACTCAACCCCACCCCCCATAAATAAATAAAGAAATAAATACAAACTAAAGTGCTAAAAAAGTATTTTCATAATTTGCAATGAATGTATATAGTGCCACAATAAATAAATAAATTAACAATTGTTTGCAATTCAATTCACATTTATTTGTAAAGCGCTTTTCATGATACACTGTTGCAAAGCAGCTTCACAGAAAATGAACTTTTCTACATTACATTTAGTAGTTTACAGCACAAGTCAGTCTGCGATACCAAACAGGAACTCCGGTGAGACGCCAAAAGACCACTAATCGAGCGACCTTGACCTGACTGTTCCAGAATTACTAAACCACTGACTACTGCGTATTCGGAAACACCTTCAGACAGCATCCAGTATAATAAACCACTCGTGCTTTTAAGCCAAATGATGATTTTTTTTTTTTTTTTGACTGACATCTGTGCGTGAGTGGCCTACGGTTATCTCTGTCATCTCTGATGAAATCGGCAGTTTTCTCTGCATTAAAGCGGGTTTGAACTAACTGTTTGAATGCATTCACTTTCTGGATCCTTAGACATTCCAGGAGTTTCTTTTAATTTTTATAAAGTTTATTATTTTGGGGGATTTTTTCGATAACGATAATTGGATGATATTTTGTAGAGTGTGTTATTGTGCTAATATCTGACTACCGTACACAGCTGCAGTTTTTGATATTCGTCATATTCTGTGTGCTCAGTTCACATCAGTGATATAAATTAATATTTTAATTTAAGTTTAAATAGATTTTTACTTTAATAAAGCATTTTTTTCAAAAAGTGTACATCTTTTGAGTCAAATTGTAACTTTTAATCAGTAAATTAAGATAATACACATTTAGGCAGTTACCAAACAAATGAAACAAGTATCATCAAAATGAATCTCTGCAGAAGTTGCATCTGAAGGTGTTTAGATG
Organism: Schizopygopsis pylzovi; assembly: GCA_027422435.1. Classification (NCBI taxonomy): domain Eukaryota; kingdom Metazoa; phylum Chordata; class Actinopteri; order Cypriniformes; family Cyprinidae; genus Schizopygopsis; species Schizopygopsis pylzovi. The sequence continues at coordinate 4,574,464 of CM049820.1, forward strand.
TATTTACACACTTAATGCAGATCAGAGGGACATTGAGTTCTTTAACCTGCAGTTACAAATGCATACTTTTTGACATTTTAAACATAAAACATTGAATACTGATATTTAAAATTATTTTAAAAAAACGAAAATAGACTTTAAATGTGAAATTAAAATCGCCAGTAGGTGGCAGAAAGTAATTTAAACGATTGAATCATTCAGGAACGAATCACTGTAACAGCGCTGTAGCTGTTTGGAATTATTTTTTTTGTCGGTGAAATGCAGCAAAAACAGGCAATATGGTGTCTAAAACATAAGTCTCTTAATATTAACTCATTGTTTATTGACCTGTTGTATAAAATCAACATCACATTTGTAATCGTGCTTATTTTGAAGAAAAAACGGCACCCTTTGTGCGATTTTAACTATGCGAAATGTAAATATATACATTTTCTGCCCCCATATCTTGAATTTAGCGGTCACTCTTAATGCATTTTAATCGACTGAATCATGCAGTGAAAGAACACGCTCTAAATGCGTGCGTGCACTGTTTAACCCCTTCATCACTGCGCAGGCTAATGTATGCGTGCACTCTGTAACGTAGCTGTTTTGTTTGGTTTTTGCAAAATACTTGATATTGTCAAATTGCACATTGTTAAAACAACAATTATGATAATATCGCACACCCCTAGTCTGACCGATAGAGCGCGCGTCCGTTTTCTGTGAGAGTGAATGAATGGGAATCCTGCGAGCGGAGAGATTTGCGCTCGCGCATTTGATGCACTCTTGCAGGCTATGATGCGCTCTGGACATTTGTCACTAAAATAACTCCGCAGAAAAAGGAGAAGTCGTCTCTGAAAGCTTCCATCTATTTTTGAATTTGTTAAATTAATGGGGAACATGGTGTTATTCCGTCGGTGGTGCTCGAGCACTTGATGAAGTCCGCTTTACTCCTTTGAGCCGTCCACGCAGTCGTCATCAACCGAAAAACCCCACACCCCTAATCCTAACCACTGTATCGTATGCACACTAAACTCAATTTCTGCGTATAAATAGAACGCCAAATAGAAACTTGTGGTATTGATACGCACTTTCATAATGTACGATATAAAGTAGCATAGGTGTTTTTTAAAGACAATCATATGCTCTCGCGGGCCACATATAATGATGCGGCGTTTGAGTTTGACACCCCTGAGCTAGAGAGATGATTTTTTGCTTTTAGAAACAAACTGCATGTTATCACAGCTCACCTATCACTGTCCAGGATGGGAGCTGATGCTGGAGGCTTGTTCTTTGATTTAACTGCTCTTCCAGCATCTTCCAGAAAGGTCCGGTCCAGACCCACCTCCGGCACAAAGTCATCCACACTCTGCACCTTTCCAGAGGGCTTCGGGTCTTCAGAGTCTGCAGATTCTGAGGAAGAAGAAATACCAGAAAAGGGGTTAAAATGAATGCATGCAATAATCCAACTGCTTTACTAGCTTCAGGCAACAGGTCAACATTTGCACATTTACAGGTTTTAGCAAAATGCATGTTTATTGAAATCATATTAATTGTGTTAATTGTTAATGGTGAGATGCACAAATTGTTACACACCTGCAAAGATCAGATTTTATACTATATTTACAAATAAAGCATATTTGACCATTATAGATTTTATGTTATTCAATTCTATTAAACTTGTATTATTAATTATCAAAAAGAATGGTTATTATAAATGTAGCATTACAAGGTTAGTCTGTCATTACACCTCAAGCATCAAAAGAAAAATATTTTATGAAACATGATATATATTTTTAAATCGATATTAATATAAAAATGCAAAAATAATGTTATACAACTTCAAAGATCAGGTACTTGACCATTACAGAATTACTTAATTTCCTGTTATAATTATATTATACATGTATTATTAGTTATTATAATTATTCTAAAAAAGTTAATGTAAACAGAACATAATTTGCTAAATCTGACAATACACCTAAGTATAATAAATAAATAAATTAATAAAAAAATTGTAAACAAATAATAAAAAAAGAAACATTAAGATATTCTGGCATTGTCACATTCATTTTTTTTGACAATCAGGCTCATTTCCTCAACAATCTCATTAAAAATATAATTAAATTAATTTAACACAGTAATAAAAGTCAGCCTGATTATTTTGATTCATTAAAATAAGCAATACAACATTCAGTACGAGTAATTATTTATTTATAATACTACAAGCTCACAAAAAAGTTGAATGTCCAGGGCTGCGTTTCCCAAAAGCATCGTACGCCTCAGTTGATCGTAGCTCTGTTCGGGGCAATGGGTCTACGGTGTACTTAGGCTTACGATGCTTTTGGGAAAACGCAGCTCAGTTCTGGTCCTAATAGTTCACCAAAACACATGAAACGTAGTATAGACATTAATATATGAATACATCTAAAACCATGATCATCTGTGATGCTGAATGAATGATTAATGATAATTTATGATATTGGGGCATCTTTAATGCCAGTTTAGACATATGGCAAATTGGATCCAGCATTCCCCAGAACAAAAGGGACATTTTAATGAAACCAAACAAAAAACAACTAAATTAAGAAAGCAAAATATTTGCATATGTTTTTTTGAATACAAATGATGATAGCCATTTGCACACTTTCAGTTTCTAAGTGTTGACAGGAAGTGCATTAGCGTCCTTCTGATTGGCCCCCTCCCCCAGGATCTGCAATGCAGCAGCAGATGCACTGGTGCAGAGCTGCGTGTGTGTTTGTCAGTCCACCGGTCTCTGTAATGACTGTGCAGTGGTGGCTCCAGTGTTGCCTGATAATATCTCATTGGTATTCAGTATATAAGGCAATTAATGTGGACGACAGCCCTCTTTACTACAGTTCATAAAGTCACATTAGCAAACCTACACACACACACACACACACACACACGTTGATTTTTATGGTTTACGGGGACTCTCCATAGGCGTAATGGTTTTTATACTGTACAAGCTGTATGTACTATTGCCCTACACCTAAACTTAGCCCTCACAGGAGACGGAGCATTTCTATTTTCCCTCAAAAAAACGCACACTGTATGATTTATAAGCGTTTTAAATTATGGGGACACTGAAAATCTCCTCATAAATCACCTTCTCCTTGTAATACCTATGTCATTATACAAATTTGTGTCCTCATAAACCACATAAACATGCCCACACACACACACACACACACACACACACACACACACACACACACACACACACACACACACACACAGAGAGACACACACACACACACACAGAGACACACACACACAGAGACACACACACACAGAGACACACACACACAGAGACACACACACACACACACACACACACACACACACACACACACACACACACACACTAGGGTAACTTAAATGTTGTAAAGGCTTACAGCAGAGGTACTTCAAGGTACTGTACATAATGTATGTAACAGAGCATTCAAGTCCTCCTCGGTAGTTCATTTTTACGAGTTGTGATTACGGAATGAGTTCAGGTAATGTTGGTAATAATTTTTTTTTTTTTTACAAATATTTCTGCAGATGTGTAACTCTACTTCAACAAAATGATGAATAAAGAATATGCATGAGGTGAGTTTTTGCCTTTTCCTGTTTTTATTCAATTTATTAAGGTGCTGTAAATCAAATTGTTAAATATTATAGTGTAATTGTACAGTTCTTTCATATTTTGTACAGTACATGCAACATATTTTTATTTGAAATAAATTGAACAAACCTAAAAAAATTAAAAAATGAACTGTATTGTACGTAGTTGCCAAGACATAATTTCTCATTGTCATTTAGTTTAACCTGAAGTGCTAAAATAACAGAAACTTAAATTAAAATCAATAACTTCATACAAAACTTAAAAAACATGAATAAAAATGATGAACACACACAAAACAATTACTCATATTTTAAGTAAAATGAAAATGAAAACAGTAAATATAAAAAAATGTCAAATAAGTCAAAATATGACAGGGTTTCTGCAGGTTTTAGGAGGTAATTTTGAGACGTTTAAGACTAAGTAAAGAAATGTAAGGAATAAATTGAATGGAACATGATGTGTGTCAATATTGTCTCTAACAGGGTTTTTCCCGGGTCCAAAATGGTTGGTGGTGGGTCATCCTTTTGCTTATCCTTTTTATTCATGAAATAAAAACACAATCACTGAAACAAAGTACTTACAACTAGTGCCCTCAAACGATTATTCATGATTAACCGCATAGAAAAAAGCTTTTGTTTGCATAATATATGTGTGTGTTCTTTGTATATGTATTATGTGTATACACCCTTATCAATGTATTGTTAGAAAAGTAGTATTATAATTGTAACTAAAAAAATATTTAACCAATAGCCAAATTGTTTTACAAATTAAAATTGAATAAAATGATCAGCTAGTTAACAAAACTTGCTTTGTGCTTGGTTCTGGTTTCACCTCACTCCAGTCTAAACTGAATTATTTTATTTCATTATATTAGGTAATTTACATGTAGTAATAACCAGTGTTGGGGAAAGTTACTTTTAAAAGTAATGCATTACAATATTGCGTTACTCCCTAAAAAAGTAACTAATTATGTTACTTAATTACTTTTTATGGAAAATAATGCGTTACATTACTTTTGCGTTTCTTTTTAAATATGAGCAGGGCTTGATTGTTTGTTTTTAATACAATAAGTTATATTTATAGTAAATGTAAAAGCCTTTCACACCAAAAAGTGTAATGAATAAACCTCAGACCGAAGGACGAGTAAATCACGTCTGTACAGAAGAACACAGGAGAAGATTCAACACTCTTCAGCAATTAAAAACAAAACAATGAAGCACAATTGTTAGTTTATCTAAAGTCATTTTTGCTTATTAGTATGGTTGAACTGATCATCAAAGGTCAGCAGCAAACACATCGGTTAATAAAATGAGATTAGATATATTTGTGTTGTTTAACATATTTAATTATTTCAGGTTTGCGTCATATTCTGTTCGTATTCTGTTTATTGCGAGTGGGATGAATTAATACACATTCATATTTAGTCTAGATTAGATCTACAGTAAGATCATGTTCACACGGCGCACTGTCATCAATAAATGGGAAAAAAGTAACTCAGATATTTTCTAGTAAATTAAAAAGTAATGCGTTACTTTACTAGTTACTTGAAAAAAGTAATATTATTACGTAACTCGCGTTACTTGTAATGCGTTACCCACAACACTGGTAATAACATAAAATAACATGAAAATATTGTAGATTATTATGGCTAAATCTTACTAACCACTCTTGCTAAATGGGGTAAACATACTTACGATCTCATTTCTGAGGTGTTCTGAGTAAATGATTTATACACTGATTCAGACAGAGAGGTATCATGAGTTCAGTGTTGAACAGATCAGTTGTTTTAACCATTCAATAAAATGAATCCGAGTCGTTAGGTCGCGAATCGGACATTAGTGGACATGGACGCTTTCTCTCCCTCAGTTAACATGCGTGCTATCACACATGCAGCGGTCATTTACATCACTCATAAATCACATTAACTGATCAGAAATTCACTTTGGGGGCCGCCCAAAAAATGTAAATGCAGGAAAAACCCTGCTGTAAATGTAAATGTCTTGAATTGGCAATGCTTCAAAGTTGGAAAACACAACCTCCAATAGTTTCTAATTCATTTTAATTTTAAATAAAGATGCATTTACTTAAGAAACAAAAGGACAGGAGATAAATCTGGTTTTCTGAGAAATAAATGTATGATTAAAATGAATTAGGTTTCAAACACAAACTACTTAATTCTGTTCAATTTCACAGAAAACAAGATGTTATATCTTCAATCATCTGAAGTAAATGTATAATGATTTAAGGATGTTTAGGTATTTGTACTGGAAAACAAAACCGAAAAACTGAGATGCAACATTTAATGCCATGACTTTAAGATTTTCTGCTCTAATTTAAGATCTTGATTTGTGATGGGGCGAATTAAGACTTGCAGAAACCCATTATTAATACAAACTATTATATTAACGACACTATCATAACAGTGTTCTGTCCTGACCTGGTTTGTCTGCTGACGCCTCTGCAGCGGACGATCCGAACAGGCGTGAGATGAAGCCTCGTTTCTGGGCAGGAGGAGGCGCGGGCACCGGTGCCGCGGGCGAAGGCTCCAGGGTTTGAGATGGTGTCTGGGGTACATGGGCGGGAGGGTGTGGTATAGATGGCGGTGGCGGTGCAGGGGCGGATTGGGTCTGGAGCGGGACAGGGGCCTGTGGGGTGCTGGGGCTGGAGTTACTGGAGGAGGTGGCACCGGGCAGCACCACAGGGGACTGGGAGCCTGAGGACGGGCTCTGGCCATTAGAGGGCGCCGGAGAGCCATACGCTTTGCGTGCCTCCATCATCTCAAGAAATCTGGAAGAACAGCAGTGAAATACGGAAAATGATGGTTGGATGACATTCTTGGCTTAATGGGTGGCTTTTTCCAAAACCTTTTTTAGCCAAATCCCTTATACGAAAAATATTTACGTGAAGTATCTCCTGATATTGTTTATATTTCAATATTTATGTTTGATTAATTAATATTATTAATAATAAACAACAAGACAATTAGGGGTAGGCGATATGACCAAAATCACGATAAAAATATACATCACGATATAGTGATTTTTTTTTCTTTTACAAAGGTTTTTATTAAATTAAAATCTTTGATACCATATAATTTTCATAATCCTTGTCACCAATATCAAACTAATACAAGCCTAAAGAGAGAAACTCAACCTCACTGAAGATAAATAAACAGTCAGTGATGAAATAAGGATAAGAAACTTATTGCAAGCAATAGGACAAAAAACTACAATAAATAAGAAACGCTACATACATTGTGTAAATTAATTAGTCTTCACTGTGTTAATTATATATATATATATATATATATATATCTATTATAGATATAATTAACAAGTGTGTTATGTATAGATTCTATACACATTATAAATACATCATTATTGTTATTTTTTCTCATTAAAGTTACTAAAGTGATTTAGTCAAGAGCAGTGAGAGATGTTCTAGCAGTGTGCTATGATTAACATGAATGAATATTGGAACGCTTCCCCTTTAAGACCGAAGTCTGGATCTAATACACTGTAGCTTAGTTACTGTTACATATGTGTTTCTCTTTCGGCCGTTCTCTTTCTTAAGACCTAAATCGCTGTGTTTATGAGGATACTTGCAAAGACGGGGATTCTGACACATATAAGTGTATTTATGTAACTGTTCAAAGTCACTGTAACTGAAAAAGTGCTCCTCTCACACAGAAAAAGACGGCACACGCATATAGCTCTGTTTGTGTTTCAACGGCTTCAAAACGGTTGTTTTAAAACTGCAGTGCTTAAAATCGGTTACACATGCTACATATGTAGTCCCTCGTTTAGGAACGAGCTCCTCATTCTGTCTCTCCTTCACGCTCTGCGGTGGGCGGCGTGTAAAGATCGCAGTCACTTAATGAAAATGATGAAAAGGTTTTACCGTAAACAATGTATTTTGCGACACCACGATATAAACGATAGAACATAATATGAAACGATAGACTTTTTATTTCGTCAATCCGATACATATCGTGATATCGCCCAGCCCTAAACACAACAATATAACATATATATAAAATGGTGTTATTAAAATAGTGTCGTTGTATTAAATATTATTCTACTGTATTATAGAATGTTATTATTAATCCTATTATAAAATAGAACAGTATATATTATTAACAGTAGCGCCAACAGCAATAACGAAGACAACTATAATTATTATTGTTTAATTTAATAAAAGTATAAATAATAATAATGTAATTTTATTAATGAAATAAGACTGATATATTACAGATGAAAATGATAATGAATCTGTAAAATAACAGATGTATTGTTTATACACAGATGAGGTTTACACTCACATGTCATAGTTCTGGTCCTCGGTCTCCTGCTGAACACTGAGCTCTTCTAGCATGGCTTCGATGTCAAGTTGATTGGTCTCCAGTTGCCGTAATAGAGTCTCCCTCTGCAAACAAACACGCCACATCACACATACTGTAAACTCACAGGACTTCAACACTGACCTAGTTTTTACTCAAGCAAACACTTCCCTGCTTTATTATTCTGCCAGCTCAACCTTTTCTGAAATGCAGACTAACCAATAACTAGGGGTGCACATAAGTGGTGCACAGGGGCCCGTTTCAGAAAGGAGGTTGAGTCAAAACTCGGAGTATGTTAACCCTGAAATGAGGGAAACTCTGGGTTTTCCATTTCAAAATGGGATGTTTGTCAAACCCGGGAAAGCAGGGTAAGTCAAGCCCGTTTCTGAAAGAGAGGTAACTTATACTCAGAGTCAGCTACCGTGGTAACTTACTCTGTGAACCTAACCTGGTCGGGAGCAGGATTTCTCCACTAAACCCAGAGTTTCTTTTTGCTTCCTCCCCCTTTTAGCAATGTTTTAATACCTTAATAATAAGTCTTATTTCAAGTACAAATAAAAAAAAATTCTTAAGATGCATTTTCTATAGATGAAAAAAAATTATGTAGATATTTAGTCTTGTTAAAATATAAAATTGTTATCCATAGGGTAAGAAAAATAATCTTAATGCAAACTGAAACAAGAATAGGCTATTTTTTATTTCCCATTGCCAGATAATTTGTTAAATAAAATATATAAATATAAAAAAAATGCTTAAATTCGTTTTTGTTCTCCATCATGGAAACAAGACAAAATACCTTATACACTGTAAAAAAAAAATTGTTGTTTCAACTTAAAATCATTTTTTACCCCGCTGACTTAATTTTTTGTTTATTCCACCAAAATATTCCAGTTTTCTCTTAAATTAACATTGAGTAACTTAAAATTTAAAGTCAGCGGGGTAACAAATAATTTTAAGTTAAAACAACTTTGTGGATTTAAAAAAAAAAAGTATTATTAATTATAGGGATGCACCGGTTGACCGGCCAAAGATCGGAACCGGCCGGTTTTTGCTTATAATGCGCGATCGGCAACCGGCCGGTTTTTGTCTTTTTTTCGGCCGATTTTTCCGAAAGTGCGAACATGTCATTTGTGTGGAAGACATTCGGCAGAAGCACAACACACACAGAAAAACAGATACAATGAAGCGAACTGCCGTTGGTGTAACATTACTGGCACACAAATAAGAGCCGCTTTCCTTTGCTGCTCTAGCTGAAGTTGCTAGTGATGGGTCGGTCTTGAACGATTCGTTCATTTTGAACGAATCTTTAATGAGACTCGAGAAGAACGAGTCGTTTCGGGGAGTGATTCGTTCAGTCGCGCATGCGCACCATCCTAAAGGTTCTGTACTGGAATTAGTTCACCTGTTTCGAGTCTTCGGGTTTTTCGAGTCGTTCGTTCATCTTAAACGAGACTCAAAGGTCCGAGTCGGTAAAATGATCCGAACTTCCCATCACTAGAATTTGCGCGAGCGTATCTGTCCACGCCCTGCACAAGAATAGACCGTGAAAGTTGTTCAGCGCAGCTTCTCACGTGTTGGATGAGAAAAGAAACAGACCAACTTGTGACAAAGCTGAAATGCTACTTTTTGTAAAGAATAAAACGTTCAAACGTATAAACGTCAGTTCTGTACAAGATTATTATTTTTATTTTACCTTAAAATTACATTGACTTAATTCGATTTAACAAGCACGAGCTGTAGCATCTTTGTTTTTGCTCGGTGCACTAAACATTATTTGATTTAACATTTTGGAATAATTTATTTATATAGCCTACTTTGGTTTTATTTAGTTTCACTGGTAAATACCTTTTTTTCTTTTACACCAATTTTAAAAATGACAACAAATGTTGATTAAGTAACATCTTTGTTTGGACTGTTGAATGTGTTGGTTGTGCTGTTTAGATTGTAACTATGCAAACGTTGCCTTTAATTTCAAATGGTTACTGTTAATGTTTTCATTTAAGGCCAGTTTTATGTAGTTTCAACCCAATTTAAAAACCATCTTGGTCCATCTTCAACTGGGGTGGCAAATGAGAGGCAGAATTTGTAAAGATGCTTGTTTGTTTTTTCTAATAAAATATATTGATAGGCATTTCAAATTTGTTTAATATGCTATATCCATTAAAATAAAAGCTTAAGAACATTTTGAGTTTTAAATAATTTTAATCAAAAACTTGTGACACAGCCACTTATGTCTATGTCATATTGAAGTAACACCACAGACGTAATTATAACACCACAGACCTTATAATGCAAGTTACTAAAGGCTCTGTGTTACCAGAAAATACATTAACACCAGAGACAGTTACACCACATACAAATCAGCTTAGACTTTTCTAAAATGGAGGCTACCATCATGATGATTTCAAGATCAGGGGACATTTTGGAAATATCAACAAGTATGTATTTATATATTTTTTTATTAAAATATGCCAGATCTGCAAGTTATCAACACAACACCACATACACTAATGACAACACATGAAATTGTCAGAGATTTAGCTAGCTTCAAGATGTATAAGAAAGAATGTACTCCCCATGCACCCCTCAGATCAACCAGCACCTGCAGTGACCGTTACACACAGGAAGTAGTCCAAATAGAATTCTCCCTTTTCTTAAAGGGGTGACATCCATTGTTGAAACACCACAGACATGAATTTGGGGGGCAAATTTTTTCTTAAATATATATATATTTTAAACAATTAAATATTATACATGTTAAATAAAATCTATATTCACTATATAACCACTTTATTTGTGTTAGAATCTTTCATTATTTCTTGTTGGTTGCTTAAAGGAAAATAAATCGGTATCGAAATCGGAATCGGCCAGTTTGCTCCAAAAAAATCGGTATCGGAATCGGCCACGAAAAATCATGATCGGTGCATCACTAATTAATTATGCACATAAATACACTGTATTTATGTGCATATTTATTTGAGTGGTACAATTTTTCTTCAAAACCTCAGAGATGCAGAGCACATAAGTCCTGTATGCAGATTTGAAGGAAAGTGTGCACCGCTCTCACTCATTCTGAAAATATCTTCCTGGGCACAAATCGGTCAAAGAGGAGTATCACAGGACTGTAGGTCAGTGGTGTAGAAATTAGGGATGGGTCACGATTTTCGAATATTCTATTTAATTATAGAATATCGATTAGGTTGTGCGATTATTTTCTAAAGGTGTACCAGGGCTTAACAATAAAGACTGTCCGATGGCGTGAAGGACGCTCGGATTTGTCACTTGCCAGATCGGGCCACTGCAGGTGGTCACTAAATTGTATCATTTGTATGCGATTTTAAGCCTTGTTTGTTTAAAAATGTAAGCGATTAAAAAGCATTTGGGCGAGAAAGACAACTCCTTTCAGTACATGCGCGCTGTGTTCTGTTCTGTGTGAACAGCGCGAGCACCGACAGTCGCGTTTCTGACACCGCGAGATGCCTGAACGGGCAAATACATGAAGTATGTCAAACTACCCCTCTTGGCAAGTAACTTTAGCAATAATTCATCTATATTGAATTTATATACTGGAGTACAGATTTATTTTAGAGCATGCGTGCTTGAACACAAACTGCACTGTCGGCACTCGGGCGCGGCACACATACATAGTGTGTACACAATACATACACACACACTATAGTGTGAGCGCTAACCACGCTGGAGAACGAACTTCTGATACGTGCAGGCTGATTGCGTGATCAATAGATGTTAAGCATTATATTGCGAGAGGGCCGTTTCCCAAACAACTCAAAATAATAAACCAAAGATAACAAAACGATGCACTCCACAGAGTGCTTCTCTGCCGCCTCCACGTCCTGTTTCCCATTAATGAAGCTGTGACGAGCTCCCTGCATTCAAATTATTCGTTTTTTGCTGAAATAATAACGTAATATTCCACTGGTTGATATATTATATTTATATGCAAAATATTTGTGTTGTTTTTCGTGTTAAATGTGAAGAATGACAGGTTGGATGCCACACTTATTATTATTATTTTGGCAGAGTATACAGGTGTAATTTTCACTTTAACTTCAGGCAATGTAACATGATTTTATGATCGTAATTTTGACTTTATTCTTAAAATATTATGACGTTAATTATTTAGTTATTTATTTGAGAAAGATAAACTGATCAAACGTGCGCTGGCCGCTTGGTATTTAAAAAAAAAAAAAAAACTTGAATTTAACAAAAATAAGATGTTCCAATCATATTTCTAAATTAAATTAATAAAGAAAGGAAACAAAATAATGACCAATTTGCCTGGATGGTCTCTCTCCCCCTCTCTCTCTGTGTGTGTGTGTGCGCGTGGGTGTGTGTGTGTTTGTGCGCGTGGGTGGGTGGGCGTGTGCATGCGTGGGAGGGGAGCGATTTTCGAATAGTAATCGAATAATACCCAGCGCTTATCGAATATTACTTTTGCTTAAAATGCCCATCCCTAGTAGAAATCAGCTTAAATGAGGCTAATCTGATAAATGACGTTCACTTGATAACATCTTTCTGTGACGTCTGGAAGTAACCCAATAATCAGAATGTCCTTCAGGATTTCCAGTGTGCTTGGATGCATTGATGACAAGCATATCTCCACCATCGCTCCTTCTGAACATTAAACTGATTACTGTATGGAAAGGATGCCAGATGGAGGGGAAGTAGGAGCCGTAACCACCTCCACAGCTGTTGAATAAACTAATTATTCACTATTTTTTTTTGGTCATCTATTTTTCCTAATACAAAAGCAAGTTATTCTTTTTACTTTTGGATTTGAGAATTCTTCCGATACTTCATCTCCTCTTCATCTGTCAGTGCTGCAGGTTCTCCGTTGCCTTCTTGCTGTCGACAAGTCAGTAGTTAATTGTATTACTCTAATTAAGAAATGTAACAGGTTGGATTAGAGAATATTTAATTATGTGAAAAGAGTGTTAGACTATGTGGAAAAAGCTGCAGCGCATTGAAATAGACATTGAATGATATAGTATGTAATGTCAAATTTAGCCCACAGCCATGAACTTTTCATGCTTAAAGCTTTACCTTGATTGAATTGTGTTTTTATACTTATTTCTTTAGCTTCTGCCACATTCTTGTTTCTTTTCTTTTGTCTTTTTCCTTTTTTTGGCAATGGGACCATTAAAATTAATATTAGCTCAATAATTTACAGTTTTCACCTCTGATATTAGTTATTAAGTTATTGGCAGTTATTAAGAGTAAAAGTTACGCATTGATGGAAGTACGGATGTCTTTTTGGCAGGAACTGTTGCAATGGTGAATCATAATTTCGGAGCTCCACTGATCATGACTTTTCATAGTCGAGTTACAAGCGCTAATTCAGCCGTTCTGAAACCTCAGAATCTCAAAGTAAGTCAACTCAGTTTCCGTTCTTTCTAATTGAAACGGGCCCCAGGTGTGTATGCATGACTAAAATAAAAATACTCTGGGTAAATACGGTTAGACCGCTCATTTGCGACAGCTGTTAATACACATCTCTGTTTTAGATCAATTAACTGTAATACTGTACTTCATTTCCAATCGAACGAATGCATACATCTAGGCTATACACTGCCAGGTACAAATCAAAATGAAAACTGTGACATTTCATTCGCTTACGCACTTTACTCGGCAGAGCTAAAACAGGTAGAGCATGAATTACTCGACAGACACCCGCCAAAATAAAAGCTTGCTGATTTTAGGTTTGAAAATGTACAAAAATCTTTCAAAAAGTAAAGAAAAAAATGAAAAATTACAAATATCAGGATTGTATTTTTTAAAACGTACTGTAAAATTGTATTTAATACTCATATAATGTAATACTCGATCACTTTTATTTTAAAATATAGTAGTATTATCAAACTTTATTATTATTATTTTTACATTTTAAAAAACTCTGTGCAGGGTGAGCACCAAACCAAATCTCCAGGTGCTCTCTTGAAAACTAAACGTGTGCACCCCTGCCAATAACTGTTCTTAACCGGACAGAATTGATGCTTGGGGTTAGAAGTTTGTTCAAAATCATGGAAGGTAGAAGTGGCCTTTCAACTTTGACTGAAAAAGATAGCAAGGAGAGGAAAACCGATCTCGGCACTGAAATTTTCATGAGTTTGACATGCTGTGCTCGACGGACTGATTCTGAGCATCACGTTTACTGCAGCAAGTCTGAACAACTTAGTCAAGCTGTTACACCGACAACACTACTCACAGATAATACACACTCCTGTATAACAGGAGAAGATCTAACAGTGTCCAACAGACAAAAGATAAACAGACCAAAGCAGAACAAGAACCCCATGGCAGCATCCTGATATGGCTAGGGATGGGTACCGAAACCCGGTATTTAATCGGTCTCGGGGCTAAATTATGAAAGACCGGAGTATCGATAAGCTCTGATGTTAACGGTTCTGTTATCGGTACTGCAGAAATTAAGAAAACACACATACATTTATTATTGCTATATATATACACATTATCTTGCAAATTCTATCCCGCCAGAGTCACCAGCTGTTTTTATATGCAATAATATTCAAACTCTTGTCTATGATGCATTTTTGCTATTCCCGAATCAGATCGCGCTCACGTGGATGAGTTCAGCACGCGCAACATGAAAGCCCTGTTTATGATAGAAGAGAGAAATAACCATTAAAACATGCTTACACTTTAGGCCTGTGGCTGTTATATTAAACTGAGTTTATTTAATGGGTTTTTAGCTTCTAAAGATTAAAGATTGTTGTAAAATGCCATCTTTACAGTTACTAAATTGCTGGACATGTTTGATAATAAAACGTTGAAAGTACAATCCACACGAGAGACGCTGTTCCTCAGGCTGAAGTGTGTGTGCGCGTGCGCGCGTGTGTGTGTTTGCGCGCGTGTGTGTGTGTGCGTGTGTGTGTGTGTTTGCGCGCGCGTGTGTGTGTGTGTGTGTGTGTGTGTGCGCGCGCGTGTGTGTGTGTGTGTGTGTGTGTGTTTGCGCGCGTGTGTGTGTGTGTGTGTGTGTGTGTTTGCGCGCGCGTGTGTGTGTGTGCGCGTGCGCGGCGCGCTCCAAAACAGACAAGCAAAGTACACTTTGAGCTTCGGGCGCGTCCAAACTATCAAATACACACACAATATGTAAAAACGGCCGGCTTGGAGAGTATTCACTTAAACACAGTTTATATCTTAAAGTGAACGAGAACAGTCGGGAGAAAACTGTGTCAATATTTTGTCTTGTGACAGATTGGAGCTTCTTCAATGTTAATCAAAGAACAAAATACAAAGACAAAATCACTCACAGCTCTTAATCTGAATAAAGTAATAGCTTTAATAAGCATTAATCTATCAACAGTGAAAACTGTGCAGTGTTCATTTATATTTGATCACTTTTAGATTTATTTTGTAGCTATTATTTACCTGAACATTAATGTTAGTAGACCATCATAGATAAATGAAAGCACTGTTTTTTTTACATTTGTACATTTGTTTTATGGTACAAATGGTATATTTGTCAGTTTATTTAACTTTGTTTCTTTGTTCATGTTCTTACTCTATCTTATCTTATGTATATAAAACACTAAAAATGCCTGCACACTGGTGCATTTACAAATTGATGTTTTATATTTATTTAATGAAATATTTATTTAACATTTCAGAATATAAAGCCATGTTAATTAAGCTGCTAATCTATCATATAAATATATATTTCATACATATATGTGTGTGTATGTATGTATATATGTATATATATATATAAATAACAAAAAGTACCGATAAGAATACCGTTAAAGTACCGGATCGATAAGCAGTATCGATAAGAGTAGTAATACCGTTAAAACCTTAACGATACCCATCCCTAGATATGGCATCTGATACTTTTATGAGCTATAGAGGTTGCATATGTATTTCTGATCTTGCATGACTGGTTAATTGAACTAGACTAGAGAAGTTAATTTCTCAAAAAGGATCAATAAGATACGGATGCACCGAATATTCGGCCACCGAAAATTTTCGGCCGAAAACCGAAAATGCACGTTTGGGCCATTTTCGGTGGCCGAATATTCGGTGCATCCGTATCTTTTATCACCGAAACAATATTTTATCACCTTTTATCAAAGACTTTTATCACCGAAACAATACGGCTGAAATGTTGTGATGACGCAAACAGAAACCGCGACCTGCACGTGCTTGTCTGAAGCAACATGTGAAGCTGACAGCGATTTACAAAATATGTAATGCCGAAATTTCAAGAGGGGGAGCATCTCCAAAGACTTTCTCCATGTCAGGTTTAATTCATCACCTGAAATCCAAACATCCCGATCGCTACGCTGAATATGAGAGGAATGCGGCACAGAAAAGGAAAACGCCTCCGAGCACGCCCGCTCCATCTGTGGCGGACGTCTTTGAAAAGGCAAGAACGTTTCCCAGTGACACATGGGCTATGGCAGTCTTTGTTTTGATACACTATTATGTTGAAGGCCTACAGAGAAAATATTGTTGTATCGTAAAGCAGTTGCACTTGTTCTGAATGCACTTTCTTGTAGTAGTCCTACAGAGAAAAATTTTAAATGCACTTGACCTAAATGCACTTTGTTTTTATGAGAGAACATTTAATTGTACAACCTTTCAGCAGGCCTGTACATTATTATTTAATGTACACATGGAGTGGGGTCAAGTTAAACATTTTAGTTTGAATTTTATTTTATACTGAGCATTGTTGCAATGTGCTAAATAAATATTTGCATTATTTGTAATTTATTTATTCTTTGAAACTTTAATATTAATTTATGCAAGTGCAATGCCTTGATTTTAGTAAAGTTAGTACACAGTCATAGCCATAAATGCAATGGTACTAATAATTGCCATAATTTATTTAGGTGTTTCGGTTTTCGGTTTCCTCTTTTTCGGTTTCGGCCAAGAATTTTCATTTCGGTGCATCCCTACATTAAACTGGAACCAGTCCTCCAACCTACTGACTGTGGAGTAACCTCAGGAGGAGCCTGAGACGCTGACACATAAGACACAGCAGTCGCCAATGATCAACCTACCTTATTAATGAATGCCATTCAGTCAGTCTCTAGAGATGCATAACGAGAATGCAAATAAAGGAAGGACTTTAACTCTACTGCTAAAGCAGGGGTGCTCAAATCTGCTCCTGGTGGTCCACAGCTGCCTACTGAGTGCTCTCGAGAAGACCTTACTATACGCCATATAACATTTGACCAATTCATTTCCAGAACTTTTGTGATTAATAAGGGTGTCATCGTTAACAAAAAAATTAATAAAAAAAAATGATTAAAATTAAAATAACTTCCAGTAACTGAAATAAAGCTGCAAAATAATTAAATATAAATATCAGATGAAAAACATTGGCAACTAACTTAAATAAAATAAGTTGAAGTACTGACATATTAAAATGTAAAAATAAAATCTAAATAGAAATATAATAAACCTAATACTAATAAAAATGTCATGACAAAAATATTAAAATAAAATTCTTCAGTTAAAATTTAAAATATGAATATAAAAGCTAATTCAAACTATGAATAAATACTATAAAAATATTAAAATAATACTAAAATATCACTGGTTTATTTACATTTAAATTGATTAAAACAACAAAAAAAGTGTAGGGAAGAGATTTAACTTTTTAAATCTTAACTAATATTAATTAATAGCTAACAGAATATTTTTTATTTTTTATAAAAAAATAAAAACGCAATTTTTCCTTATAGACTTTAAAGATTTCATTAATTCCTGTGACTTTTCCAGGTCAGGAAATCACAATTTGAAATGGTCTCATATTTCTAGTTTTTAATGACCATGGGAGCTACTGTGATTTCAGAAACCGTAGTTATGACATGATGTGAGTTCAAGAGATTTAGCTCAGAAGTAAGTGAAAGTGACATACAGCCAAGTATGGTGACCCATGCTCGGAATTCATGCTCTACATTTACCCATCCAAAGTGCACACACACACACATCAGTGAACACACTCGGAGCAGTGGTAAATATAAGGTAAATATTTCAGCAGCTGGGGGTTCTGTTCTTGCTCAAGGGCACCTCGTCGTGGTATTAAAGGTGGAGAGAGCGTTAGTCATTCATTCCCCCCACCTACAATCCCTGCCGGAACGAGACTCGAACCCATGACCTTTCGATTATGAGTCCGACTCACTAACCATTAGGCCACGACTTCCCTAACTAAACTATAACAATAATGCATCAGGAACTAATTAATAATGCATAATTCAATTTCCTATTTCTCTCATTTTGACACGGACAGAAACATTTCAGCACTAGTAAAAAAAAAAAAAAAAAGGCACACAACAACAACAAAAAATACCTCGGTTTTTAGCCCCAAAACGTGCATGGATACATCTATATATTTTTTTCACAATAGACCAATTTCCCGGCAACTTTAGAATGCCATTTTCAATGCTCTATAATTTGGGTTACACTCATTTCTGCATACTGCTTTTGAAAAAAAGATATGGGAGCATGTGAAGTATGTGAACGCAGCCCTGAAAACTACAGTAAGGTGTGTGAGAGCAAGGCAGCAGATCTCCAGGAGAAGCATAAAGAGCCCCTGCCATGATCCAAAAACTATAAGTCTGGATGAAATGAAATCCTCATGTAAGGTATGTGAGGATTCCGCCTGAAATGATGCTAAACTAGACAAACATTGACCCAGAGCAAGTGTTCATCTCTGACTTTGAGAGTTTGCTCTGACCTGCAGCTGCAGGAATGGGATGTTGAAGAAGCGATGGAGGTATTTGAGACCAAAGCCGTTTTTCATGGAGGACTCGGCATAGTGGATGTAGGAGGAGCCCGGCGGTCTAAAATGAAAAAGGATTATGAGATTAGAGAAATATACGTGACAGGCATACATTATTCATAAGAGCTTTGCATGGTATATTTGGAGCCATTTTAACTTTAACTTTAAAAAGAAAAAAAGGTCATCAGTAACAGTTTTTCTGTGTAGGTTATTCATGAAAGACAGATCTTCCCAGTATTTCATAAATTGCTTGTTATTCCCATTACGTGATTCATTAGCATACATTGCTAAATTGTTACACATGGGCAAAAGACTTCATTAACAAGGTCAGATAATCAAGGAGGAAAAACTTTTAAAGTGCAATTTTAATTTGTTAAAAATGCTTCCCAATTTTGACTGGCTCACTGGAAAACGTTAACACAGGAAAAATTATACTTTGATACTTTTGTAGCCATCTGACATTTAAACTGGCTCAACCTACGGCATGAGTTTGAGACTACCTGTTTGAAACCTAAATTTCACATTCATTATACCAGATTATTATTATACCAAATTAATCACATTCATTATATATAAAATTTCACATTCATTATATAAATTCATTATTCATTTGATTACCGCTAATTATTAGGGTTGGGTATTGTTTGTTTTTTTCCGATACTGGTCGATACTTTTAAAACCGTACCGGTGCCTAAACCGATACTTGTAAAAATAAAAATGTACCAATTAATAACTGGATTGGCCATTAGCACTAAACACATGGGCCTGGTTTCACAGACAAGGCTTAGACTAAGCCAGGATTAGATCATAGTTCATTTAGGACATTTAAGTCATTTTTATAAACATGCTTAGATAAAAAACATTACTGGGGTGCATCTTGAGACAAAACAAAGGCACTGATATTTTTATGGATCAGTCAGTGCAAGTTTATTTCAGATAAAACAGCTTAAGGTGCGTTCACACCAGACGCGAATGATGCGAATAAATCGAGAAATTCATTACACAACAGACGCGACTTCGCATCATGGGGGGGGGCTTCTGCCAGGCAGCTCCAGTCTCGTTGCAAAATGTATTCCTGTTTTTGTAAAAGTAGGAAAATGTATATACAGCTCCGGGTACCCACATAACACCACAATTACTTTGTCCTCCATTGTTGTTTCGGATTTTCTGCCTCCGCTCGTAATGACGTCACTGCTAGAGCAAGCTCCTGATTGGTTAACGCGGCGCGAATATCTGCCAAATTTCAGATTTTTCAACACTAAAAAAAACGCTCAATTCGTGCCGCCTCATTCGCGCGAATAGCGCCGCAGGATTGTCTTTCGCGTCTTTGCATTGACTTGTAAATCATTGACTTAATATGTAAATCATTCGCGCCTGGTGTGAACGCACCTTTAGAGTTACATTATAGTCTAGGACTGGGCTAGACTGACACTAGAGGCTGTAGCCTTTGGCGTTCCTTGTTAGAGCGCCCGCCTCCCGCGCCGGAAACCCGGGTTCGAGACCCACTCGGTGTGATGGTGCGGACCCGGGGGGGTTTAACAATCATTGTTTAACATGTTCAGACTGAGCCAACAGACCATTTTAACATGATAAATTGAATATTAACAAAATGTATGGGTCTAGGTAAAAAAATGTCATTTTCATGAAAACTATTAAAATGGATTTATAGCATTTTGGAAAAGAGCTCTTCATATACAGTCACAGAAGTAGCAAACTCATGATGCTCCAGGGATATGGATAAAGGCATTGCTATTGCTGTAAATGAGTAAACAGACGATATAAACATTTTAAATGATAAAATAAATACAATAAACACTCGACTACAACAATGTATAGTTTATCTGTGTTATTCAAGCCATCTCTGGTGTTTTCTTAATAATTAAGTATATTTATAATCCATTGCTAATCGACGTATCAGTAGCCTATGGAGTAGTAGTAGCTTAGCTAGTTAATGGAAGGTCGTCAGAGCAAGTGTAATTACAGCATTCACGCGCTCCTCGGATGCTCTCATTCCCCGAGTTGTGCTTTTAAATCAAATGTGAAAACAGCGTTACTACAAAGATTTAAGGGAAACTATTTTTCACGTGCGGTGCCGGTGATGATGCTTCTTACGTCCGTTTCGGAGAAACAAAGGACAAATATTTAAACCGATCGCTCAGGCATGGCACTGAAATGAGGCACTGAAATCTGCATTTCTGATTCGGTTCTAGTACATAGGTACCGGGTTTCGTTACCCAACCCTAGATTATGATAATAAATTTGTATTACATCCAGAAAAATTCAAACAGACAACATATAATTTCTGGGGGAAAGCATTCATAGAGCGCTATCGTAAAACTAATTGTATTTTTTTTTATAAAATATATTTTTTTTAAGTTGTATTATTTAAATTTGTTAGAAATGCTTTTTAATTTAATACAATTTAATTAAATCATTAAAACAGATACAAATTAAATAGAAAATACAACAGAATTTGGGGAAAAAAACTAAATGGAATCCATAGGGCCCTAATAATTAAATTTTTGTTAAACTTTTAATAAAATGTTGTTAAATTGTACACATTTCAAGATTGCAATTAATTAGACATGCCTTTTGATTGCTAGCATTTAATTTAGCCATTAAAACATAAAAATGGAATTTGGTAAAAAAATAAACAAAATGTAAAACAAATGTAAAATATTTTACAGGGCCCAACTTCAAGCATGGACTTGGACTAAGAGGTCTGTAAAGCCCTTGTTTTGAGTGTTCATCTCGACCTACTCACCTGTTCAGACTGGTGATGAAGCCTATGATGTCATCGGGTAAGATGACCCTGTGCTCGCCCATGTCCCGCTGGTTACCCAGGACACAAACTGGGATGTGTGTCGGCACTTTTGGCAACTCCCTAAGGATGTAGTTGAACGTCCTACAGCAAAAAACAAGAGTCTGTGATTCATATGAAACATGCTTTGACGTGATTTCCTTTTGTAGTGCACAATTCTATACATAATAGACATCTCTTAGATACACATTTATAAACCAAAAACATATGTAGATATTCTAAAAATGTGAGTTTTAACATTTAGTGCAGTTTGGGATATTTTTAAACTGATTCAACACATCATCTTATTTGCATTAATGGTCAGCACACCTAGACTTCATACCAGCCACATATAGGTTGGCGAGACACACATTAGAAATGCCAGCAAGCAGCATTAAAAAGCAAAGCAGTAAATGTATTGTCTTGTTTGTTCATCTACACTGGCCTGACAGCAGCATAAAAAACAAGCTGAAAAATAATCAATAATTCTACCTTTATGTGGTAAACGATTCTGACCAGACAAATCAAGAAAGCAAAGGGTAGACCAAGATCACAGCCAACATTCGTTTAGTGAGATTCGCCCCATTTTTCGTACATGAATCACTGAGGTAGCTGAACTTTTATTGATGATTTGACAATCCTAGACTGTCCCATTCTTCAAATATTAATTCGGTTTTCACATCTCTACACTAAAATCTGCCAGTAAGTAGGCTAATTTAACAAACAGAATTTGACTGTTGTTTTATAAGTGGAAATTATTTCTTCTGAGAACACCTTGTTGAGCAGGCAAAATAAAACCATTCATTTTGGCATTTTACTGAGACATAAAGTTGTCTCTTTAGTCTGAGGGAATACTGTACACAATTGTGGCCAAGTGGCAATTTCTACAGTGTAGGAGATGCAAAGTAAACATGGTAAAAATAGTTTATGTCTGTCACGCCATTACAAAGGTGAACCTGGCTCTTTAGAAATGATGCTCTATGCTGGTGACTATATTTGCTCTTATATGGCTTAGAAGTTCTTCAACCTTTTAAAAATTAGCCCTTGTATGGCTAGTATTATGAAATGGTCTCTTCTTTATTTATATTAAACATTTATATCTTAAAATAATTACAAATCTAATATATAATAAATAAATAAAAATAAAGATAGATAAAAATCAAATAACAAAAATTGCTATATACAAATAATATATATAATAATATGTAATGAGAAAGAATAAATATGATAAAAAATGATACAATATATAATGTGTGTGTATGTTTGAGGAAGCAAGTTAAAGAGACAGGAGACATGAAAAGTCATGATTTACTGAATGTTTGAGCACAACAGAAGATACTTTAAAGCAGGGGTTCTCAAAGTTTACATTCAAAGGTCCGAATCTGAATTATCATCAACGTCAAAAGGTCCGAAATAATTGTTATTACAAAACTAGTTTTTATAAACATGCTTATAACTTTATATAACAATTCAACTTGATAAATGCTTAATTATCATATTTATGACGTCATCAGGTCGTACTTGCGTTTACGAAAATTAACCATAGTTTTATATATAAAAAAAAACATTTGGTTACTATTAAACCATGATAATCACAAATTAACCATGGTCTTGCTACACTAACCACAGTTTAACCATTGTACTTGTAGTAAAACTGGTTACATAAATTGTAATCAAGATGCAAAAGAAAAAATATATATTTTTTTATACTTTTATTATAATAAAACCATGGTTATTTTTCATAAGGGTTACTCAACAGTACTGCATTTTTATACAACTAAATGCACAATAAATCAGTTCTCATTTAGGCCATTTTATGTTTCTGAAATAGTGCTTCAATGTAACCTGCAAACCTCGTGCTCGCGGGGCGAAGCCGGTGACATTATTTTTACTGAATGAAATCTATGGTTTATCCAAAATGTCGCTAGTTGCTATGTGCTTTGTCTTACAAAAGAGTCTGTAATCACTGCAACACTGGTTCATGCGCCCGTGTGTGTGTGTGTGTGTGTGAGAGTGTGTGTGCCACGCGCGCCACACGGAGGTCTGAGTGATACGAGTGCACTTGAAAGTGGAGGCGGGTCCGGATTGAATTCCCTCCCGGTCCGAGTCCGGACTTTGAGAAGCCATGCTTTGAAGAATGCCGATAACCAAACAATTGACATTAGCCACTAACTTCCATATTATGCAGAAAATACTATGGAAGTCAATGGCTACGGTCAATAGTTCGGCTACTAACATTCTTCAAAATATCTTCTTTTTTTTCAACAGAAGAAAGAAACTTGTACAAGTGTGAAACGTGGGTGTGAGTAAATGGCAGAATTGTACTTTTTGGGTGAACGATCCTTTTAAGGCAGATAGAAATCATCACAACTAGCATATCTCATATATGTTAGATCATTCTTGATAAGCATTTACATTTATGCATTTAGCAGACGCTTTTATCCAAAGCGACTTACAGAGCATTCTATATACATTTTTCGTCAGTATGTGTGTTCCCTGGGAATCGAACCCACAACCTTTCGCCCTGCTAACGCAATGCTCTACCACTGAGCCACAGGAACACATTAAGCAATGTACGAAGACTGATTACATTTGGCCTAAACACCTAAAATGTACACACAGGTGACAACAAGGCTCCCAGGAGCACAAAAGCAGTTGTTAAAGGGATAGTTCACCCAAAACCAAAACTTTTTTTGACCTACTATGGAAGTCAATGGTGCCCCAAAACAGCCTGGTTACAAACTTTCTTCAGAATATCTTCCTTTGTGTTCAGCAGAACAAATAAATTCATACAGGTTTGGAACTACTAGAGGGTGAGTAAATGATGAAAGAATTGTAATTTTTGGGTGAACTATCCCTTTAAGGCAAAAACACAGCCCTATCAATAAAGCAGAGCCCAGGTTTGCAAACAAGTGGCACCTGTGATGCTGTGCTTGGGTCAAAAGGAAAGACTCATTGGCAGAATGCAAGACAGATCCAATGAGCAGAGAGATAAACAGAGTCAGAACCTTTAAGAGACACGGCTGCAGGTATTGGTTTCTTTGCTTTCTTTGTTCCTCGACTCTACTGAGAATGAGACGCACAATGACCCGATGTAACCCAACGCTCAGTTCTGGCACCTGATCCTGACCACAGAACAAAAAGACCCATGACGGGGTGGGAAAGGAGTGATGGAGAAACAGGAGAGGGAGACGGAGAATGAATGAGGGGTTTGGAGAGAGTGAATGTGGGGGAAATCAGAAAGAAAGGCAGAGTCCTTACCACTGTTTGGTGATGTCGAACATCATGATCACACCGTTACAGTTCTTATAAACATCCAGGAACTCTGCGTCGAGAGCCATCTCAGTTTCAGACTGCACAGA
The DNA here is from genome assembly GCA_027422435.1 of Schizopygopsis pylzovi. Taxonomy (NCBI): domain Eukaryota; kingdom Metazoa; phylum Chordata; class Actinopteri; order Cypriniformes; family Cyprinidae; genus Schizopygopsis; species Schizopygopsis pylzovi. The sequence continues at coordinate 4,599,343 of CM049820.1, forward strand.
GAGCAAAACAACTCCAAGATTACTAAAAATACATCTTGTTTCCAGCTGAATGAACATTAAAATCAGCTTACAGACTACATGAGACATTTGAGACGTCAAATGATTTTTAACAAATCAAATGTACTACAATGTAAAGCATTTTTGATACAGTCAAAACAAAACTTGGAAGTATTAATCACATGGCAATTGTCCAGCAGATTTACACTTCCATCCATAAGTTTGTTGTCTAAGTTTTCGCTTTAATTTAAAGAATTAAAGTAACAGGAAAAACATTTATAATGTTAAAAAAATATTTCAAATAAATGCTGTTCTTTTGAAAATGGAAGAAAAAATATGAAGCAGCACAATGTTTTCAACATAGCTAATAATCAGAGATGTTTCATGAGCAGCAAATCAGCATATTATAATGATTTCTGAAGGATCATGTGTAGGGCTGGGTATCGAGTTCTATACTTTTTAGGCACTGATACCATCGAGTATCGAAAAACGTCTTGTCGTTCGGTACCAAATTTCGATACCTAAGGGGTTCATCTCATCAACTTCAGTGAGGCAATAAGCCTGCAGCACTAGGTGTGCTCGACTAGATGCGATGCAGATTGATCAGTGTTTGACATCCGTGAGAGAGATTCGAAAGCGTACGGAGCAGTCTAAAAAAATTGAATATCATGAAAAAGGTCAATATTTTTGGTCGCTCATTTCAGAAAGTGAAACCCATATATTATATAGATTCATTACACAGAGTGAAATATTTCAAGCCTTTATTTCTTGAAATTTTGATGATTATGGCTTACAGATAATGAAAACACAAAATTTGGAAGTCCAGGTTGCTTTGATAGCGGCCTTCAGGTCATCTGCATTGTTGGGTCTGGTGTCTCTTATCTTCCTCTTGACAATACCCCATAGATTCCCAATGGACTTCAGGTCAGGCGAGTTTGTTGGCCAAAAACGCACAGTAACACCATGGTCATTGAACCAGCTTTTGGTACTTTTGGCAGTGTGTGCAGGTGCCAAGTCCTGCTGGAAAATGAAATCAGCATCTCCATAAAGCTTGTCAGCAGAAGGAAGCAAGAAGTGCTCCAAAATCTCCTGGTAGATGGCTGCGTTGACTGTGGACTTCAGAAAACACAGTGGACCAACACCAGCAGATGACATGGCAGCCCAAATCATCACTGACTGTGGAAACTTCACACTGGACTTCAAGCAACATGGATTCTGTGCCTCGAGACTCTGGGACCTTGATTTCCAAATTAAATGCAAAATTTACTTTAATCTGAAAAGAGGACTTTGGACCACTGAGCAACAGTCCAGTTATTTTTCTCCTTAGCCCAGATAAGATGTTTCTGACGATGTTTCTGTTCCTGAAGTGGCTTGGTAGCTCTTTTCCTGAAGATGTCTGAGCGTGGTGACTCTTGATGCACTGACTCCAGCTTCAGTTCACTTCTTGTGAAGCTCTCCCAAGTGTTTGAATCGGCTTTGCTTGACAGTATTCTCAAGCTTGCGGTCATCCCTGTTGCTTGTGCACATTTTCCTACCCAATTACTTCCTTCCAGTCAACTTTGCTTTTAATATGCTTTGATACAGCACTCCTTCAGTAATGCCCCTCTGTGAATTACCCTCTTTGTGGAGGTGTCAATGATTGTCTTCTGGACCATTGCCAAGTCAGCAGTCTTCCCCATTATTGTGGTTTCAAAGAACAAGAGATACCCGGAATTTATACTGTATGGATGGTAGGGGTGGCACGGTACACAGATGTCACGGTTCGATACGATTTCGGTACAACAGGAACAAAAAAAAAAAATCTACTATATATACTATACTCGTAGAGTATATTATATACTATACTACATGAGAATTAGCACATGGTCTCAAGCGTGCAACATTCGCTGTTCTTCTGCTGGCGCTTATCAAACAGCGTTGCAATACTGCGGGCGCACCCTTGTGGATTGGGGGTGAATTGCCTGAATTCGTCGTAAGGTCTCATGCACCGAACTTAGAGGTCCGTACCGTGACGGTTCGGTGCGAATACCGTGCCACCCCTAATGAATGGTCATTTATTGAAACTCAAATGTAAATATTCTAATAGTTTGAGATACTTATTTTTGACTTTCATTGGCTGTAATCATCAAAATTAAAACTAAATAATTTTTTGAGATGTACCTGTACATGAAGAACATCTCCAGAACTGCTCTGAGAGTCACATCATGAGCATTTTACCGTTTGATTTGAGTAAAACTGGCGTCATATCTTATACACACAGAACTGTAAAGGTATTCATGGCAACCCGTCAAAATAAAAGTTTGGTTAAACTTCGAAGACACGGCGGCATAAATATATTAATATTGATCAGCAGAATGTTAATACTACTACTACTCGGCTACTGTTAAAATTATTAAAACTTTATTTTTTTTAAGTAATGACCACACAACATTTCTTCCATGTTTTAATTGTATTAGTAAACCCCATTTGTTTGCCAAAATAAATAAAGATTTTAAATAATTTATAGATAAATGAAATTAATGTTTTATGCCTTCATTTGAAAACCAGATACAGAACACAGAATTTCTGAGGAAAAATAAAAAATGTCATAAACCTATTTTAAGAATACATTTTAATAAACTAAGCTGTTTTTATGCTTTTAAATAATTCAACATACTACAACACAGAAATTAATAATAATACATATGGTGAAAGGAAATAAAACACCCACTCATGAAAGTGGATAAAGATACAACCTAGAATAAATAAATAGAAATTATGATTCTGTCTGAGCTATGCGTTTAAATCGAACACGCACTAGTGTAAAGGTAACCTAACAGATGTGTAAACTGAAAACTATTTGAACTTTATTAAAACTATTTGCACTGATTTATTGTGTTGGATATATTTTGTTCCTTTGTGCAGTGGGTCAGGAGATGAAACATCTCAAATTATTTTTGAGATAATGTAATCTTGTTAAAACTGATTTCATATAATTGGTATTGAAAAAGTATCTTTCAGGAACCGGTATCGAACTCAAAGTATTGGTATCGAAAATGTTTGAACGATACCCAGCCCTAATCATGTGACACTGAAGACTGGAGTAATGATGCTAAAAAAAACAGCTTTGCATCACAAGAATAAATCACTTTAAATACATAACATAAAAAACACTGTTATTTTAAATTGTATTAACAGTTCACTGTTTTGCTATATTTCTGATTAAACGCAGCCTTGTTCGACATAAAAGACTTTCAAAATCTCACCAACTCCAAACGTTTCAACAGTAGTGTAACTGCCTAGAAATATTTATTGTTTAACAAATACCTCCTGAGGTTCATTTTCCAATTTCAGATTCTCTCCACGTCTTTTCCCTTTCCCTGCAGTAGTTGGAGAAACATGAATATTACAATTAGTTAACGGAGTCTGAGATGCGAGAAGAGTAATATTCATATGCTTACCCATCCAGTATCCACCAAAGCAGCCAAACTATAATTTTGCTGTCCTCTTACGTAAGTTACCCTGAATCTTTACAAGACAGCTGGAACCCTGACTATTTAAACAACTTGACAGTCACAGCAATCCTTAAGTAATATATTACTCTTACTAATACTAATATAATATAAAATTGCATTTAGGGTACACATTTTATTAGTTCATGCATACCCAGGGAATCGATCCCATGACTATCGCTATTGTTATGCTCTACGAGTTTGACATTACTTAAACATAGCTCAAATATCACATTTTAAGGAGAACAAACTAAGGTATACATAAACTTGTGCATAACTTGAGTTATGCATTATTTTTATTTATTTTTTGTAGAAACATCTCACACCTTGTTCCCAGAAACCACATAATTCAGTATGACGTTAAGCCATGTTAATATAGTATTCGATATTTACATGTGTATAAATTAAAAAAGGCAAAGGCAGATAGAAAGTAATTAGAGCAAACCAGAAGCAGCTCCCTGTGCAAATATTTTCATGGTAACCACAGTTTACTCCTATAGTTACTATAGATGTTGTTACTACTATAAAACAATCATAAACTCATATGAGTTCTCCTTCAGTGTAATATATTCAGAATTTTTCTCACAATAAAATGTTTTGGATGACAGTGTTGGCTAAAGACAAACTTTTAACAACACCTTGAATATGCTGTTTTGATGAGAACTATGGCTACCGTGGTAAATGTTTGCAGGTAACAGCTACCAATTTACAAAGAGTGTAAATAGAAAATGGCCATAATTTAAACCACAACCTGAAGAATCAACTGATTGTTTAATTCATGCATTATTTATGATGTTTTAAAAGGCGGCTGTTTGAAATAATGTTTATATTGTAGAAGATGATTCTGGCAACAATTTAAAAAATGCATACAAAATGTGATCCATTATAAACAAAACATATCATGTATTAAAATAAATCTACTGTGGGAAAATGTGGTAATCTGATTTTAATGCAAGTCCACACTAGGGTCTAATAATAGCACAAGTTACTTGAGGTAAGGTCTATTTTGAGCACGGGTTTATAGTAAACGAGAGGTGAAGATCACAGCACACACACACACACACAAACACACACTGTTTAGTGTTTGACTAACAGATTACTAGTTCTCACCTACACCTTCAGGAAGAGGAAGCTTTTGCCCTTTGAGTATTTGCAGAGCATAAGAAAAGAAGTAAAATACATGACATCTTTTTCCTTTACAGATAGCTGAACACATACTAAAATGACCATTTTATTAGGTATGCATTTGTCAATGCAAATCTTTCAAGTGCTTATTTCTCTGCAAATAAAAAATTAGTTTGGGGTTCATACATTACATTGCCGCAATGTACTAACTTGTACTAACTTTGAATGGTAATTCAAAACTCATCTGTTTAGCTGTGCATTTGTTGAATGAGCACTGTGCTACGTCCGAACCAGAGTTAATTTCGTTGACGAAATATTTTTGTTATAATTTTCGTTTACGACAAGTTTTCACTGACGAAAACGAGACGATAACTAAATAAAAATTAAGTGATGATGACGAAAACTATAATTAAAATATATTTACATTTTCGTTAACTAATAAAAACGAGACGAAAATGTGAGTGAGAGATGTGTGGAAAAGATCCAATTAACAAAATTAACACTGGTCCGAACTGATTGCACTATGTACAATCATTTTCTATTCTTAACTGTGTTAAATTCATTTAAAATCTATTTATATATTATTTTTTTCCTTGTTTTATTATAATTTTTAATGTCAATTTCACTTCCTTTTATGTAAAGCATTTGAATTACCACTGTGTGTGAAATATAAATATAAATAAACGTGCCTTGCCTTAACTAGCACTAGGACAAGTCCTGTGTCACTAGTAGCAGAGTGCTTCCTAAAGACTCACCTTTATCTACCACATCCCAGACTTCAACTTTCACCACATCGTCTGTAGCTGCGGGCAAAAAACAAAGCAAGAACACAATACAGTCAGAAATATTGTCAACAGGTTCTGATACTTCACAAAAGATGACCTAGTGTTTCTCCTTTCTGATAGTGAAGTCTATTTATATAAATAATCTGTTATAATCACTGGCAAGATCTTTGAATATAAACCTCTTCCCTTCATAAAAGCCCATCTAACCAGCGGTGACCCAGAAATGAGTCGCAGGTCTGTGTTGAAAGGGTTGCAGACAGTAAGGTCTTGTATTAGACAGGAATCTAATACATATTTGACCCAGTGATTACGTCATGTGTTTGGCTGCTAAATCACATGGGGGTTATTGTGTATGCTTTTGCTAAATTATATTTGATCCTATTTTGATTTTAAGGACATTTTTGTTTACTTTTGCAACAATTTTGAATGAATAAATGGATGAATGAATGGTTCTGTGTTGGGTTGCATCTTGATATCCTGAAGCAACAGAAGATGACTGACAGACCTAGACCAGTGATTCACCAAAAAACTAATTATGGGCCAAAAACAGAACATTTAGGATGCATTTGGCCCAAAAAAACTAAAATTACTTTAAAATATATATTTTAAAATGCTTTTTTGTATAGGTGTATTAATATTATTGCACCATTTTTGTTTTTATTAAAATGTTAATTTAGCTAAAAACTGAAAACAAAAATAAATGTTATTTAATATTCAATTAAATATGTATTTAATAATCAACAAGTTGTACAGACATTTGAATTGCACATACAGACTATTTTTTATTTGTAGACGCAAATAAAGATTTAAACAGTGGCTGTTAAAACTTGTTTTCATGACGATTTATCAAACATATATTAAATAACAAAGACAAAAGGTCAAGTAAAAATGTAATGTAGTGCATATATTTAGCTAAATCCTCCCCTCTGCAGTTATTTGTTGAGCTATAATTAGTAGTTCAGAGCAAGAGACGATGGGCTGACCTGAAGCAGCTACAGCGATCTGTTACGACAGTCAAAACAACATTTAATGCTTGTATTGTGATGAAATTTGAAATCTGAGACTTTGTTTCATATTAAAAAAGCTTATTGCGATTATTGGATGGCAGGTGTGCTACAATAATGTTCAGTTTAGTTCACGTATCAACAAAAAAAAAAAACAGCATAGAATAATATATTGATCTTGAGATTTAATATCCATATCAGTATCGATTAAAAACAATATTGTTAATCCAATCCTAGCATTCCCACTGCTGAAATGTTCACTTGAGTTTATCCACGTTGTTTATCACAATGAATGTGTGAACTATTACAGGCTGAATCTGAAAACTGCTGTTGTAGCCGCTGAGATTTCAGCGCCTCACTAACTTAAGCTAAAGATGACGTTACGAGGTGCATTGAGGAACAGTGCATGAGGCACTCAGCGATACTCACTTTTGTAGCTCCAGTGAATGCTTGTGACCTGGATCTCCTGCGTGGGGATGTACTCCTCCTGAAACTTTTTCCCTTGAAGCCGATGCCAAAGAGCACTTTTACCCGTGTTTCTGTCCCCACGGATGACTATTTTCACTGAGAGACAAGCAGACACAAGAACATTAATATGATCTAAGGAACCCCAAATTAAACAATCCCAAGATTCAATGCATAAAGGGCACTGATTGGAAACGGAAAGATCTAAACCAAGAAAGCCTCACACCAGATTTGTACTGTATTTCTATTGAAAACATTGCACTGATACAGCACAGTGCCAGCTATATCTACCAAAACGTGCTTTTCACAGCTGAAATGCTTGGTATCTTGGGACATCTGCGTGTCTAAAAAAAGACACCCCTACCAAGGAGAAGCGACTGGAAAAATAGGCCAGTAGGTGGGCGATCGTGTATCATTCATGCATTTTTTATTAACACAGAGCCGCGGAAACAACACGACGAGTATTCAAAGTCAGATCAATGAAGAAACACCGACTGGCTCACTGATGCAGCATCGCATGTCAAAACAACTTCAACAAAACTCCATCACACCGGCCGCAGGCAAAGCAAGGAGCATGCAGTTACTGTACGTCTTGTGCATTGTTATGAGGTCTCAAATTTCCAATGAATTCATTTTTAAATTTGCATTTCATTATTGTTTTCAGAAGAGAAGAAAAGACAAAATAAACCTATATTTTTAGGTTTTAACATTTACATTATTTTAATTACAATTAAATCAAATGCAGCTTACTGTAATGCTTTTTTTTTGTAAAATCAGCATAAATTGAAAGTTGTACAAAAACTACTAGTGGGCAATTCCAGCGTTATGGATGTGACATCTGAACTCATTATGACAGCTAAAATGTGTCAGTAAAAATAAACTTCTTACAATATTTAAATTGGCTATGCATATTCTCAGAGCACCCAATCTGGAGAACTGACAGCCAAAATATATTTTTCTAAAATATATTTAAGCCCCCCCCAAAAAAGGTAAATAGTCATGCGTTATGGACGTGACAGGAAATAACATCATTTTCAGTATACTGTATGATTTTCTTTAAAGTCTGTGAAATTTTAAGTCAAATGTATAAATATTGATATCCACATGATGAAGGGGTCTTAGCTGAACATAAAAATACCAATGTTTAAAATATTTAAGTTTTTTATGAAGTGCATTTTGAGGAAAAAACAAAGTTATGGATGTGACAAAACTCTGTTATGGATGTGACGTGTCTGAAATACACAGAAAATCTGTAAGAAATCAACAATCAAATCATCGTCACTTTTGTTGACGCATAAAATTACTCTGAATACTAGTTTTGACATTAAGAAAACCATCTGAAATGATTGTAATGATTTTTAAAAGGGAACACTGGTTGTAGCCCCAGGGTTTGAACTCACGCCTAGAATTATAATCACATTTATCAGATTGGATCCCACATAATAATACAATATGTAAAATAATTGATAATGAGAGAAGATGAGGGTGAAGTAACTTATTTATTTCATTTGTTCATGCTTAACTTTTCTTTCATTAAAATTATAATTCATGAATTTTCTTCTTAATGAATATTTTTCATTCATTCACTTTTTTTTCATGATAAGGATGACCGTTGCATGGAATTGCCCTAGTATATATACTTGCATGTATATATTCATATACTAGTAGCTTTTGTAGAACCTTCAATTTATGCAATTTATTTTAGGGGGGGGGGGGGGGGCATTACAATATTACAAATGCAATGACAATCACCATAGAGAATAGCAATGGAAATGTATATTATTTATTTATTGCATTACAGTAATCTGACTTTTTTCTTATTTTGTATGTATTAATTTTCAATGATTTGTGAATGAAATATGACCAAGACAAGTTCTTGAGACTTCATGAGTTGTGTCTGGATTTGTTTTTAAGGAAAGTTGAACCTAGTGCTGCCGAGCTCTATTCAACAGTATAATACTTTAGACAAACCACAAAGAAAAACTCACTCGACGAGCCTAAAAGACAACAATGGATGTTTTCAACACAACTGAAATCTCTGTGAGCGGCTCTACTCAAAGAAAGTTCGATTAAACACGAAGCTCTTACTGTTATATTGTACGCCCTTGGCGAAGCGCCTCTGTAGACTCTGGTTCATGGACTGCAGGCCTGCAGGAATATTTCTGTCCCTGAGCTGCCCTGCTTCAGAGCCCACCAGCTTCTTCAGAGCGGTAAACATCTTGATGAAAACCTCTTCAACAGTCCAGCAATACTAAAGCCTGGTCCTCCGGGAAAACCCTCACTGCAGTGTGACAGATCCAAGACTTCAGACTTTCTTAACCTGACATATCGAGGGCAGGTGCGACGTGGTCTAAAGATCAACAGTGGAGTCCGTCTTCAATATATATTGATGCAGTTTGCAGATGTTTACTTTCTATTTCAACAGTTTACAATCCTAAAATGTGCCATTGTATCCATCCATACCGGTCTAAAGGCATCACCTGTGAGAAAAACAACGTGGGCACATCAGATACAGGAATCATAGAAAGTGCCCTACACTAAAATGAAATAAATCAAGTCATCATTTACTCACTTTCATGTCCAGTTTCTTTCTTTCATGGAGCACAAACAGAGATGTTTACCAGTATGTTCACATTGTCTCTTTACACGAAATGAAAGCAAAGTGACCAAAGCAAAGAACAAAAAGCACAATAAAAATGTCCAGATTCAGTGGTGGCCAAAATAACACTAGTATTTTGCAGGAGGTTTCTTGATTTCTTGGCCACGGTTCTTCTGGATTTAGTCTGTCTCTGTTTCTTCAAGTCATTCTGATGATGATCAGATCAGATCTCTGTGTGTCAGACTCCTTGTGCAAACACAAATCTCACTGAATTATTACAATTAATGGAAAAATGAATGTTTGGAAATGTAAACTGATATTTCTTATTGACACACTACAGGAATAACTGACTTAAAACCACTTTTAGCTGCTGAAAATACTAGTGTTGTAATCATTTTGGCCACCGCTGTATATTCTTCCAGAGCAATATAACCTGTGTCAGGAATAGACCACAATTTAAGTTTAAAAAGACGCTTGCATGGAAAAGAGCACAGTGAACATTTAAAATATCTCTTTTTGAGTTCCAGGATAGAACGACAGTGATAAATAATTCATCTCCACATTTGGGTGAACAAACCCGAGCCCAACTAACCAACATATTAGAATCAGAAAAAGCGTTCAACAGCAGAAACTGCAAATAAACTATGTGTCTGATAACTGAAAATAAAATTAAACTGCAGTTTAAAAGTGTTTTCGATAACTGAATGACCATATAAATACATACATGCATACAAACACAAATATATGTATGTGTCTGATAACTGAAAATAAAATTAAACTGCAGTTTAAAAGTGTTTTCGATAACTGAATGACCATATAAATACATACATGCATACAAACACAAATATATGGGCTAGATGTAAAAACATAATTTAAGAGCATTACATGAGCATAAAATACATTGGTATCTTATTACAGTTAGAATATTTATTATAACATTATAATAATTATTATTATTTTTGTTATTAACAATGCTGGTCTGTGGACTAAAGATTAACAATGCAATTACGAATTAAGTAGAAAAGTGTGATTATGGTAAAAATATTGGTCAAAATTATTACTGGTCTAAATCCACACTATACACATGAGGAGCACTAAAATAGCTTTTTATTGTAAAATTGCATGATATTTTAACCTTGTATTATAACAAGTAGAAAGAGATCTAAACATTAGAAATAACTTGCCATTATTGACATCATATTTTATATTTAGATCATATATCCTCAAAAGCAGCATAATAAACATCATCACAACCTCAGATTAAGACAGAAGCAGCAGATTCGTAGATCAAATTAGTTATATAAACAATATACATTTCTAATTAACCGTAAATACTAGTCTAGCACAATATATTAGATTCTAAAAAAACATTTAATATAATTTTATTCTAAGCCTAAATAAGCAGCATTTAACATTGCTCTGTTATACTGATCTAACTACACAAAATGAATATCTCTCACCTGTCAGTTTGATCATAATCACAGAATGAAGCAGCTGTTAAATGCTCTTTTGCAGCTCCAGTCAGGGTTATATTCACTGAGACATTACACCTTATAAGCTGCTCAAACTGGCTGAGCCTGTGACGGGAAAGTGTGGAAACTGTCCCAGTGAAGGCGCTCGTTGATACCTGTGTGTGTTTAGTGGGTTCGTCTGTTTGAGGACCATCAGCTGCACTGCTAACGCGACGTGTCAATTACAACACAAACCAAACAGCGACGCTTCATTAAAACTCAACGGTGTTTTATTTCTCGCTACCTCCCTAACGTTACCTGGTTGACGGTCTTCGCCTGCGATATCTCAGTCATATTCTGCTGAGGTTAGCGGCAGCCCGTTTTCTGTGCTGAAGGAAACATTTCCTTAGCATCCCTTTCTCATCCCTCAGAGTCCCTCAGCTGTGGAATGCCGTGAGGAGCGAGACGGGCGCGCGCCGCGTGTGCTGCAGCGCCTCTAGCGGTAGGATGATGAATAGCGGCGCTATGGCGCTTAACGCCTCTAAGGGCAGGATGATGAAACAGCAGCGCTTTAGCGCCTCTGCCGGTAGAATGGGATCTATTTATCTATTTATTACAACCCTGCAAAGTACAGTATATTGCTCTCTATCTACACTACTCACAACAGATATAATATAATATAATAAATACAGTAATAATAAGAATATATATGAATGCATAAAACAAAAAATTCAAAACATGCAAATAAGAATATAACAATATTATATAATATGTGTGTAAATATGTATAATAAGATAGAGAGAGAGTGTGTGTGTGTGTGTGTGTGTGTGCGTGTGTGTGTGCGTGCGTGTGCGTGTGTGTGTGGTGCGTGTGTGTGTGTGTGTGGCGCGTGTGCGTGTCTGTGTGTGTGTGTGTGCGTGTGGTGTCTTGTGTGTGCGTGTGTGCGTGCGTGTGTGTGTGTGTGTGTGTGTGTGCGTGGTGTGTGCGTGTGTGCGTGCGTGCGTGTGTGTGTGTGTCGTGTGTGTGTGTATACATGTACACATATTCAACATATAAAATAATATATTCTAATAATATTCAAACATAATATTCAAACATATATATAATATATATATTTTTTGGGGATAAGAACGTGTTCTAAATTACTAAAAAGATCTATCTATCTATCTATCTATCTATCTATCTATCTATCTATCTATTTATCTATCATTTTACATATGATACTGTACATGTACAGTGTGTGAGTCAATATGAATATTCTACATTTGTATGAATATTGTGTACTTTATTTACATTATGCACAAAAACAAAATAATACTAACATTAATAAAATAAAGAATATGAGTTGCATACATTTAAATAGATATTATGTATTTACATTATGCACCAAATAAAAATGTGCCTGCATTTCAGGAGGTTATCATGATAAACAGTCCTCTTGTTAGAGAGAGAGAGAGAGAGAGAAAACACTCAGGGATTAAAAAGCCCAGTGCACGCTCACATTATGACGTAATCCTGTGAAAGAGCACGCGCTCTTCTCAACAATGTCGACCACCAAAACACAGCAGCCGCGCCGCGCGCCTCCGTCCAGCAGAAGCCGCGCACAACCGAGCAAATGAAAGCGAAATCTCGTCGCTGAGCGGTAAGTCAGTGCGTCTGTCTCATAATGCACTCTTTGATTCGTATTTTGTCGCATGCATGTTTATTGTTAGGATCACCATATCCCTTTAATGCATGTAAAAGAGGCGTGGCGGTACAGAACGGACGCAACAACCATCCGAAATATGTTTTATTTGCTTAGCAACAGAGGAAAAGATGAGATGTGCAATTGTCAGCTGACTGTATGATGCATATCGACGAGCTGCATGGTCGATATCGGACAAAAGTGCTTTGAGATATGCATGAAGGGTTCATGTGAATGTTTACACCACTGTACACTACTATACATCGTTTGTGTAGATGTCTGTATGCAAACGCACACATACAAGCAAAACTGAAACAGAAACAAAGAGATGAGGTTTCATATTATGTGGCCTGCTGTGCGCGAGTCTGTCAAACATTAAAGCTTAGTTTTTTTATGTTTATCTAATTACTTTAGAGCCTTTTTTCATCCCGTGCAATTGCTAGCAGAGCATAACAATCTTATCAAACGCATTAAATACTATAAATATATAAACAATAATGCTATTTATTCATAATGTGCTTACAAACAGCAAGACGGCTCTAAATATGTTTCTAAATACATAAAAAGCCACACAAAATGTGTTAGGTGCAATTCTACATTTTGCATATCAGTGCTTATTTAATGTAGTTATTTAAAGTGAAATTATTTATAGCTAGGTAAACAATAACTTACAATGCAAAATAAACTCCAGTCAGATCATCAGGAACTGATGAAAACTGAGGGGTTTGCATCACCCTGGACCTGTTTATTTATTTGCATTATCTCACTGATTCACCAAATAAATACATAAACACATGACATGAAATATTGATTTGCAATTTTGAATTATGATACAAGAGAAAGAGTGCAGAGTATGGAAGCTGTTTCTGCCACAGGATTATATATATATATATTAGGGGTGGGCATAGATTAATTTTTTTAATCTAGATTAATCTAGATTAATTTTGGAATTAATCTAGATTAATCTAGATTAAAATGGCTCATTTGAATTCTGCCGAAGGCATTCAGAATATGTGTGCTACCCAAATAATGACTAAAAGTAAGTCTTTGAGAACGGGTTTCTCAAGCCAGGTGGCGCATTAGACCAGGGACTCATCTCCTGTTTCCAAAATGCATCACAAACTGCTTGAGAAAGCTGTTCTACTATGATAATTGGTGATGAAAATAAACTATGTTCAATAAGATGTACTTGTGTTTACTAACTGTTTATTCAGTTAAACATGAATTTTGAACTGTAGGCCTACATAAGAGGTCGTGATGAACTGTTTACAGTTTCCATTGGGAAGCTTCTTAAAAATACATTTTCCCTGAAGCAAACCCGGCGGCTTCATAGCTGCATCCATGTTAGCACGTCACGTCTGATGTGGTAATTTCACAGTAACGTTAGGCATACACACAGGTTCGAAGCAGAGGGTGACACGGGAGTGAATTCTCAAGTTCACATGAGACCTAAAGCGCATCCTGTTTGCTTAAAAGCGCAACGTTTCGTTGTTATTCTGAGTGCACACAAATAAACGTAGAGTCTTTACAGATTCGAAAGATGTATTAGGCTACTTTTATCTGTATGACCAAAAATGACGGAGATTTTAAGAGCAAGTGAACGCACCGGAGCCTGTCCTGCAGCAAACGCGCTTCCACACATACACGTCAATAGCGCACATTTCTCTAGGTTAACATCATATTGAGCGGCCACGTAAAGTTGCTACTACATACATCTTTCAGATGAAAAGCCATATTTGAGGTTGATGAATGATGTCCTGCCCGATTGTATTACCACACAGACCAGCCGTTAACAATCTGTCCATCACGGACTGCGAGCCTCTAGTTCGAAGACTCGTTCTCGCCCCCTACAGTGCAATTCGGCTCGGTATACATCCGCGCTAAAATATCAGGGTGAAAGTCATCATAGCTTGCGTAGTATAGACCCAGCTCCCAACCCAACTTTGAGAATAGATTAACGGCGATATTTTTTTTATCGCCGATAAGAGTCTCGCGTTAACGCAGCACGTTAACGCCGATAACGGCCCACCACTAATATATATATATATATATATATATATATTGCATTAAATATCTCACAAAAAAGTCTGGACTGTGAGATATAAACTCAGAATTGAGAGGAATAAACTTATTTATTAAAGTTAGAATTGTGAAAAAAATTCACTTATTTATTTTATTTTTTTATGAGAAAAACCTGTGAGATGTAAAATCGGAATTGCAAGGGAAGAAAATCAGAATTATGTTTATGCAATTTTTATTTTGTTTCTTTAGAATTGCAAGAAACAAAGTCTGAATTTTGAGATAAAATTCACAATTTAATTTTGTGGCAGAAACAAGCTTCCATAGCAGTGATACATATACAGTTTAAATATCTTTGACTGTGAGTTTTGCATCACCCTTTGATAAATAAATCAGAATTTTGAGATAAAACTCAGAAATGTGGAATATAAACTTGCATTTTCCGCCCCAAAAAATCAGAATGATAATATATGAACTCAGAATTGAAAATTATAAATTCGCAATATTGAGAAAGTCAGAACTGTGAGCTATAAACTCACAATTGTGAGAAAAAAGTCAAATTAGTGACATAAAAAGTTTTATTATTATTCATATTTATTCCATGACGGAAGCAGAAAAAAACAAAACAACACAAAAAAACCTCAGATTTGCGAGATGTAAACTGATATTACCTTTTTCTTTTGTTTTATTCGATGGCAGAAACAAGCTTCCATGATGCATTCATACCGTTTATTATATTTGACCACAGCATGCCTTGATTGACCAATCAGAGTCAAGAATACGAGAGCCGTGTAATAATCTTTATTCTTTATGGAAAGTCCCTGTTGTTATCTCCGTTTAATACCACTGTGTGTGTTCTCTTTCATTTAGAGGAGGACATGGCTGCTCAAGAACCCTCCCCCCCGTCCTCCATGGAGAACAATAAGCCAGGCTTCCCAAAGAAGATTCTGGCCAACAAACTTGAAGACAAACATTTATGCAACAGCTGTCAGAACATCCTGAGAAGACCGTTCCAAGCGCAGTGCGGCCATCGCTTTTGCTTTTACTGCTTCAACCGGACCGTTGGGTAATTCAGTCTGCTGATCGAAAACAGATGCTGATACAATTCCTGTTTAAGACATTACATCAAAGATCATAAGAGCAATCGACATGAAATTTCATAAATCACAAAAATACTGAAATGATGACACTGCTATTAAAAATTTGGGGTTTGTAAGATTTCTTCTGCTCACCAAGGCAGCATTTGTTTGATACAAATGACAGTAAAACAGTAACAATTTAAAATATTATTGCAATTTAAAATAACTATTTTCTGTGTGAATATATTGTAAAATGTAATTTATTCCTGTGATGCGCAGCTGTATTTTCAGCATCATTACTCCAGTCTTCAGTGCCACATGATCCTCAGAAATCATAATAATATGCTGATTTGCTGCTCAAGAAACATTTTCTGTTATTGTCAATGTAGAAAATATTGTTTTGCTGCTTCACATTTTTGTGAAACCATGATTTTTGTCAGGATACTTTGATGAATAGAAAAATTCTTCAAAAGAGCAGCATTTATTTGAAGTATCCAAACATTTTGCACAATTATTAATGTCTTCGATGTCACATTTGTCAATTTAATGCATTATGTGTTTAATATATGCATGTATCATAATAGCACATGTCTGTTGCATTACCATTTTAGATCTGGACCGCAGAAATGTAATGCCTGTATCAAGGAGAACATCTTCGAAGAGCCCACGTCAATCCTCATACAAGGATGCGTAAGTGCAAATGCTTTGCTTAATGTGAAATATACAGACTTGTGAGCGTTTTTAAAATGATTCAAGCCTAGGCTTTATTGTAGAGCATGCACATTCCCTGTGTTTTCTCGCAGGCGTTTCCCGACAATGCTGCCAGAAGAGAAATTGAAAATCTTCCAGCGGTGTGCTTCAACGAAGGCTGCTCCTGGAAAGGCAGTATTAAAGATTATGAGGTAACAACTACATGTGCACAGATATCTAGTGTAAATGGACAGTTTCTCGTTAACGTGTGTCATATCACTGTTGTTGTAGTTGAGTCATGAGGGGAAGTGTGAGTTCATGATCCTGCCGTGTCCCTTGTGCAAAGAGCTCATTAGACTGAACGAACAGGAGCGTCATAACGAACGCGAGTGTCCTGAGAGAACGCTCAACTGCAAGTACTGTAAAGAGCCATTTCACTTCAAAACGATCAAGGTAAGGGACTGGTCTGAGAGAAGATTGGAAGAAAAAAGTTTTTATGTACACAAAATATTGTTTTCACAGGCCCATGATGAGATCTGTCCCAAATATCCTATGATTTGTGAAGGATGTGCGAAGAAGAAAATCCCCAGGGAAAAGGTGTGGTAATCAAAAACATCTGAAAATGATCATTCAGTAACACTCGGTTCAGAAAACACAACAAGCCGTATGTATGGATTGTTTCCTCTCCTTCTTTTAGTATGTTGACCACATCAAGTTCTGCAGCAAATTCAGGACTCCGTGCAGATATCATGTGGTTGGCTGCGACATGTCCGTAAGTACAGTTTTATAGCTCGTTTACGGTTTTGAAAACAATTTTACAAACAATCAGTTAAAGTCCAAAAATGGTCATGAACTACACTTCCTTCTTCTCTTTCCCAAAACTCAATGTACAACATAATGTACATACAACACAGGGTTATTATTGTTAAAACTAAATGCTAAATACTAGTTTAGCTTGAAGTACTAAAATAACTCAATCTAATAAATACAAATCAATGATAAAAACTAGGTAGACATATTTAATAAACACAACAAAATTACAAAATATTAACTCAAATTAAAGTGAATGAAAACTATAAAGAAACAATGTATAATGTTCAGAAAATAGCAATGGAATAGCAAATGAATAAAGCTGGTATGGGAATAGACTATTATTGAATAAAACTATTAAAATGTTTAACTAAAAGTTTTTAAAAAATGTAGATGAAAAACAAACTTTAAAAACTGACTTCGCAACAAACTGAAATAAAATAACTAAGTTAAAGCACTAAAATGACTCAAACTGAAATAAAATAACTAAGTTAAAGCGCTAAAATGACTCAAACTGAAATAAAATAACTAAGTTAAAGCACTAAAATGACTCAAACTGAAATAAAATAACTAAGTTAAAGCGCTAAAATGACTCAAACTGAAATAAAAAAACTAAGTTAAAGCGCTAAAATGACTCAAACTGAAATAAAATAACTAAGTTAAAGCACTTAAAATGACTCAAACTGAAATAAAATAACGAAGTTAAAGCACTAAAATGACTCAAACTGAAATAAAATAACTAAGTTAAAGCATCTAAAATGACTCAAACTGAAATAAAATAACTAAGTTAAAGCACTAAAATGACTCAAACTGAAATAAAATAACTAAGTTAAAGCACTAAAATGACTCAAACTGAAATAAAATAACTAAGTTAAAGCACTAAAATGACTCAAACTGAAATAAAATAACTAAGTTAAAGCACTAAAATGACTCAAACTGAAATAAAATAACTAAGTTAAAGCACTAAAATGACTCAAACTGAAATAAAATAACTAAGTTAAAGCATTTAAATGGCTCAAACTGAAATAAAATAACTAAGTTAAAGCACTAAAATGACTCAAACTGAAATAAAATAACTAAGTTAAAGCACTAAAATGACTCAAACTGAAATAAAATAACTAAGTTAAAGCATTATAAATGGCTCAAACTGAAATAAAATAACTAAGTTAAAGCACTAAAATGACTCAAACTGAAATAAAATAACTAAGTTAAAGCACTAAAATGACTCAAACTGAAATAAAATAACTAAGTTAAAGCACTAAAATGACTCAAACTGAAATAAAATAACTAAGTTAAAGCACTAAAATGACTCAAACTGAAATAAAATAACTAAGTTAAAGCACTAAAATGACTCAAACTGAAATAAAATAACTAAGTTAAAGCACTAAAATGACTCAAACTGAAATAAAATAACTAAGTTAAAGCACTAAAATGACTCAAACTGAAATAAAATAACTAAGTTAAAGCACTAAAATGACTCAAACTGAAATAAAATAACTAAGTTAAAGCACTAAAATGACTCAAACTGAAATAAAATAACTAAGTTAAAGCACTAAAATGACTCAAACTGAAATAAAATAACTAAGTTAAAGCACTAAAATGACTCAAACTGAAATAAAATAACTAAATTAAAGCATTAAATGACTCAAACTGAAATAAAATAACTAAGTTAAAGCACTAAAATGACTCAAACTGAAATAAAATAACTAAGTTAAAGCACTAAAATGACTCAAACTGAAATAAAAAAACTAAGTTAAAGCGCTAAAATGACTCAAACTGAAATAAAATAACTAAGTTAAAGCATTTAAATGGCTCAAACTGAAATAAAATAACGAAGTTAAAGCACTAAAATGACTCAAACTGAAATAAAATAACTAAGTTAAAGCATTTAAATGGCTCAAACTGAAATAAAATAACTAAGTTAAAGCACTAAAATGACTCAAACTGAAATAAAATAACTAAGTTAAAGCACTAAAATGACTCAAACTGAAATAAAATAACTAAGTTAAAGCACTAAAATGACTCAAACTGAAATAAAATAACTAAGTTAAAGCACTAAAATGACTCAAACTGAAATAAAATAACTAAGTTAAAGCACTAAAATGACTCAAACTGAAATAAAATAACTAAGTTAAAGCATTTAAATGGCTCAAACTGAAATAAAATAACTAAAGTTAAAGCACTTAAAATGACTCAAACTGAAATAAAATAACTAAGTTAAAGCACTAAAATGACTCAAACTGAAATAAAATAACTAAGTTAAAGCACTAAAATGACTCAAACTGAAATAAAATAACTAAGTTAAAGCGCTAAAATGACTCAAACTGAAATAAAATAACTAAGTTAAAAGCACTAAAATGACTCAAACTGAAATAAAATAACTAAGTTAAAGCACTAAAATGACTCAAACTGAAATAAAATAACTAAGTTAAAGCACTAAAATGACTCAAACTGAAATAAAATAACTAAGTTAAAGCACTAAAATGACTCAAACTGAAATAAAATAACTAAGTTAAAGCACTAAAATGACTCAAACTGAAATAAAATAACTAAGTTAAAGCACTAAAATGACTCAAACTGAAATAAAATAACTAAGTTAAAGCACTAAAATGATTCAAACTGAAATAAAATAACTAAGTTAAAGCACTAAAATGACTCAAACTGAAATAAAATAACTAAGTTAAAGCACTGAAATGACTCAAACTGAAATAAAATAACTAAGTTAAAGCACTAAAATGACTCAAACTGAAATAAAATAACTAAGTTAAAGCACTGAAAAGGACTCAAACTGAAATAAATGGAAACTAAATAGAAATATTTAAATAATATAAATTTAATAAAAATTACAAAAGCACAACAAACAAGCAAAAATAATGAAAACTAAAAATAAATGCTTATTCAAAATATTAATACATTCTTAGTGTAATAATAATAATAATTTATTTCATACAGATATAAATATAAAACTAGAAGGTGAAGAACTACAAATAAATAAAAACGTAAAATGTTTGTAAATGGAAATAAAGTAAAAAAAACACTACAAAAATCACTAAAACCTTAAATAAAAATACATGTTAAACTAAATAGAAAATATATAAAAAATAAACATGACAAAACTACATAACAAACTGACTAAAACGTAAATATTAAATATAGAAATAAGAGTTAATTAAAAATATCCTGTGCAGAACTCAACTCACGATGCAAACCACATGATTGGAGGAATCATTCACATCCGTAGCATAAATCAGACGGGACGTTAATCTGTTGGTTTCTCTTTGAGGTGGAGAAGGAGAAGATCCACGATCACGAGCGTGCCTGTGCTCACGAACATCTCAACCTGCTGTTACACTACATCATGGGCATGAAGGTCAGTCTGGAGGGCCTGCAGCCCCAAAGCCTGGAGCTGACCGGTCACAAAGCACTCGAGCTTCACCAGGCGCTCCGAGACCTGGAGACCAGAGTCAGTCAGCTGAGCACCATCCCCGGCCCGACCGGACCTCCCGTGCAGGGGGTCCCCTCCTCTTCATCCTCCTCCTCCTCCTCCGCCGCCGCCGCGCCTCATCCTCCGCCCGCCGCCACGCTGCCCACCTCCTTCACTCCTCTGCCCAGCTCGGGGGGCGCAGCGCTGGAGCTCCAGCTCCACAGCGAGAAGACCAAGGTGGCAGATCTGGGCCGTCGCTGCCAGGAGCTGGAGGTGAAGGCGGGGACGTTTGAAGACGTGGTCTGTGTGCTAAACCGAGAAGTGGAGCGCTTCGCAACCACCATGGAGGCCAGCAACCGCCAACACAGACTGGATCAGGACAAAATCGAGGCTCTTAGTAACAAGGTAACCCCTGTTAAGACTGATAAAGGAAATAATATTAATGGAACAGTTTATTGAAGATTAAGGTTGCATATGTGTTTTTATTGAGTATCATATTTGACACATTAGGCTTTTATAGCTCATATAGTATGATATAGTGAGAATATGAAAAATAGCAACATTTTATTCAGAGCAAAATATTTGCTGCAAAATATGCAATTTGATGTAGATGCTGATATTTATATGGCCAAAAAGAAAAATGTAATTCTGATAGCTTATAATGTGAATAAATGAGATTTGTATAACACTATAGCAGATACTTACATAACATGACTATAAATATCAGTTGTGAACTTCCATAGCAAGATCTTTTATGAATGCTCGGTTTTATGATCAAAGCTCTATAATTTATAATCTATAAAACGTATAATGAATGCAATACAATGATGATTGAGATGACAAATACAAGTTCCTCAAAAGACCGATGGCCATATTTGATATTCACATTTTAACATGAAGTGATTATTTATTACTGTGAATAAATTAAGATTAAATATATTAATATAAATGTTTTCTTGTATTTACTACTACTTCTAAAAAACGATAATAGTAATAATAATAGTAATAGGCCTACATAACTTCGAAGGCTTTTTAGATCATATATTAAAACAGAAAAGTATTTTTGTGAATAAATAAACATTTTAATATATGCTAATCTTTTTTATTTTCAGTATATATATAAAATTAACTTAGTATGTATGCAAATATATAAATGAAACTAAGTGAATACATAATAATAATAAAATAGAAGCCTTTATAAATACAAATAGGGGAATTCTAAATTAATATATATATTTTTGTGAATAAATAAACATTTTAATATATGCTAATCTTTTTTATTTTCAGTATATATATAAAATTAACTTAGTATGTATGCAAATATATAAATGAAACTAAGTGAATACATAATAATAATAAAATAGAAGCCTTTATAAATACAAAGAGGGGAATTCTAAATGAATATATAATTTTTTGTGAATAAATAAATATCAGTTGTCACACTATAGTATATCTCCCATTTACTTAAGATTATATTTCGTCAAAATACAGATCATTGCTCTGTAGTTTCAAATCATATAATGCAACACAATACAAATGATGACTGAGAGATGAACAAAAAAAACGTTCCTCAAAAGACAGATGATCATATTTGATGCTTACATTTGAACATTATGTATAGATAATCAAGTGTTCGTCTTGAAATATTACTAACAATATAAGAGCTATTCTTACGTTTACTCTATAAAAATCTGTATTTCACAGCAAAAAAATATAAGCGAAGCACAAGCTGAAGGTGGACTCTTGTACAATTACAACTAAAATGCCTTTTGCTTGCTAAAAATATAAACTATCAGTCAGAAGCCATGTAGTAGATTGTGTACAACAGGTTTTTCAGAAAAGTTCAGATGTTGTAGATCAGGGCTTCTCAAAGACCAGACTCCGGTCCGCATCCGGACCGGGAGGGAATTCAATCCGGACCCGCCTCCACTTGATATTTCAAGCGCACTCGTATCACTCAGACCTCCGTGCGCACGCACACACACACACACACACACACACACACACACACACACACACACACACACACACACACACACACACACACACACACACACACACACACCAGTGTTGCAGTGATTACAGACTCTTTTGTAAGACAAAGCACATAGCAACTAGCGACATTTTGGATAAACCTTAGCTTTCATTCAGTAGAATAATGTCACCGGTTTTCGCCCCGCGAGCGAGGTTTCCACCCCCCCTCCACGCAGTCTTTCTCCACTGGCACGTATTCACAGAACCGAACCGAACCGCAGCAGAATTACGAATGAACGAGTACAAAACAGCATTTCCTAAAACCTATCACTGTTGATCGTCTGGCATATGAACATGAATGTAGTTCGTCTGTAAAGGGTTGAAATATGCACATAGTTCGGACGTTTGTGCTCCATGAAATATATATTTAAAAAAATATATAATTAAATATTTTGGCAATTCAGTTGAAGGGACTGCAGGTTACATTGAAGTACTGTTTCAGAAACATTAAATATGTAGGTCTAAATGAGAACTGCTTTATTGAGAATTAGTTGTATAAAAATGCAGTACTGTTGAGTAACCCTTATGAAAAATAACCATCGTTTTATTATAATACCATAATAATATAAGTGTAGTAAAAAAAATATTTTTTCTTTTGCATATTAATTACAATTTATATAACCAGTTTTACTACAAATACCATGGTTAAACTATGGTTAGTGTAGCAAGACCATGGTTAATTTGTGATTATCATGGTTTAATAGTAACCAAATGTTTTTTTTTTTGTTTTTTTATTTGTATAAAACTATGGTTAATTTTTCGTAAACGCAAGTACGACCTGATGACGTCATAAATATGATAATTAAGCATATATCAAGTTGAATTGATATATAAAGTTATAAGCATGTTTATAAAAACAAGTTTTGTAATAACAATTATTTCGGACCTTTTGACGTTGATGATAATTCCCATTCGGACCTTTGAATGTAAACTTTGAGAACCCCTGTAGATCATTTAGAGGCTTTAGAAATGTGCGTATTGAATATAATACAGTATGCTTTAAAGGGTTAATATTGTCAGTATAAATCTTTAGCTCCGTGAGAATCACTTATGCTCTAAATCTAATCAACGTCAGTGTTTCTCCATCATGTCTCTCTGGTCTCGTGTAGGTTCGTCAGCTGGAGCGGCAGGTGGGCGTTAAAGACCTGACTGTGGCTGAAATGGAGGGCAGATTGCGGGAGATGTCTGCTACCACGTTTGACGGTGTCTTCATTTGGCGGATATCAGATTTCACTAAAAAGAGACAAGATGCCATTGCTGGACGTGCGCCTGCCATGTTTTCACCCGGTAAAAACAACCACATCAGTCAGAACAGACAGCAAATCTTTTTGATTTGTCAATGATATATTTGGACCGACATGCTCTTTGGTTTTGTTCAGCATTTTACACGAGCAAGTACGGCTATAAGATGTGCCTGCGGATTTACCTGAACGGGGACGGGACGGGTCGTGGAACGCATCTCTCGCTGTTTTTTGTGGTGATGAGAGGAACGAGTGACGCGCTGCTCAAATGGCCCTTCAACCAGAAGGTACAGCACCATTGTGTTCACTATTTCTTTAAACATCACCTGAAAGCTAAACAAATAAGCTTTCCATTGATGTATTTGTTATGATAGGACAATATTTGAAAATCTGGAATCTGAGGGTGTAAAAAATCTAAATATTGGAGAAAATCGCCTTTAAAGTTGTCCAAATGAAGTTCTAAGCAATGCATATTACTAATCAAAAAATAAGTTTTGATATATTTACTGAAGGAACTTTACAAAATATCTTCATGGAACATGATCTTTGCGTAATATCCTAATGATTTTTGGCATTAAAAAAAAAAATCAATAATTTTGACCCATACAATGTATTTTTGGCTATTGCTACAAATATTCCCCAGCGACTTAAGACTGCTTTTGTGTTAAAGCTGCAATGAGGAGTATTCATATTTACAGTATTTTACTAAAACTCTTGCTAAACATAAACTATATTATTACTTTTCATGAAAGGTCATTTAAATTCAAATAGGACAAACTTTAAGTGATTAATATATATATATATATATATATATATATATATATACAAATACTATGCAATAAGAATATATTTGATCCTAATTTTTGTACGTGTGTATATATATATATGTGAATAAATTAGGATCAAATATATTCATATTGCATAGTATTTGTATATAGAGCGAAGAGAAAGCATTAATACATAACTTAAAAACAAGCCTTTTTAGATCATCCATTGCCAGACAAGTAATGTTTTTTTTGTTGAATTTAGGATTAAATATGTTAATACTGCATATTTTTTCTTATGTTTTAACGTAACTTTAACTCATCAGAATAAGTTAAGCAATTTCAACTTTTCTTTATAAGTTATATGAAATGTGCAAGTCGTTTTCATGTAATTTAAGTTGAAACGATTTGTACAAATTACTTGTAAGTTGATTATACTAAAAATGTAAGGCAGCAACTAAACTGAGATTTTAAGTAGAAATAGGTGGAATTTTTTTATAGTGATATAAAACAATGAACAGTAGTATATATAAACAAACTAGGTGAATACATAAAATAAAAATAATAAAAAAATATAAAAAACATTCTAATTTTATATAAGGGAATATAAGTGAACAGACATTTATTTTTTGTGAATAAATAATAGATAAATTCATTAATTTTGTAGATTAATTTGTATATTAATATTGCATATTTTATTTGCAATAATAAAGCTGGAGTATATTAACAATATGATTAAAATATCATTAAATAATGAACCTGTAGTATATTTTCTGTTATTAAATTATATATTTTAATATTAAGTATAGTATTCACATTCTGTGGTGGCACCAGTGGCGGCTGGCCAATAGAGGGCGCTAGGGTGCTGAACCACACACACAAAATAATATTTATATCAATTATTTAAATCTATATTTGTATGATGTGATATATTAGAAAATCTTCTGTGAAAAATATATGTTTTCACCATCACAATATGAGCTCTCTGCCTGTCAGCACGTCTCAATTTCAGCTGAGGGGCGATCGAGAAATCGCCCAAACCCTGATTCAAGATATAAATATATTCAAGATGTGACATACAATTTAGCCAATCAGCATCCTCAGATCTTAACTGAAATGGGCGATTTTTCTGTCGCCCCAAGCTGCTAAAATCAAGGCTGGTCTCGTGGTCTGTAGTGGCGCAATTTTCAATTACGTGACAATGCCGGACTCAGGTGTTATTAATCCCGGACACGAACCGAACTCTGTACAATCTCTACTCCAATGTCCGTTTGAGAGGAGAACTGAAGGTAAAGGAGCTGGGTCCAGATCAGCCTGACGGTTTGATTTATTGTGAAGAATTGTTTGTGAAATTGTTTGCTGTGCCAGTGTGCCACCTCAAAAATGTTTCACCAGCTGCCACTGGGTGCCACCAAGGGGCCATGCAGGTGGGGAAAATGAGATGAAGCGATTATCCCAACCTAACCTAGCCTAGCTGAAGTTAGTTACTTTCTTCCAGGTGACGCTGATGCTGCTGGACCAGAGTAACAGAGAGCACATCATCGACGCCTTCCGTCCCGACATCACTTCCTCCTCATTCCAGAGGCCTGTAAGCGAGATGAACATCGCCAGCGGCTGCCCGCTCTTCTGTCCGCTGTCCAAGCTGGAGGGCAAGAACTCATACATACGTGACGACACCATCTTCATCAAAGCCACCGTGGACCTCACTGGCCTTTAGGTTTTCTACTTTGGTACGACCTGGTGAGACGCTGCCTCTGACGCGGGATCTGCTTCACCACAGCAGGAGATTTGTTCCATGACGTCTGTTTTGACACGTTTCCCTGCATGTGCTGAGCCGTCACAAATGTTGCACTGATGCATAGCTCCAGAAAGGGTCGGTAGAGCTCTATAATAGGAAAAAAGGGTCGTGAAACACTGGAATTGAACGTGAAGTCCGGTCCAGTTACATAGTGTAGGTTAAATGCTAAATTTAAATGAATAGTTCAGCCAAAAATGATGATGTGCTGAAAATGTGACTCCAAGATGTAGATGAGTTTGATTCTTCATATTTGGAGAAATGTAGCATTGCATCACTTGCTCATCAATGGATGCTCTGCAGTGAATGGGTGCCGTCAGAATGAGAGTCCAAACAGCTGATAAAAACATCTCAATAATCCAGTCCATCAGTTGACATGTGAAGAAAAAACTGAAAGAAACAAATCCACCATTAAGGCATTTTAACTGCACACAAGGCTTCTTTCCATTATATTGCTTTCTCCAGTAAAAAAGTCTTCTTGACTGAATCAGAAGAGAAATATGCACAGATCAAACACTGTTAACAAGCTAAAAAACAAACATGTGGGTGGATTTTGATGTGAAAGGACAACAGGGATGGACTTCACTGGAGGAAGCATTATAATGAATATATTGTGGCCAAAAGAAACTGCGGTTTGGAGTTAAAATGTCTTGATTGATTAGTTTTTACAAACACGCAGCTTTTCTCTTCACAAGACATTAATTGACGGACTGGATTACTTGTGGATTATTGAGATGTTTTTATCAGCTGTTTGGACTCTCATTCTGACGGCACCCATTCACTGCAGATGCATTGGTGAAAAACTGATATAAAGTGAAACTTCTCCAAATCTGTTGCCATGAAGAAAGCTACATCTTGTTTGGCCTGAGGGGGGGTACATTTTCAGCAAATGATTATTTTAGTTTGAACCATTCTTTTAAGCTCTTCAGAACAACATAAGACTTTTTTTGCATTAACTGTACTAATTACTGTAGGTGGAAAATGGATTTAATCACGGTAAAATGTGTTAATATTATCAGTAGCTGAATACATCCTCTAATTAGACAATTTAATAAACAAACACTCCGCTTAGCATCATTATAAATTGCAGTTTGCATGTCGGAGACCACGAAATGTAGTCCGCACACGTCATTGCTAAGTGATGAGTTGTGCTCCTGTAGTGCTAAACTGGTGTTTTGTTGAGGGTCAAGGGGGTTTTAATTGTCACACAGTAAGTATAGTGAGGCTCATGATGGTGGATTTCCTTTAATCGGTGTTTGGATACATCTGTGGAAGATAGTTTGAAGTTTAAAGGTAAAAGTGGTTTCAATCTTACCGTAGGTGTCTGTGAAATATAAACGGTCCTGGGCAGAATATTCAAGTTATTACGTTGCATTTTCTATATTTCTAAGAAACAACAACAAGTCTTGTTTATTACTTTTGTAAATAGGAATATTTCTACATCGGAGCTTGAGTTTGTAGTGCTTGCCGGCTTCATGGAGTGCGAGTTTGTATTTTATTCCTTCTCAATTCTTCTCACTGCCGAACGCCGTTCGAGGCAGTTGGCGTATTTTCTAGGCTAAATTGAGATGTTTACACAGGACCAAGCATTTGAAAACTTTTGCTACACAATTGTCTTTTATATTTGGCGTTGGGGGTGTAACTAGTTAAGCAGAATCCACAGATTTTAAACCAGTTATGACAACTATTGACACTTCTCTGTGCATGAGAAGCCTCAATCTGTAAATGCACATGATATTTATCACTCAGTTTACTCATCCAGTGAGTGACGACACCGCTGCTGACATACTTTAGAGATGGATCCAATAAATATGACACATAATGATTATTATTTGATGATACACTGCTTCTATTCTTAAAAGATTCAAGCAGATAGTGATATATTCATACTATATAAGTGATCGATATATATCTTTATATATAACCATAAACTCTCGAAGTGAGGGATCTTTATACAGTTTACATCTATTTTATTATATTTACTGCATATTATTTATATAGCTGTACATGTGCAGTCATGGTGGTTTAAAACTAATTTGAACTTAGTAAATGATCAGAAATACAGATTGATTTGTTCATGCGATGCCTTCGATAACATAAATCCGATCACTTGATAGGAGAAATAGTTCATGTCAAAACTGCAATACCGATGAAGCTCAACTTTAGGGCATTTATTAAAAGGGACTAAATAAATGATACCAGACGTTTAAAAGGATATGTTATACTGTGTTTCTGTGACATTATTTGTGCCAAATATGCATAGTGAAGTGCTGTTAGAGATATTAGATGATGAACTGTCCTTTAATGAAAACCGATTGAATGTATGTCAAACTCAACACGTGCAATTTTATCACAACAAAAACTTCATTTCACTTCTTTTTATCTTTAAATTGAGATTTGTGCCAGGTGAAATTCTCAAAAAAAAACATTCAAGTATATTATACTGCAAATTATAAACATGCAGATTTGTGAAATTCATTATAATGGACTGCTGATTCAGAAATGTGCATTACTTTTAATGAACAATTTAATTTACTGAATAATTATTCTGCTAACAAAAGTTACTAAATGTTGTATGTACCAAAAAGTAAGCTACAATAATTAATACCAAACTTACATTTCAAGTTTATTTTCACTTTTTTACACTATTTAGAAATAATGTTTTTCCTGGACCTTTCTTTTTTTATAATTCAAGTATGTTTCTATGTAAGATGCAAAAATGGTCATAAAACATTTCACAACCCTTGATCTCGGCTACTGTTGATATTTTACAACCTCATTGATCATGGTCTGTTCAGTCGACTAAATTACACTGTCATAAACAAATACATGCTGTTATTATGCACAATTAATATTGATGGCTGTTTTAGAAATACATTTCAGAATGATAATTAATCATTTTATTATTTTAATATATATTCTCGATGAGAATTTAAGTTTTAAACAACTAATAATTCAATAATAATTATATATTTGTATTATCTATTATATAATAAGTCTTAGTGTGTGTGTATTATAATATTAATTGTTAAGCACATGCATATGTGTTTTAATGATGAATATAATTAGTGATCGACCGATATTGATTTTTTATTACCGATACCGATTATTTGCATGTTTATGTTCCCGATAACTGATATCAGAACCGATATTTATTTACTGTTATAAAGTACATAAATAACTGAGTGAAGTCTTCACTTCGGTTTATCCTTCTTTCAGTCGTCTTAACAACAATAAAAACTGTTGAAAATCAACATTCTTGTAAAATTGAATCTTCAAATTACAACAATATTTTTTTATAAAAAGCATCATCAGCAACACTGATATTAACAATAAGCAAAATAATGTCTAATGTTTTCAAATGGAGAAAATAAAGGACAGAAGTCATATCAACTTCATTTTAAACTACAGTTTTAGGTTTAAACGCTGTTTAATAGACTAAAGAGTGAAGAATAATTCACTGAATAATATTCTCTGGAATATTGAAATAAGCTATAACAAACAAAACATCGTATTTTATTGCATTTCTTAACTGTATGTTTTATCAGAATTATTAAAATGTTTTTGTCTAGATTATGAAAACTGCTGACAGCGGTTTATCTATTTACACAGAACTATACTCAAACTGTGATCGCTTGCGGAGATAATAAATCATTAATTTAGATAGAGATGTATTTATTTAGATGTTTATTGGTGAAATAATGGTTATATAGTAAATATTAATATAATTTAGTGTTTTAAACGAGTGATCTTGTATAAGTTACATGCGGTGTCGTGCTGGAGCTTCTCCTGAGCATCAACCGCTGAGTGAACATGAATATGAAAGCAGCTTCACGAGACTAAAGATATACAACAGAGAGAGAATGAAATTCAGTGCTATTATTTCCAACATGCCCTCATTCATGGCTGTATTATTTAATTCATGCAAAGTTACATCTTTATTGGGAAAGATTGATGGATTATCTTATGTGACTCTGTGAATTCGGCTTTATTTCTTAGAGTCAAGCTGCATAAACTGCATATCAGGCATTTATGTTATACATCTAATTTGTGCATTAATGGCTGTTATGTTAAATAAAGTTTAACTACAGCAAATCAAGTACCTGGATGCTGTTGTTGTCGTCTCGTCTTAGACGCGCTGCAATAGCGATCCTGCGCGTAATTCTCAAAACATTTATCAGTGAATCCGATATTACAAAACCGATATCCGATAATGGTAAAATGCTTAAATATCGGTAAATTGATATATCGGTCGATCTCTAAATGTAATTATACTATTATTTTATATTATTATTCATGATTAAAAAGTTTTGTTTTTAAAATAAAAATATTGTATTATGAATTGTTCAAAAACACATTTCTCTGTGAGAATGACTATTTATTTATTTATCTGGATAAGTAAAGAGAAATTGACAACACATAAAAATCCCAACATTAAAAATGTCATTTTTATTTCCTATTTTGCTGAAGATCAATTTTAAACACATTACAGGAGAAGAGATCAAGTTTAATCAACACTTTTTTTTAGGGATTATAGATACTGAGGACTCTATGGGGGGGAAAAAACATTATAAAAATACATTTCAAAACAAACTGTCAAGAATACATCAGTAAGCAAACTGGCTTGTCATACAATCCTTTCAGAAAACAATCACATTGAAATGTGCTTCTTTAATTTTTAATAACACAATTATTTGCACCGTCCTGGCTCCTGTATATCAGACCTGAGCGTGGTAATGATTCGGTTGAGGAAATGACATCACTGGTCTCGAAGACACTTCCTCTTCTGAACAAAAACTATATAAGGTCATTGAATATTTGACAATGTTTGTTATAGAAAGATCTTGTACCATGATTTAAACATCACATATAAAGGTCTCATGAAACAGTATTCGGTGGCGTGCGCTGGTCCAGTAATGTCGACATGGAAGGCAGAGACAAGAAACGGCTGTTGAAGAGAGAAAGAGGGACATTTAAAGGCTATGATCTTTTCCGTCTGCCTTCCAAGTTTCTGAAATGAACTGGTCGGATCTTCATCTCCGCGAATGCCATCGAATGCTCGTGGCCTTTCCAGTGGAACCAGTTGATGCCCTGTGAATGATAATAGTTTCATTTAAATGTGTTACAAAGCATTTCACTGTTGGATATGAAGAGGTGTAAAGTACTTAGTTGTATATCGTTATTGCACGTATCGTATATCGTAATCTGTAGCATTACTGAACGTAAAGACTTGGACTACATTTTATGGATTATAATTTCCGAGGGAAAAATACTATGATTCTTCCGTGTTTATTAATCTTATTTAATATAAATTCCAAAATGTACTAGTACATTATTAAAATCAATAATTAAAAAAAACTTTTAATTTTAATTTGTAACATTTGTTTCATTTGTTCTTTATTTTAAATATTACTATAATTTTAGTTTTTATTTTCGTTCAGTAATTTTACAGTTTAAAAAAACTTAAGCTAAATGAAAATTAGAAAAAATATGTTTTTCATCTAATATAATATAATATTTCAGATTTATTTCAATTAACACAAATGTTGAATAGTTTTACATACAGAAGGAACTAACAATGAAAATCACCTCTGAAGCATTTATCAATCTTAGTCGATGTTTATTGAAAATGTTCTAATACATTATTAAAACCCTATCTGTTCATATTAATTAATGGAGCTGAACTAACCATGAATAGTTGTGTGTTTATAAACAAAACAAATAAATACTGTTAATGTAAGGCTGTGCAATTAATCAAATTCGATTAATATACGCATCTCGACAGTAAAGCCGGTTCCATGATTGGCGGTAAATCGTCACAGCCGTAATTCACCGATTACAAATGCAATATTGCATTCATAATTCATAATCCTAGCTTTCCTAGCTTGTCGGTGAACTACGGCTCTGTGTATTAACTGCCGCTCCGTCTGAAAACAGGTGATGACAATTTACCGCCAATCACGGAACCGGCTTTACTGTCCAGATGCGTATATTAATCGAATTTGATTAATTGCACAGCCTTATGTTAATTAATAAATACCAGGACAACTGTGCTGCTGATTGTTAGTCAATGCATTAACTGATATGAACTAATTGGTCATTATGGTAAAGTGTGTATATTTTTTGTGTATATTTTACTGAGGTAAGTCAGATCATGTGTCCATTTCAAATTAATTTTGATATAAAATGTAACTGAAACAGCTGTTTACTTTGATCTGTGAGTGGAGAATATGACTTACTTTGCTGTGATTGTTGTCTCCATATTTCCCCATCAGGTTCACTCGATGGCAGTTTTTATACCAGAACGCTCCCTTGTAGGACAGAGCGCAGTTGGTGATGGCAATGTCATTGTCTTGGTCATGGGTGGAGAAGGGCCTGTTCTGGTGATACGACAAGGAATCACCTAAAAGACAATAATACAAGCTAAATATAACAAAAACTTTGCCATGATGCATGAAATATTAGAATGAAGTGTTCAACATCATGAAGTGTTCTAGATGCAAGAGATACTCTTAAAAATAACGTTTTTTTTTTGGCATTGATGGTTTTATGAAGAACCTTTAACATCCGTTGAATTTTTTCATTGGTTCTTTGTAGTGGAAAAATGTTAAAATGTTCATCGCGCTTAGAAAACAGTGGTTCTTTTAAGAACTGATCACTGAAAAGGTCTCTTTGGAATCTACGACATCACTGCGAAAACCTCTTTTATTTTTAAGAGTGTAATATGTAAGACAATGGATATAATGTACTGTATATGTAATTCACCTGCGGTACCACTGTATGCACCAATCTGGATCTTGTAGCGGGAACGAGGATCTGTGATGGAAAATTTATCATAGACAGCAAACACACTCTCCTGTCCGTCACGCAGGTCCACGCGCAACTCGTACTGACCGGCTGAGGTGATTTTGTGAAGATTTGAAAGTCCTGAAAGACAAAGACGTGACATCTCTGTCAGTAAACCCAGATTTAGAAATGGATCCAGTAGATTTTACTGTTATAATGACTTTGGCCTGTCGTACCGAGCCAGAACTCATCGTTCATGTCACCGAATCCTGCAGAGTAGTCCCTCCAGTTCCTGTTGAAATCCACCTTGCCGCTCTGACGCCGTAGGAACACCTGTCGAGACGAACACAAGGAGTGTGTGTGAGTCGATGCATTAGTTCATGCATTCCCGGGAAACTGAACCCATGAAGCCATGATCTACTGTTTGACCTTCAGTAACGTGTACGGCCCAATGTAACTTTACTTGTGTCTCGTTGTGAGTTTATATCTCACAGTTCTGTCTTTGCTTCTCAGAAGATCTCACAGTTATGAGTTTATATCTCACAGTTCTGTCTTTGCTTCTCAGAAGATCTCACAGTTATGAGTTTATATCTCACAGTTCTGTCTTTGCTTCTCAGAAGATCTCACAGTTATGAGTTTATATCTCACAGTTCTGTCTTTGCTTCTCAGAAGATCTCACAGTTATGAGTTTACATCTCACAGTTATGAGTTTACATCTCACAGTTATGAGTTTACATCTCACAGTTATGAGTTTACATCTCACAGTTATGAGTTTACATCTCACAGTTATGAGTTTACATCTCACAGTTATGAGTTTATATTACAGTTCTGTCTTTGCTTCTCAGAAGATCTCACAGTTATGAGTTTATATTACAGTTCTGTCTTTGCTTCTCAGAAGATCTCACAGTTATGAGTTTATATCTCACAGTTCTGTCTTTGCTTCTCAGAAGATCTCACAGTTATGAGTTTATATCTCAGTATTCTGGAAAAACTAAATCTCAGAATGGTGAGAAAAAAAGTCTAATTTTCCTTTTTATATTTGTTATTTATTTTTAATTTGTTGCAGAAACAGGCTTTCATACTTACTTCCTGGTGACGATTCAGTTTCCACTGAAATACAACTGAATCATGAATAATATAACAGGTATTCTTATATGTAAATAATATTCAGAAACAAATTTTTAATTCTTGTTTTTTTTGTCTACTATTGCTCAAATTAAAAAGCCATAAAGTCAACATGCAATCAAAATAGCAATTTATTTACTTTTTACATTCCATATTGCATTTTTTTATATAAATGATTAATCCATGACAGATCAATATATAAAACTGAAACCATAAAAAAAGTATTACTTGAAATAAAATAAATATTAACTGAAATAAAAATATAAAAAACTTAAACTTATATTATGTCAGCTCTTTGCCAAGGCAATGTGAATATAATATACTAATATAACTCAAACTATTATATACACACACACACACACACACACACACACACATGTTGGTTTTTATGGTTTACGGGACTCTCCATAGGCGTAATGGTTTTTATACTGTACAAGCTGTATGTGCTATTGCCCTACACCTACCCTACACCTAAACTTAGCCCTCACAGGAGACGGTGCATTTCTACTTTCCCCCAAAAAACGTACACTGTATGATTTATAAGCGGTTTAAATTATGGGGACACTGAAAATGTCCTCATAAATCACCTTCTCCTCGTAATACCTATGTCATACCCATGTCATTATACAAATTTGTGTCCTCATAAACCACATAAACACGCACACACACACACACACACACACACACACACACACACACACACACACACACACACACACACACCACACAAGCACACAGACACACGCACACACACACACACACACACACAGACACACACACACACACACACAACACACACACAAGCACACAGACACACACACACACACAAGCACACAGACACACACACACACACACACACACACACACACAGAGACACACAGACACACACACGTACACACACGCACACACACACACACACACACAGACACACACACACACACACAGACACACAGACACACACACGTACACACACGCACACACACAGACACACAGACACACACACAAGCACACACACACACACACCCACGCACACAGACACACAGACACACACACACACACACACACACACACAGTATATATAAGCTGGAAGTCAGCGTGTCAGATCCAGCCAGTGTAAACAGCTCTTCTGGACTCACCATCCAGCCACCGCCGTCAGTGCTCATGTCACAGTAAACCTGGACCGGCTGCTTCTCGTCTCCGCTGATGTAAATGGTGTACGGCCCGGAGGACGTCTCTCCGTTCATCAGAGCTTCTGAGCAGTCCTTGGCGTTCTTGTAGCGCATGCCAACTGCACACAATACGAGGAAGAAAACAATCAGACACAGATAAATATAGATCACTATGCAGTGAGTGCATTTTCTCAAAAGGTAGATGTATTTTTAAAGAACTTTATGCATAAAAATTACATCTGGCTAAACAATAAAACAGTAAATAACCTTAATTATTGCAATGTTATTATTGTTAACTAAAACCATTTTTTTTCCCTCTATTCGAGATAAAATAAAGAGTAACTGAAATAAAATATAAAAAAAAATAAACATTATATTTCAGCTAATTGTCAAGGTCACTTTTCTTGGTTTTATTTAGTTTAAGTGCTAAAATAACTAAAACTAAATAAATGAAAAATTAAAAACCAAATTGAATTAAAAACTACATTCTGTAGACATACATATATACATATATATATATATATATGAAACAATAATTGTGATACTCTTTTTTCCCCCTGTTGTATAGCATTAATGTTATTGATTAAAGAAAGATTACAGGAACAAAAATAATGTTGAGTTATTTTAGAATATGTTTTTGTAGAATAATTAATGTACGTATAGTTTTCTATACTTAGTTTTTGCTACTGTTTTGATTTAGATGTTTTAATTTCATTTCATTTTAAAGTTTTTAAAATTTTGTTAGTTTCTGTCATTTTTATCATTTTTTTATGTCTAAATAGTTGTATCAATCTAGTTTTCATTTTGAGTTTATTTAGTTACTTTAATAATTAAACTGAGCACAAATGAGAAACCCTGCCTTGGGAACTATTCTTCTTCTTCTTTTTGAGGAGTAATATAGCAGTATTCTTGGTCAGTTTTTGAGGGTGATAGGTCAGTAAAGCAGCAGTGTGTGCCGCACCTGTGCTGAAGACGCTGCTGATCTGTGTGCTCCTCTTGTCCTCAGCGATGGCCTGTAGTCTGACTGTGTATTCAGTGCTGCTGCTCAGATCAGACAGACTGTGTGAGACCGCAGACGGCTCCAGATCCAGCTCCTGTGCATGTGAACATATCTGAATATCAGTCCAAAACTCCTCCTTTTAATACATGTTTAGAATTAATGTCGAGAGTCATATATTATGAATTATTTGATCACTTATAAGCTACAATACATATAAAACACATTATTATTATAATCTAATATTATTGTCTAATTATATCGAAAAATATAATTCCAGAATTAGCTAAATTAACTAAACTCTCCAGATGTTCAAATTGTGCCTTGAGTCATATAAATGACTAATGTATATCGGTTATATATGATGACTAACACAATTTAAATCTGCATGAATTGTATACAGTATAAAAAGTCACACAGGTTTGTAAACAAACAGGAGTTGATTTATGGTTGAACAATCCTTGTATATTGGTGTACCACAAGCTTAACGCGCCCAATGGCAGAAGTGGGGAGCTAGACACATCTGAAGGTTAGTAGTATGTGAGAAATGTCTGACCCTGACATCGCCGTCAGACGCTTGAAAGGTCAGGATATATCCGGTGATGGCGGCCCGCGGCGGCGTCCAGGTGAGAGCC
>CM049820.1:4639011-4864011 GCA_027422435.1 Schizopygopsis pylzovi
CTGATGTAAATGGTGTACGGCCCGGAGGACGTCTCTCCGTTCATCAGAGCTTCTGAGCAGTCCTTGGCGTTCTTGTAGCGCATGCCAAC
This sequence comes from Schizopygopsis pylzovi, assembly GCA_027422435.1. Lineage (NCBI taxonomy): Eukaryota > Metazoa > Chordata > Actinopteri > Cypriniformes > Cyprinidae > Schizopygopsis > Schizopygopsis pylzovi. The sequence goes on from CM049820.1 coordinate 4,639,101, forward strand.
TGCACACAATACGAGGAAGAAAACAATCAGACACAGATAAATATAGATCACTATGCAGTGAGTGCATTTTCTCAAAAGGTAGATGTATTTTTAAAGAACTTTATGCATAAAAATTACATCTGGCTAAACAATAAAACAGTAAATAACCTTAATTATTGCAGGGTTATTATTGTTAACTAAAACCATTTTTTTTTCCTCTATTCGAGATAAAATAAAGAGTAACTGAAATAAAATATTTAAAAAAATAAACATTATATTTCAGCTAATTGTCAAGGTCACTTTTCTTGGTTTTATTTAGTTTAAGTGCTAAAATAACTAAAACTAAATAAATGAAAAATTAAAAACCAAATTTAATTAAAAACTACATTCTGTAGACATATATAAATATATATATATGAAACAATAATTGTGATACTCTTTTTTCCCCCTGTTGTATAGCATTAATGTTATTGATTAAAGATTACAGGAACAAAAATAATGTTGTTATTTTAGAATATGTTTTGTAGAATAATTAATGTACTTATAGTTTTCTATACTTAGTTTTTGCTACTGTTTTGATTTAGACGTTTTAATTTCAATTTTAAAGTTGTTAAAATTTTGTTAGTTTTTATCATTTTTTTATGTCTAAATAGTTGTATCAACCTAGTTTTCATTTTGAGTTTATTTAGTTACTTTAATAATTAAACTGAGCACAAATGAGAAACCCTGCCTTGGGAACTATTCTTCTTCTTCTTTTTGAGGAGTAATATAGCAGTATTCTTGGTCAGTTTTTGAGGGTGATAGGTCAGTAAAGCAGCAGTGTGTGCCGCACCTGTGCTGAAGACGCTGCTGATCTGTGTGCTCCTCTTGTCCTCAGCGACGGCCTGTAGTCTGACTGTGTATTCAGTGCTGCTGCTCAGATCAGACAGACTGTGTGAGACCGCAGACGGCTCCAGATCCAGCTCCTGTGCATGTGAACATATCTGAATATCAGTCCAAAACTCCTCCTTTTAATACATGTTTAGAATTAATGTCGAGAGTCATATATTATGTATTATTTGATCACTTATAAGCTACAATACATATAAAACACATTATTATTATAATCTAATATTATTGTCTAATTATATGGAAAAATATAATTCCAGAATTAGGTAAATTAACAAAACTCTCCAGATGTTCAAATTGTGCCTTGAGTCATATAAATGACTATATCGGTTATATTAGTTATATATGATGACTATCACAATCTAAATCTGCATGAATCGTATACAGTATAAAAAGTCACACAGGTTTGTAAACAAACAGGAGTTGATTTATGGTTGAACAATCCTTGTATATTGGTGTACCACAAGCTTAACGCGCCCAATGGCAGAAGTGGGGAGCTAGACACATCTGAAGGTTAGTAGTATGTGAGAAATGTCTGACCCTGACATCGCCGTCAGACGCTTGAAAGGTCAGGATATATCCGGTGATGGCGGCCCGCGGCGGCGTCCAGGTGAGAGCCGCGCTGTCGGTCTGAATATTACTGGCAAGCAGATCACGCGGAGCGTCCACATCTACATAACCGCAGAGACATCAGATCACAGACACAGTTATTCAGACAGAAAGATGACTGAACAGAAACTAGATGAAGAACGCATGTATTCTTCAGATTCGATCATAAATTCATAAATTCAGCATTAGTTGAGAGAATGAGAGCATTTCTGAGAATCAGGTAAATGACAGCATTTGTAGTGAGGAAAAATGAGGGTTAAATGTTTTTTATAAAGTATAAAAAGTATCTCTCTTTGTAATGATTATCAGATGCTTAGGCAAAACATACACTACATTAACTCTTTGAACAAAATCTATCTATCTATCTATCTATCTATCTATCTATCTATCTGTCTATCTATCTGTCTATCTATCTGTCTATCTATCTGTCTATCTATCTATCTATCTATCTATCTATCTATCTATCTATCTATCTATCTGTCTATCTATCTGTCTATCTATCTGTCTATCTATCCGTCTATCTATCTATCCATCTATCCATCCATCTATCCATCCATCTATCCATCCATCTATCCTCCATCTATCATCCATCCGTCCGTCCGTCCGTCCGTCCATCCATCCATCCATTCATCCATCCATCTATCATTGTCTGTCTGTCTGTCTGTCTGTCTGTCTGTCTATCTATCTATCTAATCATTATCTATCTATCCATCTATCATCCATCTATCATCCGTCCGTTCTGTCTCTCTATCTATCTATCCATCCATCTATCATCCATCTATCATCCATCCGTCCGTCCGTCCGTCCATCCATCCATCCATCTATCATTGTCTGTCTGTCTGTCTGTCTGTCTGTCTATCTATCTATCTATCTATCCATCCATCTATCATCCATCCATCTATCATCCATCTATCATCCATCCATCCGTCCATCCATCCATCCATCCATCCATCCATCCATCCATCCATCCATCCATCCATCCATCCATCCATCATCGTCTGTCTGTCTGTCTGTCTGTCTGTCTGTCTGTCTATCTATCTATCTATCTATCCATCCATCTATCATCCATCTATCGTCCGTCCGTCCGTCCGTCCATCCATCCTGTCACGGTCCTGCTGGTGTGCCCAGGCTGGCCACCAGATGTCTCTGTGTGTTGAGCACATGGCTTGTTGCTCCAGAGCCCGCTCCGATCCGGGAGCCCAAGGAGTCCGCTCCAGAGCCCGCTCCGGTCTGGGAGCCCATGCAGTCCACTCCGGTCCTGGACCCCGCTCCGGTCTGGGAACCCACAGAGCCCACTCCAGGGCCAGCCCCACCCTGGCACCCCTGTGTGCCCATTGCTCCAGGCCCTCTTCCACTCCACGGGCCTGGCCCACCTCCCTCCTAGACATTTTTCTGTTTAGTGTGTGTGGAGCGTCTGGGATCCGCTCCTTAAAGGGGGGGTTATGTCACGGTCCTGCTGGTGTGCCCAGGCTGGCCACCAGATGTCTCTGTGTGTTGAGCACATGGCTTGTTGTTTGTTTGGTGCCATGTGCTCCCATGTCGATTGTCTGTCCCCTCCCATCTTGTTACTTAATCATTGTTTCAGTGGCTCCAGCTGTGTCTCCATCGTTACCCTCGTTTGTCTCCCTATATAGTCTCCTTGTGTCTGCAGTCCTGTGCTGATCCGTTGTCTTTCGTGTGTCTCATGTGAGTTAAATGTTTGACTGTGCTCCAGTCTTCTGCCTGCCTGCTTCTTCTATCCATCCATCCATCCATCCATCTATCATCGTCTGTCTGTCTGTCTGTCTGTCTGTCTGTCTGTCTGTCTGTCTGTCTGTCTGTCTGTCTGTCTGTCTGTCCGTCTGTCCATCCATCTATCATATTTTAATTGTATTATTATTATCATTATCAATAATAATAATAATAAATAATTTATGATGCACTAAATGGTTCATCTTCAATCAAGACATACGAGAAACTAATAAAACATTTATTAAAAAACCAAAAAGCGGTGTTAATGCTGCTTTTAATACTACATATGTATTACTGTATTTATATATAATGTATATATATATTAGTAGTAGTAGTAATATTATTTTGTATTGTTCAGATAGATTAAATGACTTCATTTTCAATCAGGACACGTATATGATAAAATAACAGAACATTTCTTAAACATAAAACAAAACATTTGTATTATTATTATTATTATTAATGTTATAATGTTTTATAATACATTAAATGTTTGGACCCATAAGATAAAATCATATTTAAGTAAATAAATTACTTAAAAACAAAACATTAAAAGTTGTATTAAAGCTGATTTTATTCTAATATTATTATTGCTACTACTATTATTTATTTAAAAATGTTAATATTAATGTTGATATATTAAAGGAGTGTTTTATTAAATACAGCACATGTGTAAGAGAATGTGACTATATTTGATATCAGTATAAAGTGCTCAGTAAAGGAGTGTTTTATTAAATACAGCACGTGTGTAAGAGAATGTGACTATATTTGTATATCAGTATAAAGTGCTCAGTAAAGGAGTGTTTTATTAAATACAGCACATGTATAAGAGAATGTGACTATATTTGTATATCAGTATAAAGTGCTCAGTAAAGGAGTGTTTTATTAAATACAGCACATGTGTAAGAGAATGTGACTATATTTGTATATCAGTATAAAGTGTTCAGTAAAGGAGTGTTTTATTAAATACAGCACATGTGTAAGAGAATGTGACTATATTTGTATATCAGTATAAAGTGCTCAGTAAAGGAGTGTTTTATTAAATACAGCACGTGTATAAGAGAATGTGGCTATATTTGTATATCAGTATAAAGTGTTCAGTAAAGGAGTGTTTTATTAAATACAGCACATGTATAAGAGAATGTGACTATATTTGATATCAGTATAAAGTGCTCAGTAAAGGAGTGTTTTATTAAATACAGCACATGTGTAAGAGAATGTGACTATATTTGTATATCAGTATAAAGTGCTCAGTAAAGGAGTGTTTTATTAAATACAGCACGTGTGTAAGAGAATGTGACTATATTTGTATATCAGTATAAAGTGCTCAGTAAAGGAGTGTTTTATTAAATACAGCACGTGTGTAAGAGAATGTGACTATATTTGTATATCAGTATAAAGTGCTCAGTAAAGGAGTGTTTTATTAAATACAGCACATGTGTAAGAGAATGTGACTATATTTGTATATCAGTATAAAGTGCTCAGTAAAGGAGTGTTTTATTAAATACAGCACGTGTGTAAGAGAATGTGACTATATTTGATATCAGTATAAAGTGCTCAGTAAAGGAGTGTTTTATTAAATACAGCACGTGTGTAAGAGAATGTGACTATATTTGTATATCAGTATAAAGTGCTCAGTAAAGGAGTGTTTTATTAAATACAGCACGTGTATAAGAGAATGTGACTATATTTGTATATCAGTATAAAGTGCTCAGTAAAGGTGTGTTTTATTAAATACAGCACGTGTATAAGAGAATGTGACTATATTTGTATATCAGTATAAAGTGCTCAGTAAAGGAGTGTTTTATTAAATACAGCACATGTATAAGAGAATGTGACTATATTTGTATATCAGTATAAAGTGCTCAGTAAAGGTGTGTTTTATTAAATACAGCACGTGTGTAAGAGAATGTGACTATATTTGTATATCAGTATAAAGTGCTCAGTAAAGGTGTGTTTTATTAAATACAGCACGTGTGTAAGAGAATGTGACTATATTTGTATATCAGTATAAAGTGCTCAGTAAAGGAGTGTTTTATTAAATACAGCACATGTGTAAGAGAATGTGACTATATTTGATATCCAGTATAAAGTGCTCAGTAAAGGTGTGTTTTATTAAATACAGCACGTGTGTAAGAGAATGTGACTATATTTGATATCCAGTATAAAGTGCTCAGTAAAGGAGTGTTTTATTAAATACAGCACATGTATAAGAGAATGTGACTATATTTGTATATCAGTATAAAGTGCTCAGTAAAGGTGTGTTTTATTAAATACAGCACGTGTGTAAGAGAATGTGACTATATTTGATATCCAGTATAAAGTGCTCAGTAAAGGTGTGTTTTATTAAATACAGCACATGTGTAAGAGAATGTGACTATATTTGATATCCAGTATAAAGTGCTCAGTAAAGGTGTGTTTTATTAAATACAGCACGTGTGTAAGAGAATGTGACTATATTTGTATATCAGTATAAAGTGCTCAGTAAAGGAGTGTTTTATTAAATACAGCACGTGTATAAGAGAATGTGACTATATTTGTATATCAGTATAAAGTGCTCAGTAAAGGTGTGTTTTATTAAATACAGCACGTGTGTAAGAGAATGTGACTATATTTGTATATCAGTATAAAGTGCTCAGTAAAGGAGTGTTTTATTAAATACAGCACGTGTATAAGAGAATGTGACTATATTTGTATATCAGTATAAAGTGCTCAGTAAAGGAGTGTTTTTTAAATCCATTAAAGAATGTGACTATATTTGATATCCAGTATAAAGTGCTCAGTAAAGGAGTGTTTTATAATCAGCACAGTAAGGATGGACTTTTACCGTGTAAGTCTCGTACAGGAGGTTTTTATCGCTTTCTGATGGCGTAAACATTGACAGTGTATTGAGTTAAGCTGTGAGCCAGTGAGCTCATCTCAAACTCCACCGTGTTTCCAGAAACCTGTCTATATCTTGGCATATCAGAATACAAATAATCAGAAACATTATAAAACAGAACAACGGTGAAAAAGTGCGGGTTTATTTTGGGTATAGTATGACACGTCAGTAAGCAGTGTTTTATTAATCAGCACGTGTCCATCTATCATCCATCTATCATCCATCTATCAGTCCGTCCATCCGTCATCATCATCCATCCATCCATCCATCTTCATCCATCCATCCATCCTCCTCCATCCATCCATCATCGTCTGTCTGTCTGTCTGTCTGTCTGTCTGTCTTCTATCTATCTATCTATCATCCATCCATCTATCATCCATCTATCGTCCGTCTACGTCCGTCCGTCACATCCATCCTTCAGGTCCTCGGTGTGCCCAGGTGGCCACCAGATCGTCTCGTTGTTGACAATGGCTTGTTCATCCAACCATCGCATCCGATCCGGTACCCAAGGAGTCCGTCCGCCCCTCCGTCGGACCCATCATCCATCCGTCCTGACCCCGTCCGGTCTGGGACCCACACCCATCCAGGCCACCCCACCTGCCCCTTCCCATTCTCAGCCCTCTTCCATCCACGCCTGCCCACCTCCCTCCTACATTTTTCTTTTATTGTGTGCGTCGGGTCCGTCCTTAAAGGGGGGTTATCACGGTCCTGTGTGTCCCGGCTGGCCCTGTCTGTTGTTGCTGCTTTTTTTTTTGTCCTTCTCCCTTCATTTCTTCCCCTCCCATCTTTTATTAATCATTTTTCATGCTCCACTTTCTCCATCTTACCTCCGTTTGTCTCCCATATATCTCCTTTCTCATCCTCTATCCGTTGTCTTTCGTTGTCTCTGTGTTAATGTTTGCTGTCTCGTCTTCTGCCTGCCTGCTTCTTCTTCCTCTCCTCTCCTCTTCTGTCTGTCTGTCTGTCTGTCTGTCTGTCTGTCTGTCTGTCTGTCTGTCTTTCTTCTTCTTCTTCTTCCTCTTCCATCCATCTATCATATTTTAATTGTATTATTATTATCATTATCAATAATAATAATAATAAATAATTTATGATGCACTAAATGGTTCATCTTCAATCAAGACATACGAGAAACTAATAAAACATTTATTAAAAAACCAAAAAGCGGTGTTAATGCTGCTTTTAATACTACATATGTATTATGTATTTATATATAATGTATATATATATTAGTAGTAGTAGTAATATTATTTTGTATTGTTCAGATAGATTAAATGACTTCATTTTCAATCAGGACACGTATATGATAAAATAACAGAACATTTCTTAAAAATAAAACAAAACATTTGTATTATTATTATTATTATTATTAATGTTATAATGTTTTATAATACATTAAATGTTTGGACCCATAAGATAAAATCATATTTAAGTAAATAAATTACTTAAAAACAAAACATTAAAAGTTGTATTAAAGGTACTTTATTATTGCTACTACTATTATTTATTTAAAAATGTTAATATTAATGTTGATATATTAAAGGAGTGTTTTATTAAATACAGCACATGTGTAAGAGAATGTGACTATATTTGTATATCAGTATAAAGTGCTCAGTAAAGGAGTGTTTTATTAAATACAGCACATGTGTAAGAGAATGTGACTATATTTGTATATCAGTATAAAGTGCTCAGTAAAGGTGTGTTTTATTAAATACAGCACGTGTGTAAGAGAATGTGACTATATTTGTATATCAGTATAAAGTGCTCAGTAAAGGAGTGTTTTATTAAATACAGCACATGTGTAAGAGAATGTGACTATATTTGTATATCAGTATAAAGTGCTCAGTAAAGGAGTGTTTTATTAAATACAGAACAACTGTATAAGAGAATGTGACTATATTTGTATATCAGTATAAAGTGCTCAGTAAAGTGATGTTTTATTAAATACAGCACATGTGTAAGAGAATGTGACTATATTTGTATATCAGTATAAAGTGCTCAGTAAAGGAGTGTTTTATTAAATACAGCACGTGTGTAAGAGAATGTGACTATATTTGTATATCAGTATAAAGTGCTCAGTAAAGGAGTGTTTTATTAAATACAGCACATGTAAGAGAATGTGACTATATTTGTATATCAGTATAAAGTGCTCAGTAAAGGGTGTTTTATTAAATACAGCACATGTATAAGAGAATGTGACTATATTTGTATATCAGTATAAAGTGCTCAGTAAAGGGTGTTTTATTAAATACAGCACGTGTGTAAGAGAATGTGACTATATTTGTATATCAGTATAAAGTGCTCAGTAAAGGAGTGTTTTATTAAATACAGCACTGTATAAGAGAATGTGACTATATTTGTATATCAGTATAAAGTGCTCAGTAAAGGGTGTTTTATTAAATACAGCACATGTGTAAGAGAATGTGACTATATTTGATATCAGTATAAAGTGCTCAGTAAAGGAGTGTTTTATTAAATACAGCACTGTGTAAGAGAATGTGACTATATTTGTATATCAGTATAAAGTGCTCAGTAAAGGAGTGTTTTATTAAATACAGCACTGTGTAAGAGAATGTGACTATATTTGATATCCAGTATAAAGTGCTCAGTAAAGGAGTGTTTTATTAAATACAGCACGTGTATAAGAGAATGTGACTATATTTGTATATCAGTATAAAGTGCTCAGTAAAGGTGTGTTTTATTAAATACAGCACGTGTGTAAGAGAATGTGACTATATTTGTATATCAGTATAAAGTGCTCAGTAAAGGAGTGTTTTATTAAATACAGCACGTGTATAAGAGAATGTGACTATATTTGATATATCCAGTATAAAGTGCTCAGTAAAGGAGTGTTTTATTAAATACAGCACGTGTATAAGATAATGTGACTATATTTGATATATCCAGTATAAAGTGCTCAGTAAAGGAGTGTTTTATTAAATACAGCACGTGTGTAAGAGAATGTGACTATATTTGTATATCAGTATAAAGTGCTCAGTAAAGGAGTGTTTTATTAAATACAGCACGTGTATAAGATAATGTGACTATATTTGATATATCAGTATAAAGTGCTCAGTAAAGGGTGTTTTATTAAATACAGCACGTGTATAAGAGAATGTGACTATATTTGTATATCAGTATAAAGTGCTCAGTAAAGGTGTGTTTTATTAAATACAGCACGTATAAGAGAATGTGACTATATTTGTATATCAGTATAAAGTGCTCAGTAAAGGAGTGTTTTATTAAATACAGCACTGATGTAAGAGAATGTGACTATATTTGTATATCAGTATAAAGTGTCAGTAAAGGAGTGTTTTATTAAATACAGCACATGTTAAGAGAATGTGACTATATTTGTATATCAGTATAAAGTGCTCAGTAAAGGGTGTTTTATTAAATACAGCACGTGTGTAAGAGAATGTGACTATATTTGTATATCAGTATAAAGTGCTCAGTAAAGGAGTGTTTTATTAAATACAGCACGTGTGTAAGAGAATGTGACTATATTTGATATCAGTATAAAGTGCTCAGTAAAGGAGTGTTTTATTAAATACAGCACATGTATAAGAGAATGTGACTATATTTGTATATCAGTATAAAGTGCTCAGTAAAGGAGTGTTTTATTAAATACAGCACGTGTGTAAGAGAATGTGACTATATTTGTATATCAGTATAAAGTGCTCAGTAAAGGAGTGTTTTATTAAATACAGCACATGTGTAAGAGAATGTGACTATATTTGTATATATTAATATACTTTGTTATCCAGTATAAAGGTGTGCGGCTGTATCTGGCGCGGCCTGCAGGGGGCGCTCGAGCAGCAGTAATGGCTGGAGCTTCTCTCACCTGTGGTGAAGTCTGCGGTCGCCGGAGCGCTTTTCTCTCGCTTTCTGATGGCGTAAACATTGACAGTGTATTGAGTTGCTGGAGCCAGTGAGCTCATCTCAAACTCCACCGTGTTTCCAGAAACCTGCTCTGATATCTGTGGCACTGTGCAGAAGACACAAGAATCAGAAATCATACTATAAAACTAGAACAACTGAACAACAGATGCGGGTTTATTTTGGGTTGTTGACACGTCAGGCAGTGACAGCAGCCGTGTCCTGCAGTGTGACACTGTTTCTGCTCTACTCAGGGCGAGCAGCAGCAGAGACGACGCAGACAAGTCAAACGTCAATAAATAAAGCCAGAATAGAGCAACAGAGGAGTTTCCTCACCAGTGTCTGCGCTGTATGTGATCACATATCCATCCACGGTCGCCACGGCAGGTTGCCACAGCAACAGCGCCTTTGTGTCAGTGACATTGACAGCAGTCAGGCTGCGCGGCGTATCCAGGGCTGGAGGTAAACAATAAAATAACACAACGGTACTTTGTTACAGTATTATTTGTATAAACTATATAAAAAAACTATACGATACATTAAATAAATTGTACTGTATATATATATATAATTTTATGTACCTGAATAACTTTCTGGTTTTATATATATATATATATATATATATATACATATATTACTTTAAATTGTATTGTTTGTTATTTGTAAAATAAAACCTAGATATTATTATGTTATTAATTTTCTAATATAAATAAAATACAAATTATTTTGCTATGGTATAATTTTGTTATACATAAAATAAATGTAAACAATATAATTAAATATAATTTATGCATTTTATATATTTTCATGACTTACACACACACACACACACACACGCACGCACGCACCCAAACACAAATAAAAAAAATTATGTAATACTTTGTTACGTAAAAACTAATTATGTAAAACAAACAAATATAGCATATTAAATCAAATCGAATTAATTAAAAACTATTGTTTTACATTATTTTGTTATATATAAAATAATGACTATATATTTATACAATATAATATTTATATAATTTATTTTAATAAATGTTTTATATTTTCATGCCTTCACATTTGAAAGCACATTAAATATTGATTTGTTGCATTATATGTAATTGTATATGATATTTAGGTTTAGGGTTTGTTGTCAGATCATTAACACTCAGTTTGAGCAATGCTGATATTGATGCTGATCTTAGAAAACACCACTAACCGGTTAAGTTACTAAACCAACCTGTTGTAAAAGTGTGGGACACTGGTTCGCTCTCCTCCAGACCTTTCACTGCAACAAGCGACACCTGATACGCCTCTCCGGGAGTCAGATTCGTCAGGGAAACCTGAGACTGTGACCCGTCCACCGTCAGGATCAGGGGAGAACCTGGAAAACACAGAAGAGAAGCAAGACTTAATGCATGAATGCCATCGAAGCAAATGTCTTTGCTCAATGCCTTTTAATCAACTGTTTTTTATTCTTCATTTACAACACGAGCTCTATTGTTTGCAGTGTTTTCAAGCATTCTTCAGGGTTTAAGAGGACCGGCACTCGCCTCCTTGGACTGGGATGTATGTGATTCTGTAGGAGTCCGGCTGGGATCGTGGTACAGTCCAGGAGGCCACAGCTGTTGTGTCCGTGATATCAGAGAAACGAAGGTCCTGTAGAGCTCCAAGGCCTGCCAGACAGCAAAGCAGATACAGATTTAGCAGTAGAAAGAAAATCATTGAAAAAATGATCCACCCAGCGTCCTTATGGCATTAGGTTATGAATTAATTCAAACAGCCACTGGAAAATGGACAGAGAAAGACCACCGAACTGCAGGAGAAGCGGGCCTTTCCCTGGTGCAATGAAAAAAGGCCTAAAAGAAAGATCCGTTAGTCATAATAGTGCAAGAATCATCCATAAATGCTTCCATATTTAACATGATCAATCATGCCAAAATCATTCAATTGCATTCCACAGATTTAACCTGATGACAAAAAGGCTTGTTATTTTGACCATAAACCGACACGCAGTCATTAGTTCTCAGTGCATGCGGACAAACGAACATCACGTTTCCCCACAACGATGAGACTTGATGGTTTAGTAGTTAAATCGGGACACTTTCCTCTGGATGCATGAACAGACACAACGTTCCTTCATGAGAGCATGCAAGGTTAAAGTCAACATCTTACTTCATGACGTTTTGTCTGTTAATAGTGTCTAAAAGCACATCAAATGGATAAGGTCATGCGCCAAGCAATCTGTTTCTTGCTGATTATCTAGTTGAAATGCATTAAGTAAAATTGCTTGCAAACAGTATTTGCTGTTGACTTTAACCCTGGATTGAAATATATCATAACAGATACATTTCAAATCACGGTGCATCACAGATCAGTACCTGTTTAGGAAGACGAGTGTTACTCAGTTGTTAAAGATCACACTTCCATCACATTGCAGCCAAGAAAGCCCCTGGAGTCCAGAAACGAGTGAGTTTGACAAGTGCAATACCTGTTCTGGCAACAGCAGTAAGGGGTTGGGAGCGATGTTCCAGCGTGACACCGTAAAGCTCAATTTCATACTCAGTTCCCCCCAAAAGCTGCGTTAAAACTTTGGTTCTTTCATCGCCCGGCACAACGAACTCTCGAGGGTGGGAGAGCTTTCTCGAATCTCTAACTTTGAGCACGAATCGATCAAAGATGTCGTCTTCTGCCGTCCAGGCCAGCCGGAAACTCTCAGGGGTGACGTCTGACACGAAAAGGTGCTCGATCTCTGGTTCTGCCTCTGATTGACAAGTAAAGGACACGTGTCTTTTTCTGGTTTTAACAAGAGTTTGAAACAGACTCGAGTGTCCACGCATTCCACATGCATCAAGTATGAGTATAACTACCCGTGTTAGTTACACCATGGACACATAGCAGAAACGAACACGCATCCCTTTATGACTTTTGATGCCAGTTCCTATTGTAAATGGCATTACAAATCATGCATGCCACTTACATAAGACTGTCTTTCCCACTTCACTGTGATTTCATGCAAGACTGTGGTTTACGGCCTCATATAAAACTGTTTCCATATTCCATAATAACGCTTTCATAACTTAATGGGAACATTAGCACAATGTTCTTAGAACATATTTTTGTTATATACAGCTTTGCCAGCTGTTCACAAACACAGTTCAAATATGGCATCACAGACGTGTATGCTAATATTTTTGAGGAATGGGACCAGTGAAGCATGTACTGTTCTTACGAGCAGCACTAGAAACAAAGCAAAATGCTTTACTGATGGAGGAGACCTGGCAAATCAATAAAGGACAGTGTTGAGGAGGTAGCTGAGTTGTGTAGGAGTTTCCCAACCAAAGCTTATATCAAACAGCAGACTGTAACATCTAAAGGAACGCGTAAACACAGGACATGTTCAGCTGCACTTTTTATTATCTTCTGGTTAGGATTTAGTTTTGTGCTTTTCTAGATCAGTTTGTAAACTGCAAAGGAATCCGCAGCTGAAGCAACACAAGTAAATGTATATGCTGCAATCAAAATGTCTATCTATCTATCTATCTATCTATCTATCTATCTATCTATCTATCTATCTATCTATCTATCTATCTATCTATCTATCTATCTATCTATCTGGCTGTCTATCTATCTATCTATCTATCTATCTATCTATCTATCTATCTATCTATCTATCTATCTATCTGTCTATCTGTCTGTCTGTCTGTCTGTCTGTCTGTCTGTCTGTCTATCTATCTATCTATCTATCTATCTATCTATCTATCTATCTATCTGTCTATCTATCTATCTATCTATCTGTCTATCTATCTATCTGGCTGTCTATCTATCTATCTATCTATCTATCTATCTATCTATCTATCTATCTATCTATCTATCTATCTATCTATCTGTCTATCTATCTATCTATCTGTCTATCTATCTATCTATCTATCTGTCTATCTATCTATCTATCTGTCTATCTATCTATCTGGCTGTCTATCTATCTATCTATCTATCTATCTATCTATCTATCTATCTATCTATCTATCTATCTATCTATCTATCTATCTATCTATCTGGCTGTCTATCTATCTATCTATCTATCTATCTATCTATCTATCTATCTATCTATCTATCTATCTATCTATCTATCTATCTATCTATCTATCTATATATCTATCTATCTATCTATCTATCTGGCTGTCTATCTATCTATCTATCTATCTATGCAATAGATCTAGAAATGCAGCCTTGAAACCACAAAAATGTAGTTGAGAAGCAACACTGCATAATGTATTAAAGTGCCCTTATTATGGATTTTTTAAATGAACTTTCATGCAGTGTGTAACACAGCTTAAGTGAATGAAAACATCCTGTAAAGTTTAAATCTGAAAGTGCTCCGTGTATAAAGTTATTGTCTCTCAAAAGAAAGAGTCGACTCTGAATCATTGAAACGAGTCGTTTTTAAAATGAATCCCAAGCGGTTTCATGTTGACATCAACATGAAACATTAGCATATTGCCCGCCCAGTTGTTGGTCTTTTCGGTGTTGGTCTGAATGAAAATGCAAATTCATTCTTTGCCTCTAGGTGTGCTTTTGGAGCGGTAAAAACAGCGTTTTCCTGGTAATGCTGTAAACGAACCAGCACTGCACTCACAAATTCTGCTTTAAATGAAATCAACAATCACTGCAGATTAGCGGCACGCAAAGGAGGGGTTTGGAAAAATGAATAGTTTAGCGAATCATTTGGGAGTCGCTGAGCAAGTAAGGTAAACATAAATATTATAAGACAATGAAAGTGATTTTGACCTTGCATGCATGTCAATCTGTTGTTGGAGACTCTCAAAAGTGAAATATGAACCGGTCATTACCCATAATAGGGGCACTTTAAGACTTTAGAGTATTTTGCCTTACTGTACTGGAGATTTTTGTTAAGTATCAACATTCACTGCACAAAAGATACTACTTTTTTATTTATGGTTTTCCAGAAAAAGCAGTGTCTTCTCTACACAAGAGCTAATATTCTAAAATATGCATTAAGTAGTATCTTTCTCTCTATCTCTCTCTTTTTAAAGATGCATATTGGTTCCTGATTTTTTACACTGATTTTTCTGGAAAACCGTTAAAATAAATAAATAATATAAATAAAAACATTAAGTATCTTTTGTGCAGTGAATATTGATTGTTGTGCAGAAAAGCAAAATTTGTTTCCAAATATAAACTTCTTAAAAAATGACTATGGAAACATAAGCAGACCACACAATATCACTGTTTCCATCAGTACTGTTTAAACAACAACATTTAAAATATTTAATTTGTAGCGAATAAAATTGTGATTTTAAAATGGGTGACCAATCAGAAGCAGCAGCTGGGGCAAGACAAGTATCTCGAGCATACTGAGTGTTTACTGTAGAAATGGTACAATTTGTCAGGTTTTTGTCATGGTGTCATGTGTGTCTCTACAACATATTAACAGAGAGAAACTATCACACTCTTGAACATGTCTTGTGCATACAACCCCTGAAAAAATTGCTATAGCTGTCAAATATTTGTTACATATTAAAACATTTCGCTATTCAACAAAAAATAAAAACTATCAAGCTTGGGCAGAGAAAGGTTTAATGTGAAGGAGTGATGTGCAGTTGAAAAGCAGAGAGCGGTACCTGTAACAGCCACTGTGATGATTGGACGAGACCGTAACCCATTCCCTGACACCCCGGTCACACTGACCTCATAGCCAATGCCAGTGATCAGGCCCAAAACATCCAGTACGGTCTGGTTCCCCGGCACTACGAACTCTTGCGGCTCCAGCAGCTGGCCAGAGTCCGACACCTTTACCTGAAAATGCCTGAAGCCCTCAGAGGAATCTGCCGCCCAGGACACCCGAAATCCGTACGGGGTTATATCCGAAACCATGAGCTTTTCCACTCTAGGTAATGATGCTGGGTTACGTGGAACAGCATTCGTTTGGGTCCCGTGGTTGCAGTGTTATAAGAGGGGACAATACAGGGTGAGGATGGATAATTGATTCTGCAGTGATTGCAAGGTCAAAATAGCTTGTTATTTGTCAAATGTTGCTCATCAGTTTGTCAGTGTTAAGCAATGATTGTTTGAGCTTTCTATTCTTGGTTTCTCCATGTAAAATAACAGAGCATTCAGTGGGTGCAATGTTAATGTCATTAGACAACATGAGCTCAGGCTGATGCAAAAATGAGTTTCCACACTGCAAATACTACGTTCCTTTCCATAAGCAGGGCAAGTTAAGTTGCAAACTGAAACTGCATCTGAACACAAGCCATTTGTAAGATATATTGTTTACGAACGCACCTGAAACTAAAATCTCAGGTCACTGAATATAATGCAAAACTACAAGGAAACAAATTGCTTTTAAAGGTCTATTTACACCAAGACCAATGTGACAAATGATCACAAACCAATAAGTAAAATTTACAAAACTATATATATACAAAATAAACGTTTTTGTTTACATAATATATGTGTGTGTGCTGTGTATATGTGACCCTGGACCACAAAGCCAGTCTTAAGCCGCTGGGGTATATTAGCAGCAATAGCCAAAAATACATTGTATGGGTCAAAATTATAGATTTTTCTTTTATGCCAAAAATCATAAGGATATTAAGTAAAGATCGTGTTCCATGAACATATTTAGTAAATTTCCTACCGTAAATATATCAAATAAATTTTTTTATTTGTAATATGCATTGCTAAGAACTTCATTTGGATAACTTTAAAGGCGATTTTCTCAATATTTTGAATTTTTTGCACCCTCAGATTCCAGATTTAAAAAAAGTTGTATCTCAGCCAAATATTGTCCAATCCTAACAAATACATCAATGGAAAGCTTATTTATTCAGCTTTCTTAATGTCTAAAAATGTACCTTTATGACTGGTTTTGTGGTCCAGGGCCACATATTTTGGTATTTTATTTTGGATGTGACACACAAAATGTAAATTATTACATGCATGCAAGTATGTATAATAAGTATAAGTAAATAAGTATGTAAGTATAATAAATAAATAAATATATTAAGTCACAGGCAGTTTCAGAAATTCGCTTGCAACTAGTTCTAACCGGATGCAAAAATGGTTAGTTTTGTCAAAGTTCTGATTTGTTGTGATAGAAGCATGAAAAACTTGCACAGTACCTGTACTGGTATTGAAGTAAACTGCTGGAGTTTGACGGCCACGAGACAGACCATAAAACACTATGTCATATACCGTAGAGTCCATAAGACCCGAGACGGTAACATTCCTCTCTGCGCCTGACAGCCTGAGCTCTACAACATCATACAGCTGCTCACGGTCAGTGACACGAGCAGCAAAGCCATCGAAGTGGCCTGACAGTGTGCTCCAGGACAGAGTCAAGCTATTCGGCCGTCTTTCAGACACCACAATGGGGCCCAATTTAGGCTTCGGCTCTGGATGAATGAAAAAGAGTATTGGGTATTGTTACGAAACTTAACGACAGATGAAACAAGTGAAAACTGGAGGTTTAATACAGCAGGAATATTCTGGGTTATTCGCTTTAATGTCTAATGGCTTTAATGGTTGTTTGCTTTAATGAAACTAGTAAACCAGTGAAAATGATAAAAGCACACACACACACAAAATTATACACACACACACACTCACAAACTGGTTACTATTCAAAAGACTAACAGACTAATCTTGTGCAAACACATGGTTGGGAAGAAAATCTATCCAATCCTATTTACACTAGTCCTTATGCAAATCAATAACATGCCACATGACAAACAACCAAAAATACTCCTTATTCTTAGGCAAACATGCAGCTTTTTGGACAACTCAGTATGAATTGATGATCTGAGAACTCAAAGCATGCGCTGCTGTACCTGTGGTCACTACAGTTGTCAGGGCAGCTGTGTTTGTGCCACCAAAGGTGGCGTACAGCTTGATCTGATATCGCGTGTCTCCTTTGAGGCCGGTCAGCACCGTGGAGAGAACACCTGCAGGCAAGGTGCGCCCCGTCGCCTGCGTGGGTAAAGCAGACTCTCTCACCTCGACTATAAAATTATCAAACGCCTTCTCTCCCGTCCGCCAGGAGAGTGACACTGTGTCTGAGGTAATGTTTGAAACAACTAGCCCAGACAAGTCAGGCTCGGCCGCTACAGGGGGAAAAAGCCAGCCATGACGATTTGTTTAGTGTCTCTTTCTCTTTCGTTCTGTCCATGCTAGCTTGGTGCCTAACTGACAGACAGCCTTGGTTAAAGCAATAGTTCACCCATAAACCATTCACTCAACCTCATGTCGCCCAACTAACAGGGAACGTTCAGAACTTTGGCTAATCCAGATTCTTTCAAACAAACATTCTTCCAGTAACATTGATCAATCAATCAATCAATCAATCAATCAATCAATCAATCAATCAATCAATCAATCAATCAATCAATCAATCAATCAATCAATCAATCAATCATGTTAAATGTTACTTGTTTCAGAACAATAAGAGAACATTCAACATTAGCGTTACAAAAATGATAAAATGGAATGTAAAAACATTGTGAATGTTCAAAATATATTCTAAGAACGTTCTACTAATGTTCCCAAAAAGTTATGAAAATCTCAATTTTTTAAATGCTTTAAAAGTATTTCTTGGTTATGCATTCTTGAATGCACACACGCTTGAATGTTCTCTGAATGTTCTGAAACAAGTTACATTTAAAAGTATTAGATGAACATCCAACCAAAATTATTTTAAAAACATGAATGTATAAATAAAGTTTTTGTGCAAATATTTAGAGAACATTATTAAAGACCAGATAACTTTGAATGAATGTTCTATTAACTTTATGAAAACGTTATTTCTGAATGTTCTCTGAATATTCAAAACATCCAGTGTTTTAAATGTTGAAAAAACTTATTCTTGGTATTGTGAATGTTAAGGGAACATTCCAATTTGATCAATTTGCAAACATTATGGGAATGCTATTTTTTCTGACTGTTCTAAAACCAGAAGAAACACTTAAAAAAACAGATGAAAATCCAAGCAAAAAGTTTAAATGTGAATGATGTATAAATTGTTTTTGTGCTAATGTTTTGAGAACATTATTAAGGACCAGATAACTTTGAATAAATATTCTACTAACATTACTTAAAGAGAACCACGCAAGAACGTTATGAGAATACTCTCTGTTAGCTAGCTGGGTCT
Source organism: Schizopygopsis pylzovi (assembly GCA_027422435.1). Classification (NCBI taxonomy): domain Eukaryota; kingdom Metazoa; phylum Chordata; class Actinopteri; order Cypriniformes; family Cyprinidae; genus Schizopygopsis; species Schizopygopsis pylzovi. The sequence goes on from CM049820.1 coordinate 4,658,219, forward strand.
TTGTGTGAGTAATAGACTTAATTTAGGTCGCTGTTGTGTACAAGTCGAACCTGATGCAACATCTTAAGGCATGAGATTTCAATGTGCACAAGCAGAAGGTAAACGTTTCAGTGATTTACATCTTCAATTTTGCATGTTTCTCACACAGAACTATCATATGACTTCAGCAGTAAGAATTATAGAGCTTGAGTTATATGGACCGATTTTAGAGATTTGCAGCACATGAAGAATGGAAAAACATACAGGTTTGGAATGACATGAGTAAATGTGATCTTTTGGTTGAACTACTCCTTTAAGGTCTGATTTATCATGCCCAATATAAACAAACAGGGGGAAAACAGCAAAGAAACGAGATAATTGCAGTTACCTGTGGAGGCGACAGCACTGACGGAGTCTGTTCTCCTTCCCTTCACGACTCCAGTGAGGTAAGCTATATAGTCAGTAGTCGGCCATAGCCCAGAGATTTCATACGACTGTGTGCTTTGTGACAGATTATATTCGGCTGGCTCCCGCTGCCAGCTAGAGTCTATAATCTCCAGTATAAACCTCTCAATATCTCCTCTCGTGTCATTCCATGAAACGGAGAAGCTCTCTGATGTAATATTAGAAACATACAGATTGCCAACCACTGGAGCCCTATCTAAAGGGAGAAACGGTTATTGGAATAGCGCAGTTGCACTTCCTGTAAAATATGCATAATTTGCATGGATTATTTCTGTTTAACTGAGAAACTAATGACAGATTAGTTACAGGAAAATTAGCTTTTCTCCGGTAAGTACTGCTATGAATACTGACTAGCATTATAGATTAAGTTTTGTAAAGCACGTAAAGTGTGCTTGCCGCACTGGGTCTGTTTTCCATACCTCGTGTCTACAGCATGCAAACGGCGCACATTTATTTTTGCATGCAAGCATAACATTCTTTCCCCTTCATGGGAACTTTGAACTGCGTCCCCCAGGGGTCGCTATGGGGAACACCGTCAGCATGACCCGTGTCTGAAGCATACATACAAAAACACAACCTGTTGGCTGGCGATAGCCTATGACGTCACTACCGGCGTGACCACAGTATAAAGTTCGCCGGGAGAATACATCATCCACTTCTTTCGTCTTCACTTAACAGCTTTGTTTGGAGCGTGCATTCTGGTAGGAGTACAGTTTTCTAGTAAGTTTTCTAGTACTAGTAAGGCGTTTAAGAAGTGTGTGGATCCGTATCCTAGCTATTTTACACCCGATGAACACACACAATTTTTGCGTTTTTTTGTTTGAGTGAGGAGCGTTACTTTGTGAGGAAAGAGGGGCAGCCGTCTGCTTCCCGCGATTCGGGCACGGAGGAGGCACCGCTGCCGAGGCACGGAGGAGAATGAAACCGTGGCGTTCGCAGTTGGATCTGGCCGATGAGTTAGAGAGGGAGCTTTCCTTTCGTGCGCGACGGCCGAGAATGAGGGCGAGCTGCTGGATTGTGATGATGCAATCTTTCTGACATCATCCGATTCAGTGACTAGTGATCTGCTGGGTTATGCCCAGGAAGAACAGGTGATATTTGAGGGCGAGGAAGTTGAGACTGAACCCTCTCAATCCTCCTGCCCTGCGTATGACGAGTTATTGGAGGTTATGGAGTGTCAAAAATATTTCTGGCAGTAAACCCCCAGCTTGAGTGAGCCTTCCTTTTCTTCCTAATCTCCATGCGGAGATTGAAAAGGAGTGGAAGAAGCTATTTTTCTCACATTCATAGGTTTCAGCATACTAGTTATGCTGACATTGAGGGAATGCGTGAAAATGGCTATGAGAGGATGCCCCCTGTGGAAGAGACAATAGCCAGCTATGTCTCTGTGGGCGAGACATCCTCTCTCAAGGCTCCCTCCTTGCCATCTAAGCCCCTCAATCTCGCTTAAATGGAAGGGCATATGCAGCAGCAGGTCAGACCGTCGCTTCGTTGCACACTATGTCGGTGCTTCAGGCATACCAGGCTGATCTGCTGAAAGACCTGGTAAGGGTTTCCAATAAAGTCCAGATCTGAGCCCGAACAACGCAGGGGTCCTAGCCCATCTCGGTCTGGGGATAAGAGATGGGCACAGAAGGCTAGTGTCGTGATTCGTGCCCCTCTCCCGCCTGCGGGTAGGGCTAGAGGGAGGTGCCGGTCAAAGAGAGGCAAGACCTGAGGTAGGTGTTCCAGACGAGGTGTTCTAAACAACATTCTCGTCCGGACCAGAGTAAGACTTGAACATCAACTCCCTTCCCTCGGGGGATCTGTCATCTGCCCTCATCTTCCCCTGCAACCACCGTTAACTCCACCTTACCGGGGTAAGGTGGAAACTTCCTGCGCTTAACATTGAAGTCTCTATACTGGACTTATGATGTTTTAGGTTAAGTTCTATGTTTCCAAGAAACTACCTTACTGATGGTCCGGACCTGACTCTTCGGACATTGCTCCGGGACTGATCTCATGCGCAGGAACCAATGGATGAGTACGATCCATTTCTAAAGGCTAGAGTTGATCCATTGATATGATCCATTTCTAGATTTGAGTTCTCCGCCCTCCAGAGCTGTCATTCAGCAGGCTCAGGTTGTTAGGCCTCTTCATGCCTCCCTGTTAGGTTGCTCTCCTTGTTGGTAGAGCTAGCATTGCTCCCATCACCATAGAGGGTCACCTATGAGCATGCCACTCCCTTCTGAGCGTCTGAGTTCCCTCTCATTCTGAGGAATGAGTTCTCCACTCTCCAGAGCTCCTTGTTGGTAGAGTTAACATTGCTCCCCTCACCTTAGAGGGTCACCTATGAGCATGCCGCTCCCTTCTGAGCATCTGAGTTCCCTCTCATTCTGAGGAAGGAGTAGTTCTCCGCTCTCCAGAGCTGTCATAGAATGTTGTCAAATCCATGTTATGGCAAGTGCACACGCTAAGGCTCTGTACACTTTCTAAAATCCACGTGGTGGTAAGATCGCACATCAAGTGTTCTGCGTTCTTTCTAAAAACCTGTACGGTAGGGATACGCGCAGTAGCTTTGCGCACTTTCTTTGAGTTGGTCAGGCCCCGGTTTGTGCCTTGGGCCCCACTCTACCTTTTTGTCCCAATATTTTGGGTTTGAACAGTGTGTCGCTACCAAAGGGTCTGTTGAGACAGTTCCCTCAGCTCGTGCAGAGCAAGTGGTAGCCCCTGGGTGACCGCCAAGGACCTAGTTACTACCACTAGGTGCTTGGCCATATACCCTTAAAGGAATCTTTTTCTGATTCCAAGCCTTTGAGCTCTACCCTGGGTCTGGTAGTCCCGGCACCTAACAGGTCAAGTTTTAGGGTATGCAGTTCAGGTCTTTGGCCAAAGGGGATATTGTCACTGACAGCCATCAACCGTCCCAGGGACAACTCCCTTAGCCTGGTAGAGTTGGCTTAGTACTCGCCTTTTGCATGAAATTGGCTTGCGCTCCGCTCAGCATCGTAGCGCGGGTATATCGTTCCCCATAGCGACCCCTAGGGGATGCAGTTCGAAGTTCCCATGAAGGGGAACGTCTCAGGTTACGTATGTAACCATGGTTCCCCGAGTGGGGAATGAGACACTGCGTCCCCTAGGCTGTGTGCCATGCTTCAGATGAAGAAGTTGATGATGTATTCTCCCGACGCCCTTTATACAGTGGTTGCGCCGGTAGTGACGTCATAGGCTGTCGCCGGCCAACAGGTTGTGTTTTTGTATGTATGCTTCAGACACGGGTCACGCTGACGGCGTTCCCCATAGCGACCCCTGGGGGACGCAGTGTCTCGTTCCCCACTCGGGGAACCATGGTTACATACGTAACCTGAGACGTTCTTATGTAAATTAGGGTTTGTGATAACTTTTGTAATAAATATCATTAAAACATAAGGCATTTAAAAAAATATATAATTTGTTGGATATTAACAAACACTCAGTATAGTAACATAGAAATCGCCTCAGGTTACGTATGTAACCATAGTTCCCTGAGAATGGGAACGAGACACTGCGTCCTCTTTCGAGGGTCGCTATGGGAACGCCTCCGGCGTGACCGGTTACCTGAAGCATGATTACAACACCCAATGCACCTGACATTGGCAGGTGGATGCCTATGACGCAAGCTAATGAGCGTCTGCGAGCATAAAAGGGCACCTGTGGAACACATCATCCTCTTTTTTTTCAAGGGGGACCGACAGGAATGCCCGAAGCATGACCAAGAGACGCAGTGTCTCGTTCCCATTCTCAGGGAACTATGGTTACATACGTAACCTGAGACGTTCCCTTCCGAAGGGAACTCTACACTGCGTCCTCTTTCGAGGGTCGCTATGGGAACGCTATGCCAACGCCGCCATGCTGAGGGAACGTGTCCAAAACCTGGATTCCTAAGTCACAGACTTGAGGAACACCGTCCCTGCTCAGCAGAACTAGGGTCAAAAAGAAAAACCCTTCTTCAGGCCAGCTCAAAGCTCGCCATCATAGACTAGCTCACGAGAGTATGGCTCTCGGAGTGGAAGTCTCAGAAAGCGACTCTCTAAATTGAGAGGAGACTTCTACGCTCGACGCTATGAACAGCTAATGAGGCTCAGGACGGAGCATGCACGTAGTACTGCCTAAGCGGAGCTCTGGAGAGTGGAGGCTTAGGCAGAATGACTCTCTAAACGAGAGAACACCTGGCACACTCGATCCAGGTAGGGGAACTCTTAAGAGTGGAGGTCTCAGCATGACGACTCTCTAATTGAGAGGAGACCTGGCTACACTCAGCGCCAGAGGCAGTTAGTGAGGCTCAAGAAAGAGCCTGTGCATAGTGCTGCCTAAGCGGAGCTCTATGGAGTGGAGGCTTCAGCAGAATGACTCTCTGACGAGAGGAAGCTTGGCAACACTCAACCCTAGTTGAGGGGCTCTTAAGAGTGGAGGTCTCAGCATACCGACTCTCTAAAGCGAAAGGAGACCTGACTACAGTCAGCGCCAAAGACAGCTAGTGAGGCTCACAATAGAGACTACATACTAATGGTGCTGCCCAAGTGAAGCTCTGGAGATCAGAGGCTTCAGTAAAATGACTCTCTTGAACGAGAGGAAGCCTAACACTCGATCCAGGTAGGGGAACTCTTAAGAGAGGAGGTCTCAGCATAACGACTCTCTAATTGAGAGGAGACCTGGATACACTCAACGCCACAGGCAGTTAGTGATGCTCAAAAGAGTCTACATTCTCCTATTACTGCCGGACGGAGCTCTGAAGAGTGGAGGCCTCAGCAGGACAACTCTCTAACGAGAGGAAGCCTAACAACACTCAACCCTAGTTGGGGGGTTCTCAAGAGTGGAGGTCTCAGCATAACGACTCTCTAAAGCGAGAGGAGACCTGACTACACTCAGCGCTAAGGACAGCTAGCGAGGCTCACAATAGAGACTACGTACTAATGGTGCTGCCTAAGCGGAGCTCTGGAGAGCAGAGGCTTCAGTAGAATCACTCTCTTAAACGAGAGGAAGCCTAACACTCGATCCAGGTAGGGGAACTCTCAGAGTGGAGGTCTCAGCATAATGACTCTCTAAGTGAGAGGAGACCTGGCTACACTCAACGCCAAAGGCAGTTAGTGAGGCTCAAGGAAGAGCCTGTGCATAGTACTGCCTAAGCGGAGCTCTAGAGAGTGGAGGCTTCAGTAGAATGACTCTCTAACGAGAGGAAGCCTAAGAACACTCAACCCTATTCTCAAGAGTGGAGGTCTCGGCATAACGACTCTCTAAAGCGAGAGGAGACCTGACTACACCCAGTGCTAAGGACAGCTAGCGAGGCTCACAGTAGAGACTACGTACTAATGGTGCTGCCTAAGCGGAGCTCTGGAGAGCAGAGGCTTCAGTAGAATGACTCTCTTAAACGAGAGGAAGCCTAACACTCGATCCAGGTAGGGAAACTCCTAAGAGTGGAGGTCTCGGCATAACGACTCTCTAATTGAGAGGAGACCTGGCTACACTCAACGCCAGAGGCAGTTAGTGATGCTCAAACAGAGCCCACATTCTCCTATTACTGCCAGAGACAGAGCTCTGAAGAGTGGAGGCCTCAGCAGGATGACTCTCTAAACGAGAGGAAGCCTAACAACACTCAACCCTAGTTGGGGGATTCTTACGAGTGGAGGTCTCAGCATACCGACTCTCTAAAGCGAGAGGAGACCGGACTACACTCAGCGCTAAAGACAGCTAGCGAGGCTCACAATAGAGACTACATACTAATGGTGCTGCCTAAGCGGAGCTCTGGAGAGCAGAGGCTTCAGTAGAATGACTCTCTTAAACGAGAGGAAGCCTAACACTCGATCCAGGTAGGGGAACTCCTAAGAGCGGAGGTCTCAGCATAACGACTCTCTAATTGAGAGGAGACCTGGCTACACTCGGTGCCAGAGGCACCAGAGACGGAGCTCTGAAGAGTGGAGGCTTCAGCAGGACGACTCTCTAAACGAGAGGAAGCCTAATCACACCCAACCCTAATTGGGGGGCTCTTAAGAGTGGAGGTCTCAGCGTAACGACTCTCTAACGAGAGGAGGCCTGACTGCACTCAGCGCTAAAGACGGCTAGCGAGGCTTACAATAGAGCCTACATACTAGTAGTGCAGTCTAAGCGGAGCTCTGGAGAGCGGAGGCTTTAGAGAAATGACTCTCTTAAACGAGAGGAAGCCTAGCAACACTCAATCCAGGTAGAGGAGCTCTTACGAGTGGAAGTCTCAGCATAACGACTCTCCAAAGTGAGAGGAGACTTGACTACACTCAGCGCTAGAGATAGCTAGCGAGGCTCACAATCGAGCCTACATACTAACAGTGCAGACTAAGCGGAGCTCTGAGAGCGGAGGCTTCAGTGAATGACTCTCTTAAACGAGAGGAAGCCTAGCAACACTCAACCTAGTTCAGGAGCTCTTAAGAGTTGAGGTCTCAGCATAACGCCTCTCTAAAGTGAGGGGAGACCTGACTACCCTCAGTGCTAGAGAAAGCTAGCAAGGCTCACAATAGAGCCTACACACCAATAGTGCGGTCTAGCTCTGGAGAGCGGAGGCTTCAGCAGAATGACTCTGAAATGAGAGGAGGCCTAGCAACACTCGATCCAGGTACAGGAGCTCTTAAGAGTGGAGGTCTCAGCATAACGACTCTCTGAAGTGAGAGGAGACCTGACTACAGAAACCTACAGAAACCTGCGCTAAAGAAAGCTAGCCAGGCTCATAATAGAGCCTGTACACCAATAGTGCGGTCTAAGCGGAGCTCTGGAGAGTGGAGACTTCAGCAAAAGGACTCTCTTAAGTGAGAGGAAGCCTAGCAACACTCGATCCAGGTTAAAAAATACACTTTTTTTTTTTTTTTTTTAGCTCGCCAGCGCCCCTAGGGGGCATCAACGCGTATCCGCGCTCGCGCCTCCCTTCGATGTCAGCATACTTAACATGCTTATACCGATGGATGCGAGCTGAATATGGTTTACGATCTTACTATGAATATCTGGAGAAGGAATGGGAGGCTCACCGGAGCTGGGAGGTTATGCCAGAGAGAGATCGCTCATCAAGTCTACTGCGAGCCACTCCCCCTTTTCCGTGCCTCCACTGTATTAGCAGAAGCGCATGCTTCATAATCTCCAGCAGCTCTACATCGCGGGGCAGACAAGCTGAGAAGGCTCAGAAATATCCTCTCCGCCTTCATCAGCACACCATGAGCCAGCAAAGCACTTCCTGCTGGATCAGAAGATGTAACAGACAATACATCTTCCCCCGCAGTTCACTCTCATCAGCCGCCGATCGCCGCAAACTCAGTCTTGTCACTGCCTCAGCAGCGGCTGGACCCGAGCCGTGGGGGGCAGATGAACGCCCCAATTCTCTCGAGAAAAAGGGACAACCGAGAGCGGATCTTTTTCCCACAGAAAAAAGGCTCACAATGAACGCACTCCATTCCCTCGAGAACAGAGCGCGCATGCTCTTCGCCCAAATCCATAACGCATAGATCGTGTGTGTCATCTAGTGTCAGACAACGCTGACACGGATCGACACACCTCCTAAAGCGCTTCTCAACAGACATATCTACTCACACTTCAGAAACAAGGTCCCACTGAAGGAAAAAAGAGGATGATGTGTTCCACAGGTGCCCTTTTATGCTCGCAGACGCTCATTAGCTTGCGTCATAGGCGTCCACCTGCCAATGTCAGGTGCATTGGGTGTTGTAATCACGCTTCAGGTAACCGGTCACGCTGGAGGCGTTCCCATAGCGACCCTCGAAAGAGGACGCAGTGTAGAGTTCCCTTCGGAAGGGAACACTTAATTTTCTGCATACTGTACAGATGCTTTGCTTACACACTGCAGATCAAACAGGCCTCACTAAAGAAAACATGAAAGCTGGGCAGAAAATTAAAGCAGAGCAAATATAAAAAAATATAGGAAAACAAAAGAACGTGTTTTTTATTGATGAATTCTGATGTTCTGAGTTTTTTTTTTTTTGTTCACTGTAGTGTCAAAACAGGTTAACAAGAATGCTGTGTTAGTGCATTTGAAGCAATTCACACAAAATATGCATTAAGATTGGTTTCTATTCTGAATTATTCCCATGCCAATCTTGCATTATTCCCAATCCAAACAATAATAATTAGTTATAGTGTTAAAGATTAGGCAAGGCAAGTTTATTTGTATAGCACATTTCATACACATTGGTAATTCAAAGTGCTTTACATAAAAGAAAGTGAAATAATCATTCACAGCAATAAAAACAAGAAGTTAAAAATAATAAAACAAGGAATTTTAAAATGATATAGAAATTGATTTAAAATGAGATTTAAAACAGTTAAATAGAAAATGATTATACATAAAATACAATGCAGTCTGTTCGGACGTAGCACAGTGCTCATTCAACAAATGCACAGCTAAATAGATGAGTTTTGAGACTGGATTTAACTGTTGCTAATGTTTTAGCACATCTGATCTCTTCTGGAAGCTGGTTCCAGCTGCGGGCGGCATAATAGCTAAAAGCGGACTTCCCTTGTTTTGTGTGAACCCTTGGTATTTCTAACTGACTCGATCCTAATGATCTGAGTGGTCTGTTGGGTTTATATTCAGTGAGCATATCTGCCATATATTTAGGTCCTATACCATTGAGTGACTTATAAACGAGTAAAAGTACTTTAAAATCAATCCTAAATGTAACTGGAAGCCAGTGTAAGGACCTGAGGACTGGTGTGATATGCTCATATTTTCTGGTTCTAGTCAGAATCCTGGCAGCAGCGTTCTGGATGAGCTGCAGCTGTCTAATGGTCTTCTTTGGAAGGCCGGTGAGGAGACCATTACAATAATCCACCCTGCTGGTGATAAAGGCATGAACAAGTTTCTCCAAGTCATGACTGGAAACAAAACATCTAATTCTTGCAATGTTTTTGCTATCAACTATCAGGTTTGCTATTAGCTATCAACAGAGGATTAAAAGCCAATAAATTACTATTTTTTGTATTATTTCTTTGAAAGTTTTTCTAAATAAGAAAAAGTTTTAAAAAGCTAATACTATCTGAATAATGTTTAATAAAATGTTTTGTATTTTTTGTAAAAATTATATTTTAATTGGATTTATTATTTTGTTTTATTAAAAAGGTTGTCCTTATTTTTTTTTTTTACATTTTTCTTATTAATTAAAAATGCTAAATTAAAATATATAATTGTAAAATAAAAATAAAATCTAATTTAAATTTTTTTTATAAAAATAAATTTAGTATTTATTTTATTGAAAATTATTTATATTTAATCATTTACCTGCATATCATATGATGATATGATGATTATTACAGCATCAGAGACCCGTGAACATGCAAACATTTTATTATTTAAATCAATTTATAAAATATACTTTATAAAATATTTTAGGTCAAAGGTTTGAGTGACAAAAAGTTTTTTGAAGACCTGAAAGTCCTCAATAAACAACAAAAATGTAAATGGACCTGACTAATTCAATTCATATTGCTTCTATATTAAATCAAAGGTGTTTGAAAGGATGCAAGTAGATGATGAATCACAATAAAGTAAATGAAATTATATGTAAGAGGATTAAACATTGCAATCACTGCAGCTCATCAAAACTCACCACAATGCGGTAAATGTATGAGATGGGTACTGGTGCCATGCATTTGGGCAGATGGATGAAATGGATGATAGGATAATGGTGGACCGTGATTACTGTTCAACACAAAGCTTTGATTTTAGTGGAAGGAAATTAATGGAAACACAACATTTGCTGTGCCCCAACACAATCAACTTTGAGGACAGACCGACACAGTGGCTGGAACAGTAGAGGTGACAATCAGATAGCTTTGTTAAAAAGTCATTTCACAATCAATAAATTATGATGGACACCATTAAGTGTTCGTTCATCATTCTCAACGGCCCCATGCAACAAAGATGTTTAGGTTTCGTGAAAAAATAAAAGGAAACGTTAAAGCACAGAAGCACCTGCTTGACACCACAGCTCCCAAATAGAAAAAAAAGGTTGGAAAGAAAGAAATATGAAAGAAAAAAGGCATGATAGATAACGAATGTCCCATCATTTGTGAAAAAGAAGTGCACTTAATTGCACTAAATGTGCACTTGTAGTGTGTTCCAAAGCTTAAAAGCATGCACACACATATATATATATATATATATATATATAACATACTTGAAGATAATATAATATTAATGTATTTATGATAATAAATAATTTTACTAAGGGTCAAATTAAAAGCATACATACAATATACATATACAATACATTGTAAAATGTATGTAAAATTATTCCATATGAAGTATTATAGTAATACAATAACCATAAATAATTAATAAAATAAAGAGCATCTTAAGTTTAAGAGAATATTTAATATGTAAAACAATATAAAATATATTATTCATATTGAAGCATTATATTAATAAAGTATAGGCCTATTTGTAAAATTTTGCACCATGCAAATACCATGAAACATATATATTCAGTTAGTGTATCATATGAAATATTAGTATAATATTTATGATAATTAATGAAATATAGGGACGCTGTTAATAAGTGTTTATTATATATATATATATATATGCACTGTTTTAAAAGTCTGCTAAAGTGCACCTCTTTTTCAGCAGGGATATCCAAGCAAGCATGGGTACCTGTAGCTGCTTGAGTGTAGATCGAGCCCAGGATCGAGCCCTGATGCACTCTGTATAATGTAATTATATAGGACGTGTCGGGATGGAGCCCAGACATCCATAAACTACGTGCATCACCAGAAACCGAAAGGTTCTGTTTTTCTGGACCTGCTGCATTTGCCACTTCAATCAAAAAACTGTCAAAGGCAGAGCCATCCTCAATGGTCCAGGACACATTGAAGCTATCCCAAGATACATCAGACACACTCAGACTGCCAATCTGCGGCCTCTGCTCCTCTGACAGACAAAGAAATCAGACATGAGTTATTGTCACTGAAATTAATTACATTTGCATAATGAAATGAGCTGAGCTTGCCAGTGCCACTGGCTTAACGTAATGACAGATAAAACAGTTAATAGATGGAATGAAATGATATGGATAAAGGACAGAGAGACGGTGTTCATTCATGTTGAGAAATAATCATTCGGAATGATCAGATAAAACATTATATTAATTGTATCATGCTATAATCCCAAGGGGAGGCTTCTCGTGAAAAGTTCAGAAACAATTCTGCAAGTGTTTTGCGGCATCAGAGGTACTGAGATCACATCTCGGGTAATAACTAAAACGTTAAGTGAATATGAGTTATATATGAGGAGGAAGTGAAATTTGAACAGTATTGGATGTTTAATATACACTACAGTTAACAAATTTGGGGTCGGTAAGATTTTTTTAATGTATTAAAATGAGTCTCTTCTGCTCGTTAAGGATACATTTATTTGATCAAAAATACAGTAAAAGCAGTAATATTATGAAATATTATAATTTAAAAGAACTGCTCTCTATTGTAATATATTTTAAAAAGTACATTATTCCTGTGATCAAAGATGAATTTTCAGCATCGTTACTCAGAAATCATTCTAATATGCTGATTCTATGCTCAAGAAATATTTCTGATAATTATCAATGTTGAAAACAGTTGAGATGCTTAAAATTTGATGATCTTTCAAAATTCTTTGATTAATTTAAATATCAAAAGAACAGAATTTATTTGAAATATAAATATTTTGTAACCTTTTTAGGGTTATTATAGTTAACTAAGACAAAAAAAACTGTTTTAATTATGAAAATTGTTTTATTATTATTTAAAAAATAAAATATAATTATTCCTTTTTCATTATTTTAAATATAACGACATTAAAAATATTTTTAAAACATTTATCACTTTTGTTCAGTTTAAGTTGAAGTACTAAATAACGGAGTATATTAACTAAAATAACTAAAAACTGAACAAAACATAACTAAAATTAAAACAAAATATGCAAATAAAATCTAAATTCAAAATGACAATCGCAAAACTATTAAGAGTATATCAATGTATATAACTATAACAGTATATCTATAATAACACTTATTTAATGTGTCCCAGTTGAACAAAGGTATATATATATATGTTACTGACCCCAACATTTTTAATGCTAGAATTCATCTAAATATTTAACATACATAAAATGACACTCATAAGTGCAACAGCAGACAAGCTAGAATTATCAACAGCGTTTCAGTTTTCCTGGACTGCTTTCATTATAGTCATGGTAGTCCACAGAAACCAAAGCCCACAACCATTTTTCAAGCAAACTAGGTGTGGTTTCTTGGTGTGTGCCCAAAAGTCATTTAGACTAACCAAATAAACCAAACTGTGACGTCAAAAGACTTGGGTATGCATTAAACACTGTGGTGTAAAAACACTATTTTTCCACCAACCGTCTAACACATGCAGAATTGCTCCCAAGATGATGGGATAGCTTTTACTTTTTAAGCATGACTTTGAATGAATGAATAAAAGAATGCCATTTGTATTATTATGAATATTGGAGTTACGGCGGATGACGGATGACTGTGGTTTCTGAAGCTCATGTCCATGTACCTGTCTTGATGTGAACATTGACTGGTTGGGATTTCTCGCCCTCCTTCATCCCATACAACGTAATCTCATAAAGCGTGTCAGGGTTCAGTCCATCTACATGGACCTGCCTGGCTTCTCCAGACACTTCAATAACACTGTCTTTGGACTTATGTGATGTTGAGTTCAACTCAACGATGAAGCTATCGAAGGCTCCATCAGGAGCCAACCAAGACAGCCTTAACCTATTCCTGCTCACATCAGTGACGTTTAGGTCACTCGGAGGCCCTTGATTCGGGCCCTCGAGTTTATCAACTGAGACTTCAGCTTTAAAATCCTCTGTTAAAAGAGTGGAGGTAGAGACTGATGGCTGAACCTCCGTATGGAGGCTTGGTAGCGTTGTTGAAACACTTTTGAAGGTCAATGCAACAACATCAGGAGAGGTAGACTTTGGTGCTATAGAGGAAAGTATTCAGTGTGTTTAAGGTCAGAGATTAAAGACAAGACAAAATGAGCAGAGATTTACCTGTAAAAACAAGACTGTTAATTAATCATTAACTAACTGCACTGTTAAAACATGACTATATAGGCCTATATTTTAATCTATTAATCTCCTGTTTATCCTGGGAAGTGGTTTTCTGATTATGCATGATAAATTACTGCAAAATGTATTTCTTTTGAAATATCAAAAGTAAATTTTATATTTGTTTTTACATATTATGATGGTTAATCGTATTCTAACTGAAGTGCCATGAGGGGCGAATTCACTAAACACCACTTTAACATGTATATGTCATCATATATGTCAGAGTTATTACTAAAACCAAAACCATTAAAAAATAAATAAATAAGACATGTTCCCTATCTGTTGGTCACTACGAGTTATGTCGTGACGACATAGGGGATTTACCTGGAAGCCCCGAACATCTCTGACTAAAGAGAAAACGCCAATGAAATTGGCTAGTGGATTTTGCATACCAAGGTCAAGGTCAAGGTTTCTTTATTTGTCACATGATAAATTATACAGGGTATAATCAAAAGTGAAATGTAGGTCAAATCAGGTCCGCTCAGTGGACAGTGCAAAGAATAAAAAATAAAATAAAATAAAAAATTAAAAATCAAGTCAAAATTAAATTATATAAAAGTAACACCACACAAGAGTATATATATATATATATATATATATATATATATATATATATATATATAGGTAAAAAAAAAAAAGATATAAGAAGTAAAATGTGCAATAGAATAAAGAAAAGTGCAAAACAGTAAAACAGTAAGATGTGCAAAACAAATTGGATGTGCAAAAACATTAAATGGGACTTAATAAATATTAGTATAAACAGGAGGGATGAGAGGGATGTGCAACGGGTTGTACTGGGTATGCACACATAGCAGCAATATGGATGATGAGAATGTGAGTGTTTTTGTTATTTTTTTTTTACAGATAATAATGAGTCTTGTGAAAGTTTATGGAACAGAGTTTGTGTTAAGGAGCCTGATGGCCTGAGGGAAGAAGCTCTTCCTCAGTCTCTCTGTCTTTGCCATCAAGCTCCTGTAGCGCCTGCCAGATGGCAGTAAACGGAAAAGATGGTTACCGGGGTGGTTTGAGTCTTTGGTGATTTTAGCAGCTCTGTGTGTAGATCCCGAGATGCGCTCAGCTAAGCGCACGACTCTCTGTAGAGCTTTGCAGTCCTGGTTTGAGGAATTACCATACCACACCGAGATGCACTGAGTCAGAACACTTTCTATGGCCCCTGAATAGAAAGTTTTCAGGATAGCTGGAGAGACCCTGAATTTCCTCAGCTGTTGTAGATGGTAAAGTCTTTGCCTGGCTTTCTTAACCTGAGTTTGAATGTGTGTAGTCCATGTCAGGTCCTCGGAGATGTTTACACCGAGGTACTTGAAGCTGCTCACCCTCTCCACAGGGGTCCCACTGATCATAAGAGGAGTGTAGGGCCGCTGCTGTCTCTTCCTGAAGTCCACGATCAGCTCTTTGGTTTTGCTCACGTTCAGAGAGAGGCAGTTGTCCTGGCACCATGATGTAAGTCTCTCCACCTCATCCAAGTATGCGGTCTCGTCATCGTTGTTAATGAGGCCCAGGACCACAGTATCATCCGCAAATTTAATGATAGATGTGGAGCTGTGAGAGGACACGCAGTCGTGGGTGTATAGAGAGTATAGCAGGGGGCTCAGGACACAGCCCTGTGGGGCTCCTATGTTCAGGGTGATTGAGTTGGAGGTGAACTGGCCGACTTTCACCACTTGTGGTCTGGCGGTGAGGAAATCTTGAATCCAGTCACAAAGTGAAGTGTTTAGGCCGAGGTCTGAGAGTTTAACAGCCAGCTTGGTGGGGACTATAGTATTGAAAGCGGAGCTATAGTCAATGAATAGCAGCCTGACATAGTTGCCATTTTTGCTGTCAATGTGAGTGAGGGAGGAGTGCAGTACCTGAGAGATGGCATCATCAGTAGACCTATTTGGCCGATAGGCAAACTGAAGAGGGTCCAAAGTAGCAGGGATGGAGGAGCAAATGTGTTTCTTTAAAAGTCTCTCAAAAACCTTCATGACTGTCGATGTGAGGGCAACTGGACGATAGTCATTCAGGCAAGAGGGTTTACTGTTCTTGGGCACAGGGATAATGACAGATTTTTTAAAGGGGGTGGGGACCACAGAGGTAGCGAGGGACTCATTAAATATGGATGTAAACAAGCCAGCAAGCTGATCAGCACAGGACCTCAGAACGCGGCCAGTAATCCCATCGGGTCCTGCTGCTTTTCTGACGTTCACTCTCCTTAGTTCCCTCCGAACATCATCCTCTGAAAGGGTGATAGCATAATCATTGCTGCTCTGTCTGCTGCTTCTTGACGCGCTGCTCGGCAGAATCGCGCCGCTGTTGCATTCAAAGCGGCCGTAGAAGTTGTTTAGCTCCACGGCTAGCAACGGGTCTGCTCTCACCTCCACAGAGTTGTTGTTTCCAGAGGAACAGATGGTCTTTAGTCCCTGCCACATGCGTCGAGAGTCATTGAGCTGGAAATGTGACTCAATTCTCTCACTGTATCGGCGTTTAGCGGCTCTTACTGCACGACGGAGAGCATAGCAAGATGACTTGTACTCCCCCATGTTTCCTGACAGAATACCGGCATTGTATGCGGCAGTTCGATGGTTAACCGCGTCACGAATTGTTCTGTCCACCCACGGCTTCTGATTTGAGAAAGTCTTTATTGTAACCGTTTCAGTGGCCTGTTCGGTTAGTGTGTTTACGAAGCTTAATGCTACCTCCGTGAATTCGCTGACGTCAGATGAACTCGCCCGGAACATGTCCCAGTCGACGTCATCAAGAGACGCCTGTAGCGTAGCTTCAGAGTGAGGGGACCAGCGCGTCACTTCCGTCTCCACCGGGGGTTCTTGAAGGATCCGTTGTTTATAATCCGGTGTGAGGAAAATGGCGGCATGGTCTGATTTTCCAAACGCCGGCAGTGAGTGGGCTTTGTAGGCATTTTTGAATCGGGTGTAACAATGATCGAGTGTATTCAGTCCTCTGGTTGGACAGGATATATGCTGATGAAAGTTAGGGATGACCTTTTTGAGGTTAGCCTTGTTAAAGTCCCCCGCTACGATACATGCAGCGTCAGGATGTATGTTGATATATCCGCTGAGTTCATCGTGTAGTTTAGACAAAGCCAAGCTGCTATCTGCCTGTGGTGGTATATACACGGCAGTAACGACGGTTGATGAGAATTCCCGGGGCAGATAAAATGGGCGGCAGATAATGGAGAGGTGTTCTAGATGAGGCGAGCAGGAGCGCGACAGAATGGAGATGCTTACCTGAGCCACTCCCATGCATACGGGTATAAAAGGGCGACAGGTGCATCCACTCATTAGATTTTTGCTTCGGAGCCGAGTGGATGAGAAGAGTGCTGATCTCCACAAAGAGCTGACGGCCATGCTTGCCCGGGCAGCCGTGAGTTTCAGGCTGGAGGTCAACAGACCGCCCAGTCCCGAGCCCTCACGGCTGGATGATTGGACTCTCGGAGCGGGGCGCGGCTCACAACCGCGCCCTGCCCCTGTGCCTTTCTTCCCGTAGGTGCATGAGGAGCTGATGAAGTCCTGGATGGCCCCTTTCACGGCCGGAAGCTGCTCGTCTGCCTCCTCCATCCTCACTACCCTCGACGGCGAGCTGCCAGGGGGTACGCGGGCATTCCCCAGGTGGAGAGAGTGATTGCGGTGCACCTGTGCCTGGGGCGGTAGGAAGGTTGCAACCTCTTGCATGGCATTTGCCTGTCACGCACTCGCTTGTCAACATCTGCATGCCACAAGGTTGTGATGGGGTTCAGCTTGTGGCGCTTTCCATAGGACCCCTATGTCGTCACGACATAACTCGTAGTGACCGACAGATAGGGAACGTCTAGGTTACGTACGTAACCCCCGTTCCCTGATGGAGGGAACGGAGACGTTATGTCCCCATGCCACAATCTTGAACCATCGCTGGTTGCCAGGGACTCGTCTCGGCTCCTCAGCGTAAAACCTAATGAGTGGATGCACCTGTCGCCCTTTTATACCCGTATGCACGGGGAGTGTCTCAGGTATGCAAAATCCACTAGCCAATTTCATTGGCGTTTTCTCTTTAGTCAGAGATGATCGGGGCTTCCAGGTAAATCCCCTACGTACGTAACCTAGACGTTACTTGAAATAAAATAAAAGTAAATAAAATAATAAATATATACATACACATGCACACACACCAAAAATTTAAATGAAAACATAACATACAAAAATAAAAGCTATTTTAAAATCTAAAGTAAAAACTAGGCTAATAGTATCTCTCTGATATTAAACACTGGCATTTGTCATATTGCTCGCCAAAATTCTAAGAGAGAAAAAAAAAAGCTAATTAAGCCAATCTCAGGACCAATAAAAGTTTATGCATTGTGATTATTTTAAGGAATAAACGAACTGCATAGCATTGGCACTGTGTGTAAAGGGAGTATTTAAATAAACATTTCTTAGTGAATTCACCCCTCAGTTTCTCGATGTAAGCTGAGGTTTGAGTTACACTACATGCAATATAACTCAATTCACATGCAAATAATGTTACCGCTTATTTCAATCTACATGCATGTATCTGAAAACATCTGACATTAATGACCATGAGCCATTAATTGCTGAAGTTTCCAAGTAGTCCACTAGAGTGGAAGTACATGGGATGCTTCAGGCTGATGGATAATCCATGCAGATCTCGAGATGTTTTGAGGAAAGGACATGCATGAAGTCGATTTGAAAAGTTTGAAGAAGTCACAAACAATATTCTCTGCTCATCAGCCTTTCATGCATTTTTTACCAAATAGTTTAGTTTGTTATGAGGATTAATCATTTTTAACCCCTGCAAAAACTTGTGGATCGTGTATTTCCTTGTCTGAGCCAATGAGCAGCTATGCACTGGACTGGGTGATATGGTAAATATTCACAATGTATTCACATTAATTAAGCAAAAATTTAAAATACTGAGAAAAAAAAGAAGGAAACAAATCTCATTAGTAAAAGCAAAAGTTAAATGCCTAAACCAATATCTGACTTATGGAAGTCAAGGACGCCTCTGCATGGCATTTTTATACAGCAGGCCATATGTGACCCTGGACCACAAAAGCAGTCTTTAGTCACTGGGGAATATTTATAGCAATAGCCAAAAATACATTGTATGGGTCAAAATGATCAATTTCTCTTTTATGCCAAAAATCATTAGGATATTAAGTAAAGATAATGTTCCAAGATGATATTTAGTGAATTTCCTACCGTAAACATATCACAACCTAATTTTTGATTAGTAAATGCATAGCTAAGAACTTAATTTGGACAACATTAATGGTGATTTTCACAGTATTTAGATTTTTAGCACCCTCGGATTCCATATAGTTGTATCTCGGCCAAATATCGTCCGGTCCTTACAAACCATACATCATTGGAAAGCGTATGTATTCAGCTTTCAGATGATGTAGAAATCTCAATTTCGAAAAATTGACACTTATGATGACATTTTTATGGTCCAGGGTCACATATTTGTGTTATTTTTAGGCATTCAAATGTTTGGTTAAAAATGTAACATTTATTTAAATATTTTCAATCAATCAATATATGTCTCAGGGAATTTATGTAAAAAAATATATATATAATACAAATTTCATGCAGGAACTTCCATGACTTCCCTGAGACAAATATTGATTGATTGGAAATATTTAAATAAATGTTACATTGCATTGCATAAATATATATATATTTTTTAAATATATATCAATTAAATTAAAATATTGCTGTTTACTTCTATGCACTGGTACATTTAGAAATGTTAAATGCCATTCTTCCTTGTATTCATTTATTAAAAATAAATGAATAAACAATATCTCTTGCATTAAACAACTTGAATTTGATACAATAATTGTTCAAATGATGGCTCCTCTTATTGAAAAACTAAATAAATAGTTAAATTTAAATTGTACAAAAATATTGTGTACCGTAAAAATCTGTATACAAAGATTTTTTTGTTGTATCACCCAGCCTAAAATGGATGATAATAAAATAAATTATTAAATTATAATACATAAATAAATACATACATATACAGTATATACATACTGTATATATATATAAATCATTCAGTCATTTTGATTGTCAAGTAAATGTATCTTAATATATCTAAAAAGAATTGCAGTGTTCACCTAGGATGCATTTATTTGATCAAGCATATAGTGCAATAATAATAGCAATAATAAGTATTTATTTAATAATAATTTAATACATTTTAAAATGTAATTTATTCCCGTGATCAGAGCTGAATTTACAGCATCCTTACATTTTTCAGAAATCTTTCTAATATGCTGATTTGCTGCTCAAGAAACATTTCTGATTATTAGCAATACTGAAAATAATTGTATGTACAGAAAGTTAAAAGGAACAATTTATTTCAAATAGTCTTTGGTAATATTATAAATGGATTTACTGTCAAACACAGTGATCCCAAACTTTGGCACAGTTCGAGTCTGTAGCTGATAAAAAGAGAGCTGATCTCACCGGTCAGTGTGTTGGTGGTCGCTGGCTCACTCTCTCTTTCGTTCTGAACAGCTGTGACTCCGATGCCGTACTCCGTTCCAGGCTTCAGGCCTACGGCACACAAAACCCGTTAATCCAGCAGATGAAACACTAAACTGATGCATTTTCAAGCAGGGAATGAAGGGAACATTTCTGTATTTTTAACATCTCTATTGTGAATATTTTCACTTCTTATGTGAGTTTCTTTTAATAGAATGTAAATCAGAGGTTCCCCTTCATGGTGAACTCGAACTGCGTCCAACCTAGGGGTTCGCTACGGGGAACGTCCCTCAGCGTGACATCGTGTCTGAAGATACATATGTAAAAACACCACCTGTTGGCCGGCGACAGCCCATGACGTCACTACCGGCGTGCCACAATATAAGTGCCGCCGGGAGATTACATCATCAGCTTTTTCGTCTTCACTGAACTGGTCTGTTTGAAGAAATGTGCATTCTGGTAGGAATACAGTTTTCCTTTATTTATCATGGCGAGCACTAGCAAGGCGTTTGAAGATTGTCGTGTGGATCCGTGTTCACTCGTTATTTGACACCCGATGACACACACGATCGTTGCGTCTTTTGTTTGGGCGAAGAGCACGCACGCGATGTACATTTGAGGGGGCAATCTGCGTGCACTGTGAGAAAGCTCCGTTCTCGTCTGTCCCTCTTTTCGAGGAAAGAGGGGCAGCCGTCTGCTATCCCGCGATTCGGTACCCATCCGCTGCCGAGGCTTACGGAGGCGATTGAAATCGCGGGTTCGCAGTTGGATATGGCCGATGAGTTAGAGAAGGACCGCCCCTTTTCGCGTGCGTCGGCGAGAACGAGAGTGAGCTGACTGGATTGTGATGATGCGATCTTTCTGACATCATCAGATTCAGCGGTTAGTGCTCTGCTGGGTTATGCCCAGGAAGAGCAGGAGATGTTTGAGGGTGAGGAAGTTGAGACTGAACCCTCTCAATCCTCCTGCACTGCGATATGAATGAGTTTTTGGAGGTTATGGATCATAAAAATAAATCTTTCTGGCCATAAATCCCCAGCTCGAGCGAGCCTTCCTTTCTTCATAAATCTCGATGTGGAGTGTTGAGAAGGAGTGGAAAAAGCTATTTTTCTCGTATTCATAGGTTTCAGCATACTAGTTATGCTGACATTGAGGTGCGTGAAAATGGCTATGAGGGGATGCCCCCTGTGCAAGAGATGATAGCCAGCTTATCTCGCTGTGGGCGAGACATCCTCTCTCAAGGCTCCCTCCTTGCCATCTAAGCCCCTGAATCTTGCTTAAATGGCAGGGCATATGCAAAGCAGCAGGTCAGATCGTCGCTTCGTTGCACACTATGGCGGTCCGCTTCAGGCGTACCAGACTGATCTGCTGAAAGACCTGGATAAGGCTTTCTATAAAGTCCAGGTATGAGCCCGAACAACCAGGGGTCCTAGCCCATCTCGGTCTGGGGATCAGAGATGGGCTCAGAAGGCTAGTCTCGCGACTCATGTCCCCTCCCCCGCCTGCGGGTAGGGCTAAAGAGAGGCATGGGTCAGAGAGAGGCAAAACCTGAGGGAGGTGTTCCGGATGAAGCGTCCTATATGACACTTTCGTCCGGACCAGAGTAAGACATCTACTCCTTTCCCTGAGGGGGGAATCGGCCCTCTTGATCCTCTCTAATTCCCCTGCAACCAATGGATGAGTACGATCCATTTCTAAAGGCTATCGGCTATCGCAGTGATTACATCACTCGTCGATACTAGATCCAGGCTAGTAGTGCTTCCTGTGGGTTGAGCTAGCATCGCTCCCCTCACCATAGAGGGTCACCTATGAGCATGCCGCTCCCTTCTGAGCGTCTAAGTCTCCACTCGCCAGAGCTCGTTGTTGGTCGAGCTAGCATTGCTCCCCTCAACTAGAGGGTAACCTATGAGCGTGCCGCTCCCTTCTGAGCGTTTGAGTTCTCCTCTTATTCTGAAGAATGTGTTCTCCGCTCCCCAGAGCTCTGCGATTGGTCGCTCTCCTGTTGGTCGAGCTAGCCTTGCTCCCCTCACCTTAGAGGGTCACCTATGAGCATGCCGCTCCCTTCTGAGCGTCTAAGTTTCCTCTCATCTGAGGAATGAGTTCTCCGCTCTCCAGAGCTCGCTGTTGGTAGAGCTAGCGTTGCTCCTTTCACCTAGATGGTCATTTATGAGCATGCCGCTCCCTTCGGAGCGTCTGAGTTCCCTCTCATGTCTGAGGAATGAGTTATCCGCTCCCCAGAGCTCTGTGATAGATTGCTCTCCCTGATTGATCGAGCTAGCCTTGCTCCCCTCACTATGGAGGGTTAACTAGGAGCATGCCGCTCCTTTCTGAGCGTCTAAGTTTCCTCTCATCTGAGGAAGGAGTCCTCCGCTCTCCAGAGCTCGCGGTCGGTAAGAGCTAGCATTGCTCCCCTCACCTAGAGGGTCATTTATGAGCATACTGCTCCCTTCTGAGCGTCTGAGTTTCCTCTCACTCTGAGTGTCTGAGTTTCTCCGCTCCCTAGAGCTCTGTGATAGGTCGCTCTCCTTGTTGGTCGAGCTAGCATTGCTCCCCTCACCACAGAGGGTCATTTAAGAGCATGCCGCTCCCTTCTGGGTGTCTGAGTTCCCTCACTCTGAGGGATGGTTTCTCCGCTCTCCAGAGCTCCTCATGGGTAGAGCTAGCGCTGCTCCCCTCACCACAGAGGGTCGCCTATGAGCATGCCGCTCCCTTATGGGCGTCTGAGTTCCCTCTCATTCTGAGGAATGAGTGTTCCGTCCTCCAGAGCTTGCTGTCGGTAGAGCTAGCTTTGCTCCCCTCACCTAGAGGGTCATCTATGAGCATACCGCTCCCGTCTGAGCGTCTGAGTTTCCTCTCATTCTGAGGAATGAGTTCTCCGCCCTCCAGAGCTCGTGCTGGTAGAGCTAGCTTTGCTCCCCTCATCTAGAGGGTTATCTATGAGCAGGCCGCTCCCTTCTGAGCGTCTGAGTTCCCCTCTCATTCTGACGAATGAGTTCTCCGCTCTCTAGAGCTCTGTGATAGGTCGCTCTCCGTATTGGTCGAGCTAGCATGGCTCCCCTCACCATAGAGGGTCACTTATGAGCATGCCGCTCCCTTCTGGGCGTCTGAGTCCCTCACTCTGAGGGTTGAGTTCTCCGCTCTTAGAGCTCCTCATTGGTAGAGCTAGCACGGCTCCCCTCACCAACGAGGGTCACCTATGAGCGTGCCGCTCCCTTCTGAGCGTCTGAGTTCCCTCTCATTCTGAGGGTTGATTTCTCCGCTCTCCAGAGCTCGCTGTCGGTAGAGCTAGCATTTCTCCCCTCACCTGAGGGTCGCTTATGAGCATGCCGCTCCCGTCTGAGCGTCTGAGTCCTCTCTCATTCTGTAGAATGAGTTTCTCCGCTCCCCAGAGCTCTGTGATAGGTCTCTCTCTTTGTTGGTCGAGCTAGCATTGCTCCCCTCACCATAGAGGGTCATTTATGAGCATGCCGCTCCCTTCTGAGCGTCTGAGTTCCCTCTCACTCTGAAGAGTGAATAGTTCTCCGCCCCGGAGCCATAGAACGTTACCCATCTAGATAAGTGCTCACGCTAAGATCTTTGGGCACTTCTAAAAAATCCACTCAGTGGTAAGATCGCACATCAAGTGTTCTGCGTTCTTTCTAAAAATCCATGTTATGGTAAGTGCGCACGCTAGACTTTGGGCACTTTTTTAAAATCCACTCAAGTGGTAAGTTCGCACATCAAGGGGGGGGGGGGGGGGGGGGGGGGGGGGGGGGGGGGGGGGGGGGGGGGGGGGGGGGGGGGGGGGGGGGGGGGGGGGGGGGGGGGGGGGGGGGGGGGGGGGTTTTTTTTTTTTTTTTTTTTTTTTTTTTTTTTTTTTTTTTTTTTTTTTTTTTTTTTTTTTTTTTTTTTTTTTTTTTTTTTTTTTTTTTTTTTTTTTTTTTTTTTTTTTTTTTTTTTTTTTTTTTTTTTTTTTTTTTTTTTTTTTTTTTTTTTTTTTTTTTTCAGAGTGACTGACTAATGGGATCTCGCCGGAGAGCCCAATCACCTTCGAGTGTTAACAAAACAAGCCAATGACAGTTGGCGTGCGTGTTTCGCCACGCGCACTCCGCCCCGCGGTGCGGGTATAAAAGGAGAGCGCGTGCAAACGCACATCAGCTTTTCGCTTCGGAGCCGAGCCTTGCAAATCTCTGAGTGTCTGCAAAGCAAGACTACAGCGTTGGTGTTACGGCGCGTCAGCGGAGGTTGCTGTCCAGTGCTGGATTCGCGAGAAGCAGCGATCACGTTGCTACCTCCCCTCGGCGCTTCAGCGCTGCTGAAAGAGAGTTTTTCAACTAAAAGAGCAAATCTAAAAGAGCTCCACGAGCGACGGGCGTCTTTTTAAAGATGGCTTCCCGCTCGTGCGTTTCTGGATGTGGTTGGTTCCTGACTTCATCTGATGGTCACGATCGCTGCCACTCGTGCTTGGGCTTTAGGCACGCTGAGGCAGCGCTCGTGGATGAGTCATGTTCTCTCTGTGGGAACATGACCATAGCGATGTTGCGCTCCAGATACCTCCTCGCTAGACGTGGGGGTATCCCCCTTGCTCTGCCCCGTTCTAGTTCCTCCGGACGGAGGACTACTTCGGCTCAGGGCCAGGGTGATTTGAGGATCACAGTGAGAGCTTCCCCGTCGAGTGCGTCTCCGCGGGCCTCTCACTCCTCGAGCACATCGCACCGTCTGGGGTTCCCGGATGAGTATGCGGGGTCCTCGGACAGGGCGGGGCCCAGCATCTCATTCGGTGCCCCAGCAGATGACAGGCTTTTGATCACTGCATCGGGGGATGAGCTAGGTTCTGGAGAGGACGATTCGGCTGCGCTGCCTCCGTCAGGAAGAGTAGCGTTGCCCGAGTCAGATCCAGAACTGACCGCTATGCTTTCCCGGGCCGCTGAGAGCATCGGGCTGCACTATAGGCGTCCGCCTTCTCCCGAGCGCTCGAGGCTGGATGATTGGTTCCTGAGGGCGCAGGCCGAACGTTGGCAACCGCCCCCGGTTCCGTTCTTCCCGGAAGTGCATGAGGAGGTGACTAGGTCTTGGAAGGCACCTTTTTCTGCCCGAAGCAGGCCTAGTGCCTCCTCCGTCCTCACCACCCTCGACAGCGGAGCGGCCCAGGGGTATGTGGAGGTCCCCCCAGTCGAGCGCGCCATTGCCATGCAGCTTTGCCCGCAGGGCGCTGCCGCCTGGAGGGGTAATCCGCGCCTTCCGTCCAGGGCCTGTAAGTTCTCGTCCGCTCTAGCGGCCAAGGCTTACGGTGCTGCTGGACAGGCCGCTCCCGCCCTGCACGCCATGGCCCTCCTGCAGGTCCACCAGGCCAAGGCGTTGAAACAGCTGCACGAGGGTGATGCTGACCCAGGTGTGTTGCAGGAACTGCGCACAGCGACGGACCTCGCGCTAAGGGCGACGAAAGTCACGGCGCGGGCCCTGGGTCAGACGATGTCCACATTAGTGGTCCAGGAGCGCCACCTGTGGCTGACCTTGGCGGATATGAGGGAGTCCGACAAGCACCGCTTCCTGGACTCCCCGATCTCCCAGGCCGGCCTATTCGGCGAAGCGGTGGAGGACTTTGCCCAACAGTTCTCCGCCGCACAGAAGCAGACGGAGGCGTTTCGTCACATCCTGCCCCGGCGGTCCGCTGCTGTCTCCAGCCCCACCGCCGGCTGCAGCCCCTCCGCCTGCTCGTCGCCGAAGGCGCCCTCCTGCGGCCTCCACCTCCGCTCCAGCTCGGCCACAACAGCAGCCTTCACAATGGCCGCAGCATGGAGCTGGCCACAGGAAAGCGGCGCGGCCCGCCTCCGCCCATGCCAAGCCTGTAAAGTGCCAGGGTAGGCGGCGTCCCTGGGACGGGCGACCCGGAGCCTCGGGATCCTGCTCTTCAGGAGATGGCGATAGCACCACTCCTTCCCCCGGAGGAGGGCCGGGTGGAGAATTTTTGTTCTGTTCCGCCACTGGCCCCCGGGCCAGTGGTACCCAAAACTTCATAAGAGCAGTTTCCTTTTTCTCCGGGTCCCACAGAGGGTCGCCTATGAGCATGCCGCTCCCTTATGGGCGTCTGAGTTCCCTCTCATTCTGAGGAATGAGTGTTCCGTCCTCCAGAGCTTGCTGTCGGTAGAGCTAGCTTTGCTCCCCTCACCTAGAGGGTCATCTATGAGCATACCGCTCCCGTCTGAGCGTCTGAGTTTCCTCTCATTCTGAGGAATGAGTTCTCCGCCCTCCAGAGCTCGTGCTGGTAGAGCTAGCTTTGCTCCCCTCATCTAGAGGGTTATCTATGAGCAGGCCGCTCCCTTCTGAGCGTCTGAGTTCCCCTCTCATTCTGACGAATGAGTTCTCCGCTCTCTAGAGCTCTGTGATAGGTCGCTCTCCGTATTGGTCGAGCTAGCATGGCTCCCCTCACCATAGAGGGTCACTTATGAGCATGCCGCTCCCTTCTGGGCGTCTGAGTCCCTCACTCTGAGGGTTGAGTTCTCCGCTCTTAGAGCTCCTCATTGGTAGAGCTAGCACGGCTCCCCTCACCAACGAGGGTCACCTATGAGCGTGCCGCTCCCTTCTGAGCGTCTGAGTTCCCTCTCATTCTGAGGGTTGATTTCTCCGCTCTCCAGAGCTCGCTGTCGGTAGAGCTAGCATTTCTCCCCTCACCTGAGGGTCGCTTATGAGCATGCCGCTCCCGTCTGAGCGTCTGAGTCCTCTCTCATTCTGTAGAATGAGTTTCTCCGCTCCCCAGAGCTCTGTGATAGGTCTCTCTCTTTGTTGGTCGAGCTAGCATTGCTCCCCTCACCATAGAGGGTCATTTATGAGCATGCCGCTCCCTTCTGAGCGTCTGAGTTCCCTCTCACTCTGAAGAGTGAATAGTTCTCCGCCCCGGAGCCATAGAACGTTACCCATCTAGATAAGTGCTCACGCTAAGATCTTTGGGCACTTCTAAAAAATCCACTCAGTGGTAAGATCGCACATCAAGTGTTCTGCGTTCTTTCTAAAAATCCATGTTATGGTAAGTGCGCACGCTAGACTTTGGGCACTTTTTTAAAATCCACTCAAGTGGTAAGTTCGCACATCAAGGTTCTGCGTTCTTTCAAAAAATCCTGTACGGTAGGGTTACGCGCACAGCTTCGTGCCCTTTTTTGAGTTGGTTAAAGCCCCGGCTTGTGCCTTGGGCCCCGCTCCCTTTGTCCCATATATTTTGGGTTCCAAAAAAAAAAAAAAAAAAAAAAAAAGGGGTGTCGCTACCAAAGGGTCTGTTGAGACAGTCCCTCAGCAAGCTTGTGCAAAGCAAGCGGTAGCTTCTGAGTGACCGGCCAGGACCTAGTTAGTACCACTAGGTACTTGGCCATATCCCCTTAAAGGAATCATTCTGATTCCAGACCTTTGAGCTCTACCCTGGGTCCGTTAGTCCCGGCACCCAGCAGGTAAGGTTTTGGGGTATGCAGCTCAGGCTTTCTGGCCGTAGGGGATAATGTCACTGACAGCCATCAATCGTCCCGGGGGCAACTCCCTTAGCCTGGTAGAGTTGGCTTAGTGCTCGCCTTTTTCGCGAAATTGGCTTGCACTCCCCTCAGCATGGCGGCGTGGGTATAGCGTTCCCCGTAGCGACCCCTAGGGGACGCAGTTCGAGTTCCCATGAAGGGGAACGTCTCAGGTTACGTATGTAACCATGGTTCCCCGAGTGGGGAACGAGACACTGCGTCCCCTAGGCTTTGGGCCATGCTTCGGACGCAATCTTCAGACTAAGAAGCTGATGATGTAATCTCCCGGCGGCACTTATATTGTGGCACGCCGGTAGTGACGTCATGGGCTGTCGCCAGCCAACAGGTGGTGTTTTTACATATGTATCTTCAGACACGAGTCACGCTGAGGGCGTTCCCCGTAGCGACCCCTAGGGGACGCAGTGTCTCGTTCCCCACTCGGGGAACCATGGTTACATACGTAACCTGAGACGATTTCTTTAGTAGTAGTTGCATGCATTCCATGCACATCAGCAAACAAAGTGCACTTTGTTAAAGGGATAGTTCACCCCAAAATGATAATTCTGTCGTTAATTACAAACCCTCATGTCGTCCCAAACCCGTAAGACCTTCGTTCATCTTCGGAACAAAAATTAAGATATTTTTGATGGAATCTGAGAGCTCTTTGAACCTCCATAGAGAGCAATGATATTACCACAATCAACGCAGAGAAACGTAGCAAGGACTTTGGTAAAATAGTCCATGAGACATCAGGGGTTCAACCGTAACTTTACGAGGCTACGAGAGTACTTTTTGTGCGCTAAGAAAACCATAATAACAATTTATTCAGCAATTATTCTCCCCGAAATACCGTCTTCTGCCATTTTGGAGAGTGCCCCAGAACGTAATCAGCATTGTTCATATTCAGCATGCACGCGCTTTATCCTGAACAGAAACGGCACTGATTACTGAATACATTTTATTGTTATGGTTTTCTTTGCGCACAAAAAGTATTCTCGTAGCTTCGTAATATTACGGTTATGTCACATGGATTATTTTACAGATGTCCATGCAACATTTCTGTGCGTTGATCATGGTAATGCATCAAAAATATCTTAATTTGTGTTCCGAAGATGAACAAAGGTCTTACAGGTTTGGAACGACATGAGGGTGTGTAATTAATGACAATCTTCATTTTTGGGTGAACTAACCCTTTAAAGCAGTGGTCTCCAACCCTGCTCCTGGAGAGCTACCATCCTGAAGATTTCAGCTTCGACCTCATTCAAACACACCAGAACCAGCTAATCAAGGTGTTCAGGGCTACTTGATAATTACAGACAGGTGTGTTGCAGCAGGAAGCCTCCAGGAGCAGGGTTGGAGACCCCTGCTTTAAAGAAATGTCCTGGAAATAAATATATTAGGGCTGCCCTTGACTAAAGATTTTTCTGGTCGACTAGTAGTCGTTCATTTTAAGCATTAGTCGACTAATTGCACATTTATTAATAAACAATTGAAATCATTATAATGAGCCTTTAATTGCCTACATAGACTGTAAGCTCTCAAGCACAGTACACCGCAGAAGCAATGATTATTAATGTGTCAGGGAAAAACAGTAAGGAGACTGCTTTAACATTTGAATAATTTATTGATAAACGAGTGCTTTCTTTGTTTTCATTTAAGAGATTTTACTTCAAAAAGAAATTTAGAAAAAAATAACATCAAAAACAAGACACAAATACAGAGGACGTATTGCAACTAGAAAATAAAGTACAATTCTTAACATTCTGCTCAATAACAGTAGCATGGTTTTACCTGTAATCGTGGCCCATGTCGTGTCTCCAGCTCCTCTAGAGAACGTGTCTTCACCATGAGCTCCTCCTGCGATCGGGCCGTATTTGATACGGTATCCGTCGATGGATGAGCGGCTGTTTTTCCATTCCAGTGTGATGCTGCTGTCAGTCTGATCCACAGCTTTGAGGTCAGTGGGGGCATCCAGACCTGAGACACAGAAAACCATCACAGCATCATTAAAACACTGCTTTGAGTTCATCTTTATGAGAAACTCTCAGCAAGCTATACATGTAGTCTGTAAGCCTTCATACCCGTGGTGAAACTCTCAAAGATGGGCTGGCTGGTCACGTCTCCTCTCTTTGAACTGAGAGACAATCTGTATTCAGTGTCTGGTTTCAGGTCTTCCAGGCTGTACTGCGTGTCTGTGGCCGGGAGATCGATGTCTCGATGGACTAACGGGTCTGTGCTCGGCCCGTACGATACCCTGAACCCGTCCACCTCAGTCACGGGCCTGGACCAGGAGATCACTGCAGACTGGTCTGTCACATCGCCAACATCAATCTGCCCTGGAAAATCGATTCCTGCAGCAGTGAGCCTTCTCGCACAGACCCTGTGCAAGGTCAGGGAGGACGAGGAGCAAGTCCTCTTGGTTGCGCCTTACTGGCCCAATCGGACGTGGTTCCCAGAACTGATGCTCCTCGCGACAGCCCCTCCTTGGCAAATTCCTCTGAGGAGGGATCTACTTTCTCAGAGAGGGGGCACCCTCTGGCACCCGCGCCCAGACTTGTGGAATCTCCACGTATGGTCCTTGGACGGGACGCGGAGGTTCTAAGTGGGCTACCTCCAGCGGTAGTAAACACTATCACTTCTGCCAGGGCCCTGTCTACGAGACAGGCCTACAGGCTGAAGTGGAACCTGTTCGTCGATTGGTGTTCTCCCCGCCGGGAGGACCCCCGTAGATGCCTGATCGCAGTCGTGCTTTCTTTCCTGCAGGATGGGTTGGAGCGAAGGCTGTCTCCCTCCACCCTCAAAGTGTATGTTGCCGCTATTGCCGCACATCACGATGCAGTAGATGGTAAGTCTCTGGGGAAACACGACCTGGTCATCAGGTTCCTCAGAGGGGCAAGGAGGCTAAATCCTCCGCGCCCTCACCTGGTACCCTCTTGGGATCTCCCCTCGGTCCTGTCGGCCTTGAGGGAGGCCCCCTTTGAGCCTCTGCAGTCAGTAGAGCTTAAGTTTCTGTCTCTGAAGACAGTGCTCCTCTCGGCATTGGCCACAGTCAAGAGGGTAGGGGACCTGCAAGCATTTTCGGTCGACGATTCGTGCCTAGAATTCGGGCCGGCTGACTCTCACGTTGTCCTGAGACCCCGGCCTGGATATGTGCCCAAAGTTCCCACCATGCCCTTCAGGGACCAGGTGGTGAACTTGCAAGCGCTGCCCCGGGAGGAGGCAGACCCAGCCATTGCTCTGCTCTGTCCCGTTCGTGCCTTGCGCATCTATGTGGACCGCACGCAGAGCTTCAGGACCTCAGATCAGCTCTTTGTCTGCTTCGGAGGACAGCAGAAGGGAAGAGCTGTCTCCAAACAAAGACTCGCCCACTGGATAGTGGAGGCTATAGTCTTGGCCTATCAGGCCCGGCGCTTACCGTGCCCCCTTGGGATGAGAGCACACTCTACGAGAGGCGTTGCTTCCTCTTGGGCTCTGGCACGAGGCGCCTCAATAGCAGACATTTGTAAAGCTGCCGGCTGGGCGACACCTAATACGTTTGCGAGGTTTTACAATCTCCGTATAGAGCCAGTGTCCTCCCGTGTACTTGTCTCGGATGGCCAGTAACACTGGAAACCCGCTCGGTGTCAATCACGCTTGCTGCGCCATTCCCCTCTACGGACCGGATACGTGCGCCTTGTTGCTTCTCAGTTCAGTTCCCCACGGCGAACCCTGTTGAAGTTCCTCCCGCACCCTCGGCAGTCAGGTGTGGCGGAGCACCAGACGCCAGGTCCAGTACTCGTACGTTGCCCAAGGTCAACCCCTGTGCTGGGCTAGGTGCCCGTGTGTAGTGATTCCCCTTTGGTGATCCCACATGTGTATTCTTCCACGGTACGGCTCCCCCCCCTTGGTGAGCCCGTGTCTTCCCTGGCAGAAACCTTCTGCCCACTCTGCTGTGTAGCTACCTCACCCCAGGCGGGCTGAGTCTACCTCAGAGACTCCCGTATGTAGTACTGCCCTCGGCCAGTCCATATGTGTATCTCCACATGATACCTCCTTATGCGGGATGTGGCTCCGTAGCGTTTCCCCCTACTTGGGGTACGCTTTCCCAGTGTTATTCTACCCACTGAGCGGAACAGCAGTGCGGTTATCTCTGCCTAAACCCTGTCCTATCTTCCATCCCAGCTGGTGTGGGGGGACTTGCCGGCTTCTGCAGAGCACTGGAGGGGGTCAGCAATAGTGGCGTTTTCCAAGGGATCCCATTAGTCAGTCACTCTGACGTTACGTCGAACGTGACTGACTGATAGGGAACGTCTAGGTTACTTGCGTAACCCCCGTTCCCTGAAGGAGGGAACGGAGACGTAACGTCCCGTCGCCATAGTTGCTGTACCACCGCTGTACGGCCGGGGCACACAGTCTCGGCTCCTCAGCGAAAAACTGATGTGCGTTTGCACGCGCTCTCCTTTTATACCCGCACCGCGGGGCGGAGTGCGCGTGGCGAAACACGCACGCCAACTGTCATTGGCTTGTTTTGTTAACACTCGAAGGTGATTGGGCTCTCCGGCGAGATCCCATTAGTCAGTCACTCTGACGTTACGTCTCCGTTCCCTCCTTCAGGGAACGGGGGTTACGCAAGTAACCTAGACGTTTTCTTTGCACACAAAAAGTATACTTCGTAATATTACGGTTATGTCACATGGATCATTTTACAGATGTCCATGCAACATTTCTGCTCGTTGATCATTGTAATAGCTCTCGGAATGCATCAAAAATATCTTAATTTGTGTTCCGAAGATGAACAAAGGTTTAGAACGACATGAGGGTGTGTAATTAATGACAATCTTCATTTTTGGGTGAACTAACCCTTTAAAGCAGTGGTCTCCAACCCTGCTCTTGGAGAGCTACCATCCTGAAGATTTCAGCTTCGACCTCATTCAAACACACCAGAACCAGCTAATCAAGGTGTTCAGGGCTACTTGATAATTACAGACAGGTGTGTTGCAGCAGGGTTGGAGCTGAAGCCTCCAGGAGCAGGGTTGGAGACCCCTGCTTTAAAGAAATGTCCTGGAAATAAATATATTAGGGCTGCCCTTGACTAAAGATTTTTCTGGTCGACTAGTAGTCATTCATTTTAAGCATTAGTCGACTAATTACACATTTATTAATAAACAATTGAAATCATTATAATGAGCCTTTAATTGCCTACATAGACTGTAAGCTCTCAAGCACATGCATAAAGCTTGCCACCGTACACCGCAGAAGTAATGATTATTAATGTGTCAGGGAAAAACAGTAAGGAGACTGCTTTAACATTTTAATAATTTATTTATAAACGAGTGCTTTCTTTGTTTTCATTTAAGAGATTTTACTTCAAAAAGAAATTTAGAAAAAAATAACATCAAAAACAAGACACAAATACAGAGGAAGTAATGCAACTAGAAAATAAAGTACAATTCTTAACATTCTGCTCAATAACAGTAGCATTGTTTTACCTGTAATCGTGGCCCATGTCGTGTCTCCAGCTCCTCTAGAGAACGTGTCTTCACCATGAGCTCCTCCTGCGATCGGGCCGTATTTGATACGGTATCCGTCGATGGATGAGCGGCTGTTTTTCCATTCCAGTGTGATGCTGCTGTCAGTCTGATCCACAGCTTTGAGGTCAGTGGGGGCATCAAGACCTGAGACACACAGAAAACATCACAGCATCATTAAAACACTGCTTTGAGTTCATCTTTGTGAGAAACTCTCAGCAAGCTATACATGTAGTCTGTAAGCCTTCATACCCGTGGTGAAACTCTCAAAGATGGGCTCGCTGGTCACGTCTCCTCTCTTTGAACTGAGAGACAATCTGTATTCAGTGTCTGGTTTCAGGTCTTCCAGGCTGTACTGCGTGTCTGTGGCCGGGAGATCGACGTCTCGATGGAGTAACGGGTCTGTGCTCGGCCCGTACGATACCCTGAACCCGTCCACCTCAGTCACGGGCCTGGACCAGGAGATCACTGCAGACTGGTCTGTCACATCGCTTACATCAATCTGCCCTGGAAAATCGATTCCTGCAGCAAGAGGGGTGATGTATGGTTATGATGAGAATTATATTCAGTTAAAATAATGGGTAACATAAAGCGTGTCCTTGTTACACGTTAGATGCACTTACTGTTATAATAACAATACATTATGCATAATTACATGCAAGTAAGCCAAGCCCTAACTATACAGTAAGCACGTGTAGTTCATTAATATTACTCACCTTAAATAAAGTGTATACATGGCACAGGATTAATTTGGGTAATATGAGGATGTATAATTGATTCTGCAGTGATTGCAAGGATAGCTTGTTTTTTGTCACAAAATATTGCTCATCAGTTAATGTTAATCAGTCAATGTTAAGCTATTATTGTACAAGCTTTCTATTCTTGGCTTTTTTCATGTAAAATAGAGTACTCAGTGGGTGCAATGGAACTGCATGCAAAAGAAATGGCAAAAAACTGTATAGAATCAATCTAATCATCCATCTGTGTTAATGTCATTAGACAACATGAGCTCAGGCTGATGCAAAATGAGTTTCCACACTGCAAATACGAAGTTCCTTTCCTTAAGCAGGGCAAGTTAATTAGCAAACTGAAACGGCATCTGAACACAAGCCAATCTGAACACATATTTACTGTCTGTGAAAAGCTTTTAGGACTAAAATCAGATAATTGAACCGAATGCAAAATTGCAAGGAAGAGCAAATTGGACCTATAATATATGTGTGTGTGTATATATATATATACATATAGAAGAATTATGAAAAAATTCCAAATTCATAAACACTAGAATGCCATGAAGAAAAACTTGTGTGTTGTGAATGTGCAAACGCTGCAGGTTGATATTTAGAGTTACTGGTTTATTAAAATGAATAACTCTTGAGTCTGAGCAAAAACCACAGTGATGCTTGACTTGGCAAACACCACTTATCAACTTGATTAGGTCTTTTCAAGTCAGTTAATATCTACAGAATTATTTAATGTGGTAAATAAGAGTTAATGCACTGAGAAGCACACATTTGTGATGGAGATCTCCAAATCTAGAAGTCTGAGCATGTTTACAGGCAGTAAAATGGCAGTAAAATTCTCACACTACTGTGAGAAAGCAAGGACCTTTAGAAATAAAAATGTCTTATTGGTTGTTATCAAGGATCTCATGTGTGCAGAGGCTGTAAATGTTAAGCCAGACACATGGATCGTCCAGATTTCTCACGTTTAAGCACTGAATTGGGATGTTAAAGCATTGTTTACCGGCCCACGCGGGATGTTTCATAAGGTTAAATGATGGCCCCTATTCTTCTTGGCCTTTCCAAACAGCAGGCCTTCACATTCTTTACTGCTAAGCTAGTTTCACCTTCAACCTCTGACACTTTAGAGACGTTTAGCAGATGTAGATTAAGCCAAACACTCCAGTCAATTACCGGACGGCTTCAATTTAACTTGGATCACGACACAGACAATAAACCAGAGGAACGGTGCATTACTTGTTACTACAGTCGAGCTTGTTCCGGGTCCTCTGGTGTTGTTCTTTATGACGGACAAAGTCACTTCATACTCCTGTCCCGGCCCGAGTCCCGGCTGCTCAAAGTTGGTCTGGGTAGGTGTCAGATTGTTCACGATCTTCCCGTTTTCTTCCTTCTGTTATTGAGAAGATAGAAAAACATGCATTTAGCTTTATTTAGTATTTATTGTTTTTGCAAAACCTGTAATGTATTTAAGAGTATGTATAGATCGGTAGTTTGGAACCAGAGGACCTGTAATAACAATAAAACATTAAATGAAAAATAACAATGAAAAACTTTCATCGTCCGTAAAAGGCTTCTGTTCTTATATGCAAACATAGTTTTCTAAATATCTATTTCTGGTTCTTCACAAAGTTTTCATGATTTAAAATAAGATAAAACAAACATTAAAATAAGCCAAAGATAGATATTTAGATATCCAGATATAGAAATCTAGATATTTCCTGCATTAATTCACTGCCCCCGACATCCTGAAAATAAGAGGTAGTCTAATAATAAAAAAGATTTATCTATTATATCAATTAATACAAATGTATAACTCAATGGGCACTTTTAGAGTGAGTATACATTTTTGTAATTATGCCAAGTTTGAAAATATTTATAGATTAATATATCTAAAATACAATCAAACTGTTATTTAAAAATATAACAATAAATATAATAAATAAATAAATATAGTAAATATAATAATATCATTGTAAATACAATGGAGTCAATTTATAAAACATCTCAGAGACATTTTATAAAAAAAAGAACAAATAAATAAATAGCCAAACTAATAAATAAATAAATAAATAAATAAATACATATTTGGTGTATTTCTGACACAAAATATTATAGGTTGAAAAGTTAAACATACAAATCAATAATTTAATTCAGTAAAAAATAGAAAAAAATTATAATGAAAAATCTTTACGGTTCAAATATAGGCTCCTATTTTTTAATTATTAAAATCTTAAAACTCCAGGGACACACTTATAATGAATTCACATTTCATTTTTTTTGTAGCTATGCTAAGTTCTGAAATATTTTATTGAGAATAAATTGTCAAATAAATAAATCCTTGGAGTCAAAAAAGGTTGAGAGCCACTGATCTAGATGACCTCAAAACTAACAGACATTTACTAAGAGTCACAAAACTCCAATAATAATTTTTCTATAGTCTATATTTATACCCGCATTACTGAAAGTCTTGATATGACAGAGAAAATGTGTCATGCATCTACATTTGATTAGTTTCCTAAATGCTGGTGGCAGGAATCAACAGCACTGAAAGTGAGCAATAAGTTCAAACATCTGGGATTTCTGGAGCGCTATTAAAGTGAGTCTTAATGGAGACTTTATGGTTCAAGGATAGTTTTTTTAATGGCTTCTTAAATGAGTGTACGTATGAGCTCATGGCCTGCAGCTCTGACTCAAATGGAGAAAATGCCCCTTCACATCATTCTAATGAACGCTGATTAAATGATCCATTACTCTGTCTTAAAAATGAGAGAGAGGCTCTGAAACAAGCTGCATGACCGTATAACCCTGGCACGAGGACCGGCTTTAGGAATAAACACCTCACCGCAGTAAATCTACTGACCTAAAAGTTGACCATCTGGTACAGAGATACATTTGTATTATTAGTTTTACTGTCAGTTGTTAAACTAATGAAAGTGTTACAAGTATTTAGCATCTGGGGTATTTCAACACTTTTCTTGCACTTTGTTTTATAGCCCTTCGTGAATATGGCTCTGAATTGCTTCCACGTCCTGGGAAGACGGTTTTTATGAAGTTAATGAAACTGAACTAAATTCCAATGTCTAGTGAGGCACCAAAAATATATTTTGTTGTATTTTCTGTCTCAAGTGCTTGCAGTGTTTTGGCAGTCTGAAGAGCAAAATAACTAAATAC
Organism: Schizopygopsis pylzovi; assembly: GCA_027422435.1. NCBI lineage: Eukaryota > Metazoa > Chordata > Actinopteri > Cypriniformes > Cyprinidae > Schizopygopsis > Schizopygopsis pylzovi. The sequence continues at coordinate 4,695,167 of CM049820.1, forward strand.
ATATCCAATACTGATGAGGTCATAATTATTCAAATAAATCATAAAAAAAAAAAAAAATACTATAATAAAATTACAACACCTTAACATATCCTACAAATAATAATACAAATGAACCACCCAAATAGGCTTTTTTCCTATATGCAAACATAATTTTCTAATTATAAAATGTTAAATGTCTTCAATAATTTTTTGTTTGCCATTTTCTTGATAGGTTCATATTTACACGTTATACAAATAAACAAGAAAAAAAAGAGTTGAATTATTGAATTAATTATATTGTATATTATTAATATAATATAGTATATTTTGTGACTCAAATTCTTCGAGTCTGAGGGGTTAAATTAATACATAAATCAATATAATTATGATAAAGCAATAATTATAAAATTAATTAATTAAATAAAAACAACTACAATTTTAAAACAAAGATAGGTTCATATTTACCCTTTAAACAAATGAAAACATGAAAAGAAACCTGACGAATCTGACGTACACAGGTTTGCCTTTCAGGTCAAATGTTCTTGTTTTTCAAGAACTCTGACCCTTTTGTTTTGGAGAAGCCAAAAACTCATTAAGAATGTATTATCTTAGGCTAGATCAAATCGGATTTTGACAACCACATTTATATTTTGTTTTTAATCCGTTTCAAATCATATTTTTTTGCGACGTAATGTGTATGTAATCTACAGATGCATCTCAATTCTCTCATTTTGTGCCTTGATACGAGCCTTCAACATGGTCTCCCGTGAAACTAACCGTGTTACGGAAGATGAGCTCCCAGCCGTCGAATGGAACGTTCAGCTGGTCCCACAAAACCTCCACAGATGTATCACTGATGGATTTAAACGTCAGGCCCTCGGGCTGCGGTAGATCTGCAGGGAAGAGCAGTGGATCACGATATGAGAGCACATGTGCAAATGTGTAGTGGCTAGTTTTTAATGCTGTTTAGACAGATGCAATGTAAAATTGCACATGTATATGCAATTATTGTCTATTACAGATGTAATAGGTTTATAAACATGGTCTTAAGATTGAGTGGTGTAGCTTAGTAGTTAATGCAAGATGGTTTTAGATGTTGCATATAACATGTGAACTTTTAAATTGCTTTGAATAAAAGAATCTGCTAACTGACAATAAACGACACGGGAGTGTTTCGGAAACCTGTTTGGTGACACTAATGACACTGAAAATACAAACTAAAGGCAGTACAATAAATACTATCACGATGCAAAAATATAAACATTTATAATTATTAAAAATGTATAATTATAATGACAATATAAAATAGAACTATTTAGATAGTATAGTGATGAGAACTAAATAATTAAATTAATAACTTTGAATAATAAATAACTGATGACTAAAAACAAAAATATAATCTAAAAAAAATATATATATAATAATGGTGAAAAATATTAATGGTCAAAAAAATTGGCTAATTTCCCAATTTCTTCAATAATTGTATTTAATAAAAACATTTTATAATTTGTAATTTAGAATTATACAGTAATTATACAGTAATGTCAATATAAGAATGTGACTATTTTGATATTTAGTAATAAGAACTATAGAAAATGCTTATTTGTAATAATAATAAAAACAACAAATTAATAAAAAAATAAAAAAAATATATGAAGAGCTCTTTTCCAAAACGCTATAAATCCATTTTAATAGTTTTCATGAAAATGACATTTTGTTAATATTCAATTTATCCTGTTAAAATGGTCTGTTGGCTCAGTCTGAACATGTTAAACAATGATTGTTAAATGAAACAACAATATTGTCGATTATAAATGCAAAGTTTTTTTTTTTTTTTTTTAACGCTACAAATCCATCCTTTTTTTTTTATGTTGGTTTATGTCTTAAAAAAAAAAGAGAACATGCTACATATGACATCAGGGATTCGTACTATAAACCGGTCGCACCAGCCTTGTGTTGATGTAACCCCCCCGCGTCCGCACCATCACACCGAGCGGGTCTCGAACCCGGGTTTCCGGCGCGGGAGGCGGGCGCTCTAACAAGGAACGCCAAAGGCTACAGCCTCTAGCGTCAATCGGTTAAACACCACCTTTTATTTTTTGTGATTTTCTTTGTCCAGTCTGCGTTTTCTACCCCCAGGTGTAGGTCTCAAAAGTGTTATTAGAGTTTAAAGCACTCATTTTGAAGACTGAGCACAAACAAACGCTTCAAAGCATCGAACGATTACATCGAACGAATTCTGATTGATCGAGAGGATATATCGCATTTAGGCTAAAAACAGGTTCGGCGCTTATAGCGGTTTGGAAAAGAACTGCATCTTGCAGTACATTTTAAACAAGGAAATATAGCGATTTGGCATGAAACATTGATGGAGCAGTGAATAGGTTCAGTACACAGCAAAATGGCATGACGAACTCATTTTTTTTCAATTTGGCGTTTATCGCGCTTTGGAAAAGAGCTCTTCATATATAATCCTTAAACAAATGAAAACAGAAAATGACAATGTAAAGCATGAAACACATTTTCTTTTCAGATTTTTGTCCTCATACAATCATGCTATTCATTCATTCGCTCAAAGAACTCCTTAAGAATATGATTTTTTTGCCATATAGGTATTAGTATTATTGGGTAGATGATGGTACCCTAATTATAAGAATGGCATAACTGCAGTGACAGAAAGTGCAATAACACTTTTCAGCAGTTGTATCTAGTGATTGCATGTGTGTGTATTTGTGTAAGCTTGACCAGGACATGTGAACATACATGTGGCTACTCTGGCACTGACAGGAACACTCTTCTTGTTGTTGAGGATGGCATAGACATTGATGAGATACTCGATTCCTGGCTCCAGCTCAGAGACGGTAGCAGACGTACGATCTCCAGGCACGCTGAAGTCTAGCTGCAGGCCGCCTGGTGACGTCGGGACGTACGTAACCAAATACTCCGTCACCAGCATCTCGTTCTTCCATGTGAGGTTCACCTTCTCCGTGGTCACATCCGTGATGGTCAGGTCTTCCGGTGGTGAGACTGGGAAAGATATTAAGAGTCATTTACGTCACAGATGTTGAGACAGCGAACGGTCTTTGGTGCCAAGTAGTAGGAAAATTGTCCGTGTCTCCACTGTGGGGACTGGAAACGAACTGCTGAGAGGTTAGAATCAAGCTAAACTGACTAAATTAACTTTGGTTTCTTATTAATGGGCGTTTTTGGACCCTTTGACATGAGTTTAAGTGTTGTCTGCATTGACCTTCACCACTAATGGTCCTCTATATAAAGCTAATGGATTTCACAGGCACACACATGTGTCAGTTTACTGTCAAAGTACAAAAATTGAGCATGTTAAGCACTTTTCTGTGCAAAAAGATGGATATAAAATAGTGTGTATGTAGTAGATTTTTTATGTTTTTGAAAGAAGTCTTTCATGCTCGCAGAGGCAGGATTTATTTAATAAAAAAATACAGTAAAATCAGTTACAATTTAAAATGACTGTTTTCTATGTCAATATATGAAGAGCTCTTTTCCAAAACGCTATAAATCCATTTTAATAGTTTTCATGAAAATGACATTTTTTTTACCTAGGACCCATACATTTTGTTAATATTCAATTTATCATGTTAAAATGGTCTGTTGGCTCAGTCTGAACATGTTAAACAATGATTGTTAAACCCCCCGGGTCCGCACCATCACACCAAGCAGGTCTCGAACCCGGGTTTCCGGCGCGGGAGGCGGGCGCTCTAACAAGGAACGCCAAAGGCTACAGCTTTTAGCGTCAGTCGCTAGAGCGCCTCTTTGTGAGGTCAGAAGAGTGAGGTACATTTTAAACAAGGAAATATAGCGATTTGGCATGAAACATTGATGGAGCAGTGAATAGGTTCAGTACACAGCAAAATGGCATGACGAACTCATTTTTTTTTTTATTTGGCGTTTATCGCGTTTTGGAAAAGAGCTCTTCATATATTAAAATGGAATTTTAAATTTCTTAATTTCTACATTTACTTAAATGAAAAGCTGAATTTTCAGCATTATTACTCCAGTCTTCAGTGTCACATGATCCTTCAGAAATAATTTTAATAAGCTTATTTGCATGAATTTCTTTCATTGAATTAAAAGGCTAGTCCACCCAAAAATGAAAATTGTCATAATTTACTCACCCTCAAGTAGTTCCAAACCTGTGTGAATATCTTTGTTCTGCTGAACACAAATGAAGATATTCTGAATAAAGTTTGTAACCAGGCTGTTTTGGGGCAACATTGACTTCCATAGTAGTAAAAAATACTATGGAAGTCAATGGTACCCCAGAACTGCTCTGTTTCCAATATCCTTCAGAATATCTTCCTTTGTGTTCAGCAGAACAAAGACATTCATACAGGTTTGGAAATACTTGAGGGTGAGTAAATGAACTATGCCTTTAACTGACCAAGCTTTCGAACAGTAGTGTATTATATATCATCAGTAAGCCATTTGTGAGTCTTATGGCCTGCGATTATTGTGCTTTTCTGTCTTTTGATGCCTGACAAGTTCCAGTTGGATGGAAAAGTGTATAAACTTTCTGCATAACATTTCATTTATCAATTCATTGGAAGAAAGGTCTGGAATAACATGAGGGCAACAGAAGTTTATTTCTGGCTGGACTATCCCTCTAGTTATTACCATAAAAGAAAAAAAATACCAATGATCTCGCTAACACTTGAAAAAAAGTGTCTGCATCACCAGTACTAAGTAAGAACCAATGCTTTGCAGGGTTATTATTGTTAACTAAAACCATTAAAAACGTTGTTACTTTAAATTAAATAAACATTAACTGAAATAAAATGAAATATAAAAAAATATAAGTATTTTATTTTTTACTTTGTAAACTGCATTGTGAAAACAAGACTTTTTATTTTCATGTCGTTTAACTTCAAGTACTAAAATAACCTGTGTCTAGGAAAATTACTTTTAAAGTAATGCATTACAATATTATGTTACTCCATGAAAAAGTTTGTTACTTTTCATTGGGAAGTAATGCATTATGTTACTTCTGCGTTACTTTTTGTCACCTGGGTTGGGCTTGCTTTTGTATTTTTTTCAACAAAAATCTCAAAAGTTATATTTTTGGCAGCTGTAAAGGCGCTTTTACACCAAACTTGAAAATAATAAGCCTCAGGCTGAAGGAATTTATCTAAACTTGGGGACAGGAGAGCTGTCAGCGAATACATGGGAAAACAAAGTCACTTGCATTACTTATTTGAAAAGTAACTCAACTATTTTGTTATAAATTGAAAAGTAATTTTCACATTACTATTTCCTTCTAATCTGATTATGTAATATAATTAATTAGTGATCCTCATGTCATTCTAAATCCGTCAGACCTTCGGAACATAAATTAAGATATGTTTGATCCATCCTGTGAGCTCTCGGACCCCCCATGACAGCAAGGATCCTTACATGACCAAGGTCCAGAAACATAGCAAGGAGATCATGTGAAATCAGGGGTCTTAACCAACTTTAACCAACTAGGAGCCCCTACCAAGTATTGAGTACATATACAGTAAATGAACAGAAGGCCAACAATTCACAAAAAATTGTTTTTTATAAAGTATTCTAATTTGTTGAGATAGCGAATTGGTGGGTTTAAACTACTTCAGTCTGTGTGCATTGAATTTATTTAATACACGAGTTTCACAATTTGAGTTGAATTACTGAAATAAATGAACTTTTCCACGACATTCTAATTTATTGAGATGGACCTGTACATATTTTTCATTTGAATTTTAGGTAAATGTTTAGTAATTTTGTTGTGTGATTTTGTCATTTTTATGTAGTTTATTTTTAAATATTATTATTATTATATATTATTTTTTTGTTATTTTAGTATGTCAAATAAACTAAATTAAATTGTTCCTGTGGCTCAGTGGTAGAGCATTGCGTTAGCAGCGCAAAAGGTTGTCGGGTCAATTCCCAGGGAACACACATACTGATAAAATGTATAGCCTGAATTCACTGTAAGCCGCTTTGGATAAAAGCGTCTGCTAAATGTAAATTTTTATATCTTATTTTAATCCAGTTAACGTTTATTCCAGTAAACGTTGTGTTTTTTTTAGTTAACTATAAAAACCCAGAAAATAACAAGTACACTTGAAATAAAAATGATAAAACATGGCAACATATATATATATATATTTTTTTTTTAAATTAAAAAAAAATAAAAAAATACGGAAAATATAAACAAATTCAAAATATGAATATATAGTATATAGATAATATATATATATATATAATAGTATATAAATGACTACAATTACCTTCTGAGCAATCCTCGCCAATGTGGCCTTCATCGCAGACGCAGCGGCCATCCACACATTGCCCCACACTATTACAGTCATTCAGACAGCTTCTTTCTCCACAGGCGTCTCCACCGAATCCCTCGTCGCACACACATTTTCCATTGACGCAGCGCCCGCGGTTATTGCAGTTTCCAGGACAGGAGGGGACGGAGCAATCCAGGCCTTCAAAACCCTCCTGGCAAACACACTGTCCCTCCACGCAGCGTCCACGGCCGAGACAGTCATTGGACACTTCCTCTGACTGCAGTCCTCTCCGGTGAAGCCTTCGTCACAAACGCACTGTCCCGCGACGCAGCGTCCACGGTCCAGACAGTTGTTCGGACAGCTCAATTCACTGCAGTCTTCGCCAGTGAAGTCCACGAAGCAAACGCACTTCCCGTCCACGCACTGGCCTCGGCCGTAGCAGTCCGACGGGCAGGTTTTGATGCTGCAGTCCTCACCGCCGAATCCCTCTTCGCAAACGCACTGGCCGTTAACGCAGCGCCCACGGTTGTTGCAATCATTGGGGCAGCTAAATTCCGAACAATCATGGCCTTGGAATCCGACGTTGCATTCGCAGCGCCCGTCAATGCAGCGCCCTCTACCGTTGCAGTTATTAGGACAGGAGAGCTTACCGCAATCCACTCCGAAATAACCCGTTTCACAAATGCAAACGCCATTGAAACAGCGCCCTCTTTGGTTGCAATCATTTGGACAGGTCAAGCTGGAACAATCCTCACCGGAGTAGCCAGCAGTGCAAACGCAACGGCCGTCGATGCAGAAACCTCGTCCCGAGCAGTCGTTCAGGCAAGCGATCGCGCCGCAATCCTCTCCAGTGAAGCCTTTGTCGCAATAACAAGTCCCGTTGTCACATCTCCCGCGGTCGTAGCAGTCATGCGGACAGATGAGCTCGGAGCAATCAAATCCAGTCCAGGGTTCATCGCAGACGCACTCACTATCAACGCAGCGGCCTCGTCCCAAACAGTTGTTGAGGCAATCCGTCTCTGTACAATCGTCTCCAGAGAAGCCTTCATTGCAAATGCACACTCCGTTAACGCAGCGGCCGTTCTCACCACAGTCAACCGGACAGGTCTCCATGCTGCAGTCCTCACCCGTGAAGCCATCGAAACACTCGCACTTTCCGTTAACACAGCGGCCCTGGTCACTGCAGTCTCCGGGACAGTCAGGAACGGTGCAGTCGGGGCCCTTCCATCCGGGCTCGCAGATGCAGCCGCAGGTGTCTGTGCTGTGGTTTCCACGGCCGCTACAGTAGGGCTTTGTTCCTATAGCACCTACACAATCAGGAGATACAATTTATGCACCATTAGCGTTACCAAACTGAATTAAAAAAGAATGACTATTTACAGGTTTTTTTACAGATTTATTTGACAGGTTTTTCGAAAACCTTTACCACCTCTCCATTGGTCAGACCCCTCTTTCTACGTATGCCACTGATTGGGCTTTATTGCAATCATAATGCGCAAAGAGATCATTGTTTTAATGGTGTTAACACTTTGTGAAGAAATCAACATAAGCGTTTTTTTTGTCTCAGCATATTAAACTTGAATTATTTTAACATTGAAAGACCTTTCAAATTTGACTGCCTGTAATATTGTGAAACCTTCCACCCTCAATAAAGATGTGAATCTCAAAGTGTGTGGAAAGCGAGCACATACCTGTGGCCTGAGCACTGCAGCAGGTGGTTTCTGTGGCGCATTGCTCTCTGAGCGTCGACACCTCGCCCTCCAACATCTCCAGCCGATTCAGGAGCTCCTTCAGGTCCGGCAGTCCCTCCGTACAGCCACACGCCTGCTTGGGGATGTTGATGCGGTGGGTGAAGACGATCTTATTACTGCTGTCCAGTGTGTGGTCTGTCACTTCTAAGCCAGATGGCGCATCCTTCTGTTCAAGATCCGCACCGGCGGGAGAGTCCAGATCCACAGAGCATAAAGAGCTACCGGGAACTTTGATGTTGTAGACGTGGTTAAAAACGACCGGTTTGGAAGAGATCGGAAGAGTTGCATTGTGTATGCCGGGAATCGTCAGAGCTTCCCGTCGGTGTCTGATCATCTTCTTTACCAGGCCAGCATGATTTAGAGTCATCAGGGTTGCCAAAACCAAACAGCTGAATGTCAGGCCTCCTGAACCCATGTTTCTGCACTAATGGATGCTTGTCTTGGCAAGAAGGCCTGCCTGGTGAGTCTGGACAAAGTGCTGCTGTCTCTGAAAAAGCAAACACACAAAACATAATAAAAAAATAAAAATTAAAGAAAAATGTTACTCTAATTACAAGAATAAATAGAAAATGCAGAAAAATTTGGGAAACCCATTCAAAGCACCACCAGTTTAGAAACAACTGTGGTCATTTTCATATTTTATTTTTATTTTTGATTTCTGTTTTGATTTTAATTTCAGTAAATTTTTTATTTTTTATTATGATATTTAATGTTTTAGTTTTTAGTAATTTTAGTATATCAAGTTAAACTAAATAAAGAAATACAATAATAAAAATATACATATATGTTATAGTTTTAGTTAACTATAACCTTGATTTGAATGCATTACATTAAACGTATAAAAACAAAGGTTCACAGAAATTAAAACGAGCACATAAATAAGTTCTTGGTCTAAATTCAGTAAAAGCATTAAATGACAAGAACATTTCTCTTCATGCGGTGTTTAACTGCAGACATTCATTTTAAAGTGATAGCGGATTGAGCAGAGCTGTCAAACTAAAACTAAAAAATGAATAAGTAAGTAACTAAGTAAGAAAATAAATAAATAAATATATTTTTAAGGGATTGAAAGCCATTGGATGGTTTTTAAACAAACTGATTAAGCATTATGTGAGGGGCAGAGTTACTTGCCTCTTAAAAATATTGATAGCTAATATATAAAATGCACGAACTGAACACATGCCAGATTAAAGTCTGCACCAGTTATTGAACTAAATGTATTGCCACTACATCTTCCAGGACTATGGGGACCATGGCTCATTACTATCAATATCCTTATTGTTGAATCATAAAGTTTATTTTTTTCTTTCTCCAAGACACTCTACAAATATAGTCATTTTTTTTTCTTTGAGCATATTAATAAACTCTGCCTTTCCCGTCTGCACACTTGGTCTGGGATGACTTCATATCTGGACATGGAGCTGTGTAATTTGTGGATGGTGGATGGGGGCCAGAGTCTCGGTCTCCTCCGCAGCGTGGGAACGCTCATTTGAAGCTGGTTCTGGATGTCCGTGATGCCTCCACATGTCTCAGATGTCTGAGCGTGTGCAATGTTGGAGAGGAAAACTCGACTGCAGGACCTCAGAGAGATTCAAAGGAGATATCACCACCTACACGACCACGGCCACAGGGACTTCCTGTCTCTGCCGCGTGCGTGAGCGGCACTTCCAAAGGTGGAGAAAACCGAGTGCAAAAGACATTTACTCTGAACAAAATTATAATCGCAACACTTTTGTTTTTGCCCCCATTTTTCATGAGCTGAACTCAAAGAGACTTTTTCTCTCAAATATTGTTCGTAAATCTGTCTAAATCTGTGTTAGTGAACGAGATAATCATCCACCTCACAGGTGTGGCATATCAAGATGCTGATTAGACAGCATGATTATTGCACAGGTGTGCCTTAGGCTGGACCTGCAGTGGTGTAACGAATTACAACTACTCACGTTACTGTAATTAAGTCGTTTTTTTACTTGTACTTTTTTGAGTATATTTTAAAGCTGTACTTTTACTTGTACTTAAGTACAAATTAAGCAAAATAATCTACTTCATTACATTTACAGAGGACATAGAATAAAATAGGAATAAAATATAGTTTTTCAAAAATGTTTCTATATATTTTTTATGGTCTAAACAATGTAATGACATGAAAAAAATACTACATTCACAAAACTTTTTTTGGGGGGGGGGGGGGGTCTCAGGAGGATATATATATATACACAGAAATGTAAAGGTAGGTTTTTTGAAGACAGTGCAGCAGAAATATTTGTACAGCAGTATGTACATAACACAACTACTAATATTATGAAAACGTTAATTTTTTTAAGGAATGATCACACGACATTTCTAACATGTTTTAATTTTAATAGTAAATTCCATTTGTTTGCAAAAAAAGTTTAATTTTCAATAATTTAAATGAAATAAATAAATGTTTAATTTAAGCAATTTTATGTATCACTTTACTTCTTATTACTTGACTTAGATTTTATGAGATGAAAAAAGAAAGAAAATCGGCCAAACATATCGGCCCAAAAAATTGGCATCATATATCGGCCATCAGCAGCCCTGATTTCTAAATATCGGCATCAGCATCGGCCAAAGAAAAACCCATATTGGTAGACCTCTACTGCATTGTCTAGAAGAGAAATACCAGCTTAAAACTATAATGACAGACAAGGGACAGTCACAGGTCATCTTTGTGATCAGCTTATGAATTACTTTCCCAGTTTTTTTTTTTTTTTTTTTTGGCATATGCATTTGCAATTGCATAATTTGAGCAGTCTATAATGATATGCTTGGAGTCAAAGGACTTTAATTCATGGTAATAAGAGTAACCAGAAAAGACCTCCTCATTTCAATGATGGCCACACTTTCCTGTTGCTAGAATATTGACTATTCAATAGAATAGAACAGAATATAATATAATAGGTGCTGTAAGCGACATGTTTTGGAATAGCACACATACCATCTGTCAGACATCAGTGAAATATTGCAGGTCATAAGAATCACACCTGCGCCTTTAACACAACTATGCAAACAGCACACACACACATACGCATAACACACACACACACACACACACACACACACACACACACACACACACACACACACACACACACACACACACACACACACACACACACACACACACACACACATGTAGGTTTTTATGGTTTACGGGGACTCTCCATAGGCGTAATGGTTTTTATACTGTACAAGCTGTATGTGCTACTGCCCTACACCTACCCTACACCTAAACTTAGCCCTCACAGGAGACAGTGCATTTCTATTTTCCCTCAAAAAAATTTATAAGCGTTTTAAATTATGGGGACACTGAAAATGTCCTCATAAATCACCTTCTACTTGTAATACCTATGTCATACCCATGTCATTATACAAATTTGTGTCCTCATAAACCACATAAACATGCCCACACACACACGCACGCACGCACGCACGCACGCACGCACGCACGCACGCACACACACACACACACACACACACACACACACACACACACACACACACACACACACACACACTTTTTTGTGAAAAGTGGGGACATCCCATAGGCGTAATGTTTTTTATACTGTACAAACTTTATGTGCTATTGCCCTACACCTAAACTTAGCCCTCACAGGAGACTGCATTTCTACTTTCTCTCTTTGTATGATTTATAAGCGTTTTGAAAAGTGGGGACATGGGGCAATGTCCTGAAAAGTCACCTTCACCTTGTAATACCTGTGTAATACCTGTGCCATTATACAAATTAATGTCCTCATTTGTCCCAAAAACGCGTGCACACACTCACACACACAGAACTCAAGTGGGAGCTGTTAGGAAACTAGCCAATTAGAAAGGCTCTCTGCTTGTCAATCATTTCTCTGAAATTATTCATATCTGAGAATCAGTTCAAACAGTCTGTATCAAAGGATCAATTTTAAACACTGATTTGTTTGTTAAAGTATAAAAAAAAAAATCAAACTGGTTAATCTAATTTATAATAAATACAATTATTTAAACATTATGACCATTCCAAAGTTTGGTCTGTATTTTGTATTTTTTCGTGAGGGTGGGGGTTGGGGATTAAAAGATATGACAAATAAACCTTCAAATATTATAATTCTTTGAGTACAATCATTTATAAAAAGTTTTAATGCATTGCAATGTACATTATGAATAACTTTATCATGCATTATAGATAAAAGCTATAATGTTTTACCAAGTTTTTATGTTTTTGATAGAAGTCATAGATAAATAATGTAAAAACTGTAATATTCTGAATTATTACAATAAAAAAATTATAATAAAAACAATTGAATAGATTTTAAAATGTATTTTTATCCTGTGATGTAAAGCTGAATTTTCAGCATCATTACTCCAGTCTTTGATCCTCCAGAAATCATTACAATATGCTGATTTGCTGCTAAAAAACATTTCTGATTATTATCCTTATTATATTATTATCCATGATTCTTTGATGATCACAATGAGTAGGTCAAAAGAACAGTATTTATTATATTTTAAATAAATACTAAGATAAATAAAAGTCTTACAGCGGCACAATCTTTTTGAATGGTAGTATTGTATACCAGAAAGACTGCTATAGACCCTTTTTCTGTTAGTAAACATCCTGACGTTTTTCTGTGGGCGGAGCTTAGGTGGAGGTAGAAGGATTGCCCCGAGCACTTCACTAACGCTAGCTATGTGTCACGGTCCTGCTGGTGTTCCCCAGGCTGGCCACCGGATGTCTCTGTGTGTTGAGCACATGGCTTGTTGTTTGTTGTCGGTGCCATGTGCTCCCATGTCTTGTCTGCCCCCTCCCGTCTTGTTAACTAATTATTGTTTCAGTGGCTCCACCTGTTACCCTCGTTTGTCTCCCTATTTAGCCTGCTGGTGTCTGCAGTCCTGTGCTGATCCATAGTCTTTCATGTGTGTGTGTTATGTTAAACTGCACAACAGTTCTCTGTCTGCCTGCCTGCTGGTTTTTCCCCTTCGGGGTGGTTTCTGCTTATCTTTGTTTTATTTTGTTATTAAAACCAGAATTATTTTGCACTTGAGTCCTCGCCTCATCTCTCTCCTCACGTTCCCTGCAGAACGGATCAGCCAGATGAGGATTCAGCAGAGAATGCAACCGGATAACATGGGTCCAGGGCGTAAGCTCCTCAACATCTTCCAGGGAGACCGAAGCATGGAGGATTATGCCAGGGACTTAATTGGAGTGGCTCGCCAGTGCATCGACCTGGCTCTGAGTTTAAGCGGCTCAGCCTTCAGGATGGAGTCCGCCCCAAAGCCCGCTCTGTTCCAGGAGCACACGCAGTCCGCTCCGTTCCGTGAGTTCACAGAGTCCGCTCCAGAGCCCGCTCTGTTCCAGGAGCACACGCAGTCCGCTCCGTTCCGTGAGTTCACAGAGTCCGCTCCAGAGCCCGCTCCGTTCCAGGAGCACACGCAGTCCGCTCCGTTCCGTGAGCCCACAGAGTCCGCTCCAGAGCCCGCTCCATTCCGTGAGCCCACAGAGTCCGCTCCAGAGCCCGCTCCGTTCCGTGAGCCCACAGAGTCCGCTCCAGAGCCCGCTCCGTTCCGTGAGCCCACAGAGTCTGCTCCAGAGTCCGCTCTGTTCCGGGAGCACACGCAGTCCGTTCCGTTCCGTGAGTTCACAGAGTGCGCTCCAGAGCCCGCTCCATTCCGTGAGCCCACAGAGTCCGCTCCAGAGCCCGCTCCGTTCCGTGAGCCCACAGAGTCCGCTCCAGAGCCCGCTCCGTTCCGTGAGCCCACAGAGTCCGCTCCAGAGCCCGCTCCGTTCAGTGAGCCCACAGAGTCCGCTCCAGAGCCCGCTCCGTTCCGTGAGCCCACAGAGTCCGCCCCAGAGCCCGCTCCAGTCCGGGAGTCCACAGAGCCCGCTCCAGCCCGGGAGCCCTCTCCAGCCTGGGAGCCCTCAGAGCCCGCTCCAGCCCGGGAGCCCTCAGAGTCCACTCCAGTCTGGGAGGCCACAGAGCCTGCTCCAGAGCCCGCCCAATGGCCTCCTGCCCTGCCAGCCCCGCACTGGCACCCCTGTCTGCCTATTCCTCCAGGCCCTCTTCCACTCCACGGGCCTGGCCCACTCCTCTCCTAGACATTTTTTTCTGTTTTAGTGTGTGTGGAGCATCTGGGATCCGCTCCTTAAAGGGGGGGTTATGTCATGATCCTGCTGGTGTGCCCGGGTTGGCCACCGGATGTCTCTGTGTGTTGAGCACATGGCTTGTTGTTTGTTGTCAGTGCCATGTGCTCCCATGTCTATTGTCTGCCCCCTCCCGTCTTGTTAACTAATTATTGTTTCAGTGGCTCCACCTGTGTCTCCCTCGTTACCCTCGTTTGTCTCCCTATTTAGCATCCTGGTGTCTTCAGTCCTGCACTGCTCTGTTGTCTTCACCAAGATACCTGTGTAATACCTGTGCCATTAACAAATTAGTCCTCATTTGTCCCAAAAACGCTGCACAACTCACACACACATGAGTGGGAGCTGTTAGGAAACTAGCCAATTAGAAAGACTCTCTGCCTGTTAATAATTTCTCTGAATTGTTAATATCTGAGAATCAGTCAAACAGTCTGTATCAAAGGATCAATTTTAAACACTGATTTGTTTGTTAAAGTATTTAAAAAAAAAATCAAACTGGTTAATCTAATTTATAATAAATACAATTATTTAAACATTTTGACCATTCCAAAGTTTGGTCTGTATTTTGTATTTTTTCGTGAGGGTGGGGGTTGGGGATTAAAAGAATGACAAATAAACCTTCAAATATTATAATTCTTTGAGTACAATCATTTATAAAAAGTTTTAATGCATTGCAATGTACATTATGAATAACTTTATCATGCATTATAGATAAAAGCTATAATGTTTTACCAAGTTTTTATGTTTTTGATAAGTCATAGATAAATAAAGTAAAAACTGTAATATTCTGAATTATTACAATAAAAAAAATATATAAAAACAATTGAATAGATTTTAAAATGTAATTTTATCCTGTGATGTAAAGCTGAATTTTCAGCATCATTACTCCAGTCTTTGATCCTTCAGAAATCATTACAATATGCTGATTTGCTGCTAAAAAACATTTCTGATTATCATCCTTATTATATTATTATCCATGATTCTTTGATGATCACAATGAGCAGGTCAAAAGAACAGTATTTATTATATTTTAAATAAATACTAAGATAAGTAAAAGTCTTACAGCGGCACAATCTTTTTGAATGGTAGTACTGTATACCAGAAAGACTTCTGCTATAGACCCTTTTTCTGTTAGTAAACATTGTGATGTTTTTCTGTGGGCGGAGCTTAGGTGGAGGTAGAAGGATTATGTCACGGTCCTGCTGGTGTGCCCGGGCTGGCCACCGGATGTCTCTGTGTTTGAGCACATGTTGTTGCTTGTTGTTTGTTGTCGGTGCCATGTGCTCCCATGTCTATTGTCTGCCCCCTCCCGTCTTGTTAACTAATTATTGTTTCAGTGGCTCCACCTGTGTCTCCCTCGTTACCCTCGTTTGTCTCCCTATTTAACATCCTGGTGTCTTCAGTCCTGCACTGCTCCGTTGTCTTTCGTGTGTGTTATGTTAAACTGCACAACAGTTCTCTGTCTGCCTGCCTGCTGGTTTTTCCTTTTCGGGGTGGTTTCTGTTTATCTTTGTTTTATTTTGTTATTAAAACCAGAATTCTCTTGCACTTGAGTCCTCGCTTCATCTCTCTTCTCACGTTCCCTGACACTATGGAGTTTTGTTAGCTTGTTTTTATCAAAGACTGGAGAAAATCTGATTTCACCTGCACATGTAAGGTCACTCACTGTCCGGACCGCGACTGTTATTTGAAAAAGTTCACTTTAAATGGACGAACCCAGATTGGCCAACCAGCTCACTCTCACGATTTTACAGGATTACCTCCGGTTGAGTGCCTCACATATACAGAGAAACCTTACATGTATAGTAAAGACAAACGCACCCGTGCTGTGTCTATCTAGTCATCGGATCTATCAAAATAGGGTCGAGACCCTTTTGGGGTAGGGGCGTGTTTGTTTTTTGGAGATTTCAAATATCAACATTGGCTTCCAGAAATCGCTTACCGCACCTTTAATGCCCTGAAATTGTCCTTTCTAATAATAAAGCCAGCTAGAATGATGCTGAACTAATAACCTAAACGATCTAACAGTCTAGAAATTCAGCCAAATGAAGAACATTTCCCTTTGAGATTAAAACAGCATGTAAAACATTTGTATTGAAGGCAGGCAGTAACAAAAGCAACACACACAGTTAACAAGGCAGTGGACCAAACCACACGAGCAGATATCCACGGGATCTTGCTCACACAGTGGACATTGTGTTGTCACAGGTGCATTGTGCATGTGGTTCTCATTTATATGGCTGCTGGTTAAATGAGCACCATCAGTAGTTGTAAAGTGCAGTAAAAATGGAACAGCAGGGGAATATTAATCAATTCTTGTCCATGATTTTGTTGCATGCCTTCGTTTTAAAGTCTTTTTAAATTTGATAAAGACTAGTCTATACATTTAAAAAGGCAATATACACAAGTATGAGTATGTTTATTGTCAGAATATTGTGTGGAATAATTCGATTTTTTGAAAGTGTTAAGAAGTTTCTTATTTTCACCAGGGCTGCATTTATTTGATAAATAATTTGGTTAAACAAAACAATATCAAGCATTTTACATTATGTACTGTAGATTGAAAACAGAGCTTTCAGTGGATTGCATGAGAATGTTCAACCTATCCATTTATGAATCCTTTTCATGTGACATTTTTGAGCTTTTTTAGGTTTTTCTTCGAACAATTTGCCTGCTTCATAAAAATACTTGAATAAAAAGCATGTATTATGATATTTAAGATGCATAGTAATCCAATTCTCAGTGCAATGACAACCTTTAAAATGCATTAAAAGTGTATTAATGACCTGACAGAAAAGAAACGTTGCTGTCGTCGTTAGTAAATAGTTTTTAGGGTGTTCTAATAAATATAAATATAAATTGCATTTACCTTTAGTCATTTAGCAGATGCTTTTATCCAAACTGACTTACACATGATGACAGTAGAAGCAATCAAAATCAACAAAAGAGCAACAATATGCAAGTGCTATGACAAGTCTTGGTTAGCCTAACGCCGTACACGTAGCAAGGTGTTTATATATATATATATATATATATATATATATATATTAACAAGTAGATAGAATAGAAAACTAAATAGAGAAGGTTAGTGTTAGAGGTATTTTTTAAAGATAACAAGCAGTTAGAAAACGATTAGAGAGTGCTAGAGTTAGAGGATCAAATAAATATGTTTGAACCGTTTCTCGAAGATGAATCTTGAAGATTTCTTGTACAAAATCCTGCTAATTTGCATATTCTATGAGGCCAACCAGAGATAATAATCATCAGTTTGTGAATTCTTGCATTGTTAAAATTGTATGCTAAATTGCTTGGTATTTAGCTTGATTTTGTTTTCTCTTAAAAAAACAAAAGGCAAATTACAATCTGCTAATCGCATGGTTCATCCACTTAGAGCAGCTTGATGTTAAGTGCTTTGCATCAGGTTATAAAGCTGACATGTTTATTGATCTTCTAACCTGTGACCCTTGGGTTCCCAGTCATGACCTTTAGCCTCATCCTCACACTTTAAAGTGTCCACTCAGCACTTCCACGTTTTTTCCATTCCTTCAAACCCTAACAAGGGTCGACCCTGTGACCCTACAGCCCTTAAAGTTCAGTTGAAAATGACACTCGAGACTAATGAAAAAAGGATCTTCACCTTAACAGACGAGTTTATAAGATCGTATTCTCAGCTTGCGCACGATAAAGTTGAAATACACGCCAGTGTTTGGGTCGCTACGGTAGGTTTAGGAACAAAGATATGAATTCAGTGTAGATCTATTACAGTTCCTCCCACGTTCTTTTAAGACACCAGGATGTGAACATATAAAGCTGAGAATGAATTTCACAGGCTTTCCTCCTACATCTGGAGAAAGTTTATGGAAAATACCATTGTGTTGCTAATGCTAATCTGGCTACAGTTCACAGCACATTTGCTTTGCTACTTGTGACTAGGACTGGTGGTGTAGTGTATATACCACATAACAGAAATCTGTTAAGCTGCAGATGATCTGCAATACCATGAATGAAGTCAAATTCAATGTCATAATTATGACATAAAATATCATAATTATGACTTACTATGTCTATGTTGACTTAGGTCATGGTTATGATTTTTTTTATTATCTTAGACTATCCTAATTTAGACTTGTCATAATTTAATTTCTATATCATAATTTAGATTTGTAGTAATATAGATTTATATGATAATTATTACTTAGTTAATTTACCCTTAATTTACACTTGAGTGATAATAATAATGCATTTTTATGTAATAACTATGACTTAAAATGAAATGATATAATTAGGCTTTTTGTCATGAGTTTATTTCACAATGTATACTTATCTTCTCATAATTCAACTTTGACTTTTTCTTATAAATATGATTAAGTATCTCAGAATTTTGACTGACAGAATTTAGATGTATCTTATAATTATGAGTACCTATCATATTTAGACTTTTTATCTTATAATTATGATTTAGTATCTCAATTTTGAGTGACGTAATTTAGACTGTCATAATCATGCATTTTTATAAAACGTATTAGACATATTATAATTTAGACTTTTTATTTCATAATAAGACATGATTTAGAGATTTATTTTTATCTCATCATTTAGATTTGTCATAATTTGAGATTACAAGTTTCTCAACGTCGACTTTTTATCTCATAATTGTGAACTCAACTTCTTGACATAATTTTGACATTTTGTCAGCTTCGGCTTTTTATGTTATAATTTAGACTTTTCGTCTCATAGTAATGATTTACTATGCCATAATTTTTACTTTTCAGATCATAATTATACTTAGTATCTTATGACTTCTATGTCAAAGTGATTTACATTTTCCACCCCTACTTGTCACTTAATCACAAAAACAACTAAGCAATTTGTAAACACATTGATGTTTACAAATTTTTAAGAATATTATAAAGGGAAATCCTCCTCCTGCAACACAAATCTGCACTTTCTTTAAGTTATAATCCAGAATTGCTGTATCTTTATTAGTTTTCCCTGTATTGGCAACAGAAAGGGAACTTTCCCACCTGGAAACCGGGATGAGGAATGTTGGCCTCTGTTTTCCACCATCTGTTTTGCGTGGTCCACAGCAAAGACTCTGTGCATGTGTGCATCATACGCGTTTAGACTAGAAGAGCTCCGGCCATCAAACGTTTCAAGTGTTCAGTAGATTCCACCCCTAACAAATATACAATTCAATGGTATACAGAGTGTATAGCTTAAAGATAAACTATCCACTGTAACCCTATGGCAGGAAGTATCAGTCTACACTCCAGATGAAGGATAGAGCAGACTGTATGCTGTATATGTGAACACTCTTAACATGTTTAGTCCACTGGCAGTGGGCGATTACAAGACTGTGATAGATGTCTACACCAAACACACTGCCATATGCTGTTTTCCTTGCTGAGGGAAATAGATTTCGTATTCTTCTGGTTAATAAAAGCTTTCTATAGAAAAGGCATAAAAGTATTGTTATGATTAATATTATGGTATTATTATAACTGCAATAAAAACATCTTATAGCTAGTCTAAAGTTATTTAAATCATTAGAGCAGGGGATTGTTCAACCAGATCCATCTGGTGGCTTTTTAATATTTATGCGATAATATATGTTTCTAAATAGTGTGTGATTAATTATTTCATCAATTAATTTATTTATTAGCCTTAGTTCTAACATGAACCACACTAGCCAAAATTGTACTATATGTTGATCTAAAGCCATATAATAATAATAATAAAATACTGTTTAATACAGAACTGATACTGTGATATTGTTGCAAGCTTTTATATCTGAATAATTCTGGATGGAAATATACTTTATTGTCCTGCGAATCAATGCTTTCCTCATTAAGGCAACTTCCAAATCTCCAATTTCACTGACCTGCTGAATACTTCCAGAACATTTTCAGTGATGAGGATACCATCATAGCACTGCCCCTACGTGACACTTTCCCTAAAGTAAGTGAGAGGTTTGATGGTGAAACGGATACACCAGACATTAATTCTCTCGTCTTCAGTGGCCGCTTACCAAAGCGATTCTCACAAAAAAAAAGAGCCTGGAAGTGATCCATCAGCACCAGGCCATCTGCACTACAGGTCCATATGCGACTCAGACCTGTCTGTCTAGACTCCCTGAGATTTATGGGAAATAGGCACTTATATCAAAGATTACTCATGGGAACACAGACCCTAGAACACACCGTATAACTGGTTTGCAGTGCAGCTGTTCTGACCAGATCACTGTTGACATCCATTTTATTCAGCAACAGCTGAATAAGTATTCTAGTATTCTAGTATTGAATACTAGAATGAAAAGTTGCACTTGGACATAGTTTAGGTTTATTTAGTTTTTATGCTAGCATTAAATACAACCAGAATTCCGGAACTGTTGGGAAGTTTTTTTTAAATGTGAATAAAATGAAAACTAATAGACTTTCAAAGTAAAGTACAGAAGTAAAGATGGGCAGAGGCTCCCAATCTGTGAAAGAGTGTGTAAAAAGATTGTGGAATACTTTAAAAACAATGTCCCTCAACATCAAACCGAAAAGGCTTTGCAAATCTCATCATCTACAGTGCATAACATCATTGAAAGATTCAGAGAAACTGGAGAAATCTCTGTGGGTAAGGGACAAGGCCGAAGACCTTTGTTGGATGCCCGTGGTCAGCATGATTCTGTCATTGACATTACTAAATGGGCCCAGGAATACTTCCAGAAACCACTGTCGGTAAACCCAATCCCCCGTGCTATCTGCAGATACCAACTAAAGCTCTATCATGCAAAAAGGAAGCCATATGTGAACATGGTCCAGAAGTGCCACCGTGTCCTGTGGGCCAAGGCTCATTTAAAATGGACTGTTTCAAAGTGGAAAAGTGTTCTATGGTCAGATGAGTCCAAATTTGACATTCTTGTTGGAAATCACGGATGCTGTGTCCTCCGGATTAAAGAGGAGTGAGATCTTCCTGCGTGTCATCAGCGTTTAGTTCAAAAGCCAGCATATCTGATGGTATGGGGGTGCATAAGTGCATACGTTATGGGCAGCTTGCATGTTTTAAAAGGCACTATGAATGCTGAAATGTATATAAAAGTTTTAGAGCAACATATGCTCCCCTCCAGATGATGTGTATTTCAACAGGACAATGCAAAACCACACACTACAGCTATTACAACAGCATTGCTGAATTGGCCTGCCTGCAGTCCAGATCTTTCACCTATAGAGAACATTTGGCACATCATTAAACGAAAAATATGTCAAAGATGACCACGAACTCTTCAGCAGCTGGAAACCTATCTCAAGTAAGAATGGGACCAAATTCCAACACCAAAACTCCAGAAACTCATAACCTCGATGCCCAGGTGTCTTCAGACTGTTTTGAAAGGTAGAAGAGATGCTACACCATGGTAAACATCCCCCGTCCCAACTATTTTAAGACCTGTAGCAGGCATCAAATTTTAAATGAGTTCATTTTGTGCAAAAATGTTTGAAATTTTATCAGTTTAAACAATTGTAGTATTATCGATGCTCTATTGGGAATAAAAAAAATGGCTCATGTGATTTGAAATTCTTTTAATTTTCGTTTTATTCAAATTTAAATAACGTCCCAATATTTCCGGAATTCGGGTTGTAGAAAGACTTGTAGACATCTTGAATGTTCAGAACGGTGTACTTCTCACATTGTTTTAGCAGTATGCACAGGGCCGTTTCTAACCAATTCAACACCCTAGGCAAAATCCCTATTGGTGCCCCCCCCCCAAATTTTTTTATTTATTTATATATATATATACCTGTATAGCCCTATGTAACAATCCCTAGTAGCTAAGACATTGCTCATAATTTACAAGTAAATCACACACAAATTAAGTTTATAACTTTTGAATTTGGATACGTTTAGATACTATCAATGGCTACTTTTTGTCTTTATCTGTTTTTTGTTCACTTGTTTTGTTGTTGTTGCTTGAAACATTGATTTAAAGTATCAGTTATGTCATTATTATTTCAGTCAAATCTATAAAACCCTTTTGTTACCGCAAACTACATATACAAACCTGATCAGTGGCATAAAATAAATCGATACAGCTGCTTAACCCTTTGCTACTCATTAACGTGTGAACTTCCCCTTTAAATAATGTATATGTAATGTAATATTACATGACACGCTGATCCTTTAACAATGCATTAGTGCAAAAAAACACCTTTTGGACAAACCTCGGAACATGATTTATCAACTGCCACAAATACTGCCTAAACAAAATACAGATTTTGTGCACTTTATTTACTTTACCAATATTTTAAATTGGCCTTTGGACGTAGCTTTATTGCATTAAAAAAATGCATTACCTTGCCAAAGCACTGACAGAGCCCATTGATCTAATGGCGTTGATGAGCACTTCAAACGCAAGCATGCAACAATCAGGCAGCAACTGACAGCACTCTGATCCAATGGTATACAGGCATCGTCAGATTGACAGCGCTCTGATCCAATGGCATACAGTCATCGTCAGATTGACAGTACTCTAGCCCGATGATGTTGGGGATCCAGTGTGGTGGCAGTCATATTTCAGGGTGACCGTAACCCTCTTTATTACAACCCTGCTAAAATGTAGTGCCAGTATGTGTGCTGGCACTACATTGGCGCCCCTTCACCTGGCGGCGCCCTAGGCAACCGACTAGCTCGCCTATGCCTAGAAACAGTACTGAGTATGCAGCATATATACTGTGGAAAGAATGCAACATTTTTGCATGTATGATAAAAATAGTGCAAAGAGTGCCTTATACACCCAGAGCACACTGTGCAGAGTACTGTATAACAAAATGCAATGTTCAACTGATAAACCATATCATCAACACTTCTATCTTGTCTCATTACTTGATCAAACTGTCTAAAGTTAAACCTTTTCACTTTGGTGGTATCACTGAGATTTTATAAGATTTTTTTTTTTTTTCATTTCCATTTTAGTTAAAGGTTTAATTTTTAGTGGGTTTTTGACATTTTTGTAATTATTAATGATTCATATCTATATATTATAGTTTTTTATAACATTTTATTTAAATTTTATTTTATTTTAGTCAGGTTAAACTAAATTAAAATGAGAAATGTAACCTCGACAACTAGTTGAAAACAAATATTTTATTCCAGTTAACATATTTTAAGTAAAAAACAGGTTTTGTTTATTTTTCTGTTCTTAGTTTCGATTTAAAAGGTAGTAATGAGTAATGCAATATTTTTAGAGAGTAATTAGTACAGTAATCTAATTACACTGTAGGATATGTAATTAGTAGCTAATTAATTACCTTTTTAGAGTAACTTAACCAACATTGCACACAGTCCTCTAAATGATAAGTCTAATATATTAGTAAAAATACTATAAAATATAATACTGCATGACACATTCATTCTCATTTTATAAACTTCACGATTTGACTTTATTTTTCACACTCAGACAAACCATTCAAACACAATCTGGAATAAATTAATTGGACATTATCACATAAATTGCAGATTGGTCTACCAAAAAACAAAAAAAAAAAACTCAGATTTCACACTCATACAATGTTCTTTTGCTCTTTCTTAAATGAAGCCCTGAGGCCGTGGGTCGTTCTCACGCCAGCTGTCCTGACAGACCCAGACACCACCTACTCTCTCTTTCTCTCCGTTCCCATCATTCCTTCCACACCATCACAGGAGCAACTGCACATAGCAAAGGTATAATAAACCCCCTTCAGCTGCTGACCTCCGACAATTTATGCCCTTTCATTTCAGCTGGATGGAGAAGAGGGCTTGAATCTTTCCTCAGGTCTTAAACCTCAAACGCTCACCTCAAACGTCCCACTGTGCTCAACTGATGCACTTCCATAAAGCTGCAGATAAAACTGCCAGGGTGAAAAAAAGACCATCTGTTTTTTAGCACAAGCTTCAGAACATTCAAATGAATTACAATAATTCATACCTAATACATTCTGCATTATCATACAGAGTCATGATTTGTAAACCACAAAAAAAAAAAAAACATTTGCGTTTAATAGTGTGGTAGAAGCAGTGGTGTAGTCTACGTGATACGCAGGTATACGCCGTATACCCACTAGGAAAGTCAAAGGATTTCCGTATACCCACTTAAAAAACGTGAGGATACGTAACAACATCGTTTTGTGACAGAACTTTCATTCATAGACAGTAAGTTAGGTAGATATCAGCTGCTCAGCACACACGAAAATGTTCGGCAGAAAATGGCATTATTGGTTTCGGGCCGAAATTAAAAAAACAGGCGAAAATGTAAACCGAAAATGAATGTCACCCACCCCTCCCAACCGTGCGCAAGCGCTTAGGTTTCACTCACGATCGAGCTGTTATCACGCGTCTGCCTATCAAAGATTGTCATGTCAGCGCAGGACCGGCGATCTCCTGCCCCCCTTGCAGTGATCTGAATGATGATGTGACTGTGTGTTCGTGCAGGGTTCGCCTAAACACTTTAAGAATAAGATGACAATAAACGAGAACTGTCTGAACTGATCTCGATTTTAGGTTATTAAACGAATTAATGCATCATAACACAATCAAACATTACACATCTGTTAATTAACACAATTAATTAGCCCCCCAATAATTTAATATTATGATATATATATATATATATATTATATACAGTGGTGGTCAGTAACGAAGTAAAACTACTTCGTTACTGTACTTACGTAAATTTTTCAAGTATCTGTACTTTACTGGAGTAGTTTTATTTTGAGTAACTTTTACTTTTACTTCACTACATTCCAAAGCATAAGATCGTACTTTTTACTTCACTACATTTCATAAAACATATCGTTACTCCTTATAATACATCACGTGCTCCGAGACGCAGAAGCGGTGTCTGATTCATGAACAAACTGATTCTTTTCAATGAACCTGTTCAATCGGTTCGCAAATCGCAACAAACGATTCATTCACGAATTGCAATGATCTGATTGCATCTGTTCTCGAGTCGACTCACTGATTCAAATGATCCGTTTAGAGCGAGTCTTCAGTGAACTGAACTCACAAGTAAAGAACCGGGAGATCTCGTGAGCACGCGCTACTGATGCTGTGAAAAGTAAGTTACTAATGTCGAATTTTAGGATTAATTATTGTAACTGAAAATAATATTTAGGTCAAAACTGTCAGTTGTTTGTGAACTAAATCTGCTGTAAAGGGTGATCTATTTAAGCCCACTGAAATGCTTGAATGCAGACAGATCAACATCAGTGTCTCTAACGTTATGTTTTAGGTCAAAAACAAAACATTAAAATAACACAGATTAAATAAAATAACTCCTGCACGTTCATATTCCCCGCTGCTGTAATGTTAGCAGTTTTATTAAAATGCTATGCATTTAGACCTATGTGACGTCTGTTTTTATATTGTTTATCAACAGTATACATTTTTATATTGTTTAGATGGCAGTGTAAGCTTCACAGTGAACATTACTACATCACTCTCATCAATGTAGTCCATATCAACAACATATATATCTTGACTCTATATAGGGGTTATTTTGGGTATTTGGATTATAAAAATATGTGCTAATATAAAATTAAATAAAGTAGTCTATATAAAATTGCAAATTAAATCTGTCTATCAGTACTTTTTACTTAAGTACATAAAAAATTGAGTACTTTTGAACTTTCACTCTGAGTATAAATTGAAAAAGCAGTACTTTTACTTTTACTGGAGTAATATTTTACTATACGTAATCTGTACTTTTACTCAAGTACTTGATCTGTGTACTTTGCCCACCACTGATTATATATATATATATTAGTATACGTTTTTAAAAGAGGCCATTTTCGGCTTCAGTTTCGGTTTTCGGCCAAGTGCATTCTAAATTTTCGGTTTCGGCCCAGAATTTTCATTTCGGTGCATCACTACAAAACTGCCTACCCTACCTTTATGCTTTTATACGGCATGATGAAACCTCCTGGGACTGTGCTTGCTTAATCGGATGAGGAATGTTGGCCTCTGTTTTCCACCATCTGCTTTGCGTGGTCCACAGCAAAGACTCTGTGCATGTGTGCATCATACGCGTTTAGACTAGAAGAGCTCCGGCCATCAAACGTTTCAAGTGTTCAGTAGATTCCACCCCTAACAAATATACAATTCAATGGTATACAGAGTGTATAGCTTAAAGATAAACTATCCACTGTAACCATATGGCAGGAAGTATCAGTCTACACTCCAGATGAAGTATAGAGCAGACTGTATGCTGTATATGTGAACACTCTAATATGTTTAGTCCACTGGCAGTGGGCGATTACAAGACTTTGATAGATGTCTACACCAAACACACTGCCATATGCTGTTTTCCTTGCTGAGCGAAATAGATTTCGTATTCTTCTGGTTAATAAAAGCTTTCTATAGAAAAGGCATAAAAGTATTGTTATGATTAATATTATGGTATTATTATAACTGCAATAAAAACATCTTATAGCTAGTCTAAAGTTATTTAAATCATTAGAGCAGGGGATTGTTCAACCAGATCCATCTGGTGGCTTTTTAATATTTATGCGATAATATATGTTTCTAAATAGTGTGTGATTAATTATTTCATCAATTAATTAATTTATTAGCCTTAGTTCTAACATGAACCACACTAGCCAAAATTTTACTATATGTTGATCTAAAGCCATATAATAATAATAATAATAATAATAATAATAATAATGATAAAACACTGTTTAATACAGAACTGATACTGTGATATTGTTGCAAGCTTTTATATATGAATAATTCTGGATGGAAATATACTTTATTGTCCTGCGAATCAATGCTTACCTCATTAAGGCAACTTCCAAATCTCCAATTTCACTGACCTGCTGAATACTTCCAGAACCTTTTCAGTGATGAGGATACCATCAAAGCACTGCCCCTCCGTGACACTTTCCCTAAAGTAAGTGAGAGGTTTGATGGTGAAACAGATACACCAGGCATTAATTCTCTCGTCTTCAGTGGCCGCTTACCAAAGCGATTCTCACAAAAAAAAAGAGCCTGGAAGTGATCCATCAGCACCAGGCCATCTGCACTACAGGTCCATATGCGACTCAGACCTGTCTGTCTAGACTCTTTGAGATTTATGGGAAGTAGGCACTTATATCAAAGATTACTCATGGGAACACAGACCCTAGAACACACCGTATAACTGGTTTGCAGTGCAGCTGTTCTGACCAGATCACTGTTGACATCCATTTTATTCAGCAACAGCTGAATAAGTATTCTAGTATTCTAGTATTGAATACTAGAATGAAAAGTTGCACTTGGACATAGTTTAGGTTTATTTAGTTTTTATGCTAGCATCAAATACAACCAGAATTCCAGAACTGTTGGGAAGTTTTTTTTAAATGTGAATAAAATAAAAACGAATAGACTTTCAAAGTAAAGTACAGAAGTAAAGATGGGCAGAGGCTCCCAATCTGTGAAAGAGTGTGTAAAAAGTGTTTTGTGTAAAAATTGTGTAATACTTTAAAAACAACGTTCCTCAACATCAAACCGAAAAGGCTTTGCAAATCTCATCATCTACAGTGCATAACATCATCGAAAGATTCAGAGAAACTGGAGAAATCTCTGTGGGTAAGGGACAAGGCCGAAGACCTTTGTTGGATGCCCGTGGTCTTTGGGCCCTCAGACGACACTGCATCACTCATCAGTATGATTCTGTCATTGACATTACTAAATGGGCCCAGGAATACTTCCAGAAGCCACTGTCAGTAAACACAATCCCACGTGCTATCTGCAGATGCCAACTAAAGCTCTATCATGCAAAAAGGAAGCCATATGTGAACATGGTCCAGAAGCGCCGTCGTGTCCTGTGGGCCAATGCTCATTTAAAATGGACTGTTTCAAAGTGGAAAAGTGTTCTATGGTCAGATAAGTCCAAATTTGACATTCTTCTTGGAAATCATGGATGCTGTGTCACTTCAAACGCAAGCATGCAACAATCAGGCAGCAATTGACAACACTCTGATCCAATGGCATACAGTCATCGTCAGATTGACAGCGCTCTGATCCAATGGCATACAGTCATCGTCAGATTGACAGCGCTCTGATCCAATGGCATACAGTCATCGTCAGATTGACAGCTCTCTGATACAATGGCATACAGGCATCGTCAGATTGACAGCTCTCTGATCCAATGGCATACAGTCATCGTCAGATTGACAGCGCTCTGATCCAATGGCATACAGTCATCGTCAGATTGACAGCGCTCTGATACAATGGCATACAGTCATCGTCAGATTGACAGCGCTCTGATCCAATGGCATACAGGCATCGTCAGATTGACAGCGCTCTGATCCAATGGCATACAGGCATCGTCAGATTGACAGCGCTCTGATCCAATGGCATACAGTCATCGTCAGATTGACAGCGCTCTGATCCAATGGCATACAGGCATCGTCAGATTGACAGCTCTCTGATCCAATGGCATACAGTCATCGTCAGATTGACAGCGCTCTGATCCAATGGCATACAGGCATCGTCAGATTGACAGCGCTCTGATCCAATGGCATACAGTCATCGTCAGATTGACAGCGCTCTGATACAATGGCATACAGTCATCGTCAGAATTGACAGCGCTCTGATTCCATTTAGGCATACAAGGCATTTCGTCAGATTGACAGCTCTCTGAATATCTAATGGCATACAGTCATCGTCAGATATGACAGCCTCGATATACCAATGGCATTTACAGGCATCGTCATTGATTTAGTACAGCGCTCTGATTAACAATGAGCATAACAGACATCGTCAGATTGACAAGTTCGCTCTATTCCAATGTCATACAGTCATTTGTCAGTAATATGACAGCGCTTTCTGTTATTTTTCCAATGTTCATTACAGTCATCGTCAGATTTGAAAGCGCTAGTAATCCAATGGCATATTTTTCAGAGCATCGTCAGATTGTACAGCAATCTAATTACCAATGGCATACAGTCATCGTCAGATTGATAGCTATTATTACCTTTTTCATAACTTACCCCATTTATAGTTAAATGTAAGTTTAATATATTTAGTAAGATCTTATGACATATATTTGTCAATGACTTAATTATTAACATCTATATATTATAGTTTTTATATACGATTTTATTTAAATTTTATTTCATATTTTAGTCAAGGCTTAAACTACAATCTGAAAATGAGAAATTTAACCTGCGACAACTAGTTGAAATACAGAATATGTTTATTCCAGTTAAACATATTCTAAGTAAAAAACAGATTTCCATGCATACAATGTATTTTTGCTGTTCTTAAATGAGCTAGGCTGTCGATTTACAAAGGTAGTAATGAGTAATGCAATACTCTCTCTTTCAGAGAGTTCATCATTGCTACAGTAATCTAATTGACACTGCTAGCAAGTATGTAATTAGTAGCTAATCTAATTACTTCTTTTTGAGAGGTAACTTACCCAGACATTGCATACAGTCCTCTAAATGATAAGTCTAATATCATTAGTAAAAATACTCATAAAATATACATACTGCATGACACATTCATATCTCATATTTACTAATACTTCACGATTATCTCTTTATTTTTCACACTCAGACAAACCATTCAAACATTCAATCTGGAATAAATTAATTGGACATTATCACATAAATTGCAGATTGGTCTACCAAAAAAAAAAAAAAAAAAAACCTCAGATTTCACACTCATACAATGTTCTTTTGCTCTTTCTTAAATGAAGCCCTGAGGCCTTGGGTCGTTCTCACGCCAGCTGTCCTGACAGACCCAGACACCACCTACTCTCTCTTTCTCTCCGTTCCCATCATTCCTTCCACACCATCACAGGAGCAACTGCACATAGCAGAGGTATAATAAACCCCCTTCAGCTGCTGACCTCCGACAATTTATGCCCTTTCATTTCAGCTGGATGGAGAAGAGGGCTTGAATCTTACCTCAGGTCTTAAACCTCAAACGCTCACCTCAAACGTCCCACTGTGCTCAACTGATGCACTTCCATAAAGCTGCAGATAAAACTGCCAGGGTGAAAAAAAGACCATCTGTTTTTTAGCATAAGCTTCAGAACATTCAAATGAATTACAATAATTCATACCTAATACATTCTGCATTATCATACAGAGTCATGATTTGTAAACCACAAAAAAAAAAACACATTTGCGTTTAATAGTGTGGTAGAAGTCAAAACACCATGTACTGTCATTTATCTGTACACTGTCAATGAGTGTTATCAAACAATTCTCTACTTTCCACTTTCCAAAAATGCTGCACATTTTCCTCATATAAAAGCATGTTTTGTATCAATGATAAAGGCTTCTTTCCAAAATTAGGCAACTACTTTCAAAACCCTATAAGGAACTGATTTGAAATGCTCTACATAGGTAAACACTCTTCAATGCAAACTAAATGAGAGTCCTGTGTCTATAATATTGATTTCTTGAGTGAAGAGTCATCTAGTCTGAATCAAGAGAGAAATATGCACAGTTCAAGCACTGCTTCCAAGCCACAACAGTTTGTGGATTTTGATGTGATGGAGAACAGGAAATTGACCTTTTCACAGTAGGAAGCATTATTATTGATTATGAACGCGTATTTTGGCCAGAAGTTAATGCTTTTGGCTTCACAAAATTTTAATTGACAAACTGGAGTGGTGTTCAGCTGTTTGGACTCTCATTCTGACGGCACCCATTCACTGCAGAGGATCTATTGCTGAGCAAGTGATGTAAAGCTACATTTCTCAGAATCTGTTCCCATGGAGAGACAAACTCATGTATATCTTGAATGGTCTGAGGGTGAGACATTTTCAGCTATTTTTAATTTTGGGGTGAGCTATTCCTTTAAAACACTTTCTATTGTAGACAGATCAATAGGTTATGTATTTTATTGTATTCTGGGGAAAAATCAGCCAGCAAACCTCTCATCAGTAGACCACACAATTTGAAGAATCACTCATATCCGTAAAAAAATGTGCATGAGGAGTTGTACACTACAGTTTAACAAGAAAAAAAACAGTGAGTACGAGCTATAATAATAATGATTTGCTAAAGCAAGAGCCACACATTAAATAGTAATGGTCTGTTTATGCACCTGAAGCTCAGAAACCACAATGCCTGGAGTCTTTCCCTTAAATACATACACACAGAGCAGCTGCTTCCCACAGATCATTCTCTCCTTTCCACAGGACGATGCCATTTTCATGATGTTCACTCATGTCATATAGACATGCACAGACTGACAGATGGATACATGCCTTTTGCCAGGTGATATCAAAGTAAGACACCGCACTGATTTCTGCCTTTCATCAGTCTGTCAGAGTCTCTCACATGAACACAAATGTACATGAAGACAATGCCTTGATATATCAGATATATACTTGACCATGGAAACTTTCACAACCCATTTAATCTCTGTATGTGCACTGTACACATATACAGCACATATTCATTGTTGAAATAGTCAATAGAACCAGCATTCCCTTATCTGTCGGTCACTACAGAGTTATGTCGCGACAACATAGGGGATTTACTTGGAAGCCCCGATCATCTCTGACTTAAGAGAAAATGCCAATGAAATTGGCTAGTAGAAGCTCAATCGTGCGGTCGACGCGCTCTCTCGACAGCTCACATTCCCCGGAGAGTGGCGACTCCATCCCGAGATGATCCGGCTGATCTGGAGTTGATTCGGGGAAGCTCAGGTAGACCTGTTTGCTTCCCCCGAGTCCTCCCACTGCCAGCTGTACTTTTCCCTGACCGAGGGCCCCCTCGACACAGACGCACTGGCACACAGCTGGCATCGGGCCTTACGCAAGTATGCGTTTCCCCCAGTGAGCCTACTCGCACAGACACTGTGCAAGCTCAGGGAGGACGAGGAGCAGGTCCTGCTTGTTAAGCCCCATTGGCCCACCCGGACCTGGTTTCCCGAACTCATTTCCCTCGCGACAGCACCTCCCTGGCGCATTCCTCTGAGGAAGGACCTCCTCTCTCAGGGGCTCGGCACCATATGACACCCGCGTCCAGATCTATGGAACCTCCATGTGTGGCTCCTGGATGGGACGTGGCAGACTTGAGTGGTCTACCACCGGCAGTGGTAGAGACCATCATTCAGGCTAGAGCTCCTTCAACAAGGCAAACCTACACACTGAAATGGAGTCTGTTCGCGAACTGGTGTTCTTCTCACCGAGAAGACCACCGAAGATGCACAATTGTAGTAGTGCTTTCTTTCCTGCAAGAAAGGTTGGAGCGTAGGATGTCACCCTCCATCTTGAAAGTGTATGTAGCCACTATCGCGGCTCACCACGATGCAGTGGACGGCTGGTCCCTGGGAAAGCATGATATCATCGTGAGATTCCTGAAGGGGGCCAGGAGGATGAATCCCTCCAGGCCTCCCCTTGTGCCCTCTTGGGACCTCTCTATCATCCTGGCTGGACTTCAGAGGGGCCCCTTTGAGCCGCTGGACTCAGTCGAGCTGAAGTTCCTATCTCTTAAGACAGCGCTCCTGACCGCGCTCACTTCCATCAAACGGGTCGGGGACCTCCAGGCGTTTTCGGTAAGTGAAGAGTGCCTTGTGTTCGGGCCGGTCTACTCTCACGTTGGCTTGAGACCCCGGCCTGGATACGTGCCCAAAGTTCCCACCATGCCCTTCCGCGATCAGGTGGTGAACCTGCAAACACTGCCCGCGGAGGAGGCAGATCCAGCTTTAGCGTTGCTGTGTCCCGTAAGAGCATTGCGCATATACGTGGACCGCACCCGGAGCGTCAGAAGCTCTGAGCAGCTCTTTGTCTGCCACGGAGGGCAGCAGAAAGGGAAGGCTGTCTCCAAACAGAGGTTGGCCCACTGGATAGTGGAGGCCGTCGCCTTGGCGTACCAGTCGCAAGGCGAGCCATGCCCCCTGGGGGTGAGGGCTCACTCCACCAGGAGTGTTGCCTCCTCTCATGCGTTGGCGCACGGCACCTCTTTGGCAGACATCTGCAGAGCTGCGGGCTGGGCGACACCGAACACCTTCGCAAGATTCTACAATCTCTGCGTCGAGCCAGTTTCTTCCCGTGTGTTGGGTAAGTAATGGGCGGGAAGAACTGGCCGGTGTCATGTTTGCTGCGCCATTCCCCCTCACCCGGGATACGAGCTTCTTTCTTCTCCTCCAGTTCAGTTCCCCGGACGGTGAACCCTGGTGGAATCCTCCAAGCACCCCCGGCAGTCAGACTGGGCGGAGCAGTTTAACGCCAGGCCTAGTACTGGTGTTAGCCCCTGTACTGGGCTAGGTGTCCGTATGGCCTGATTCCCCTTCGGGTAATCCCATATGTGTATTCTTCCACGGTAAGGTTTCCCTCACGGTAAACCCGTGTCTTCCCTGTGACAGAGCTTCTGTCAGGTTCTGCTGGCAGCCCTCCTCCCTACTCCTAGGTAGGATCTGCCCCAGAGTCCAGTCGTATGTAGTACTGCCCCAAGCCTGGGCCAGTCCATATCAGTGTCTCCACGTGTTACCTCCCTTCGGGCAGGATGTGGCCTCCGTAGCGCCCTTCTCTGGAAGCCAAAGCCGGCTGAAGCTGTCTTTCACTGAAGATCGAAATCCCTTCCGATTCCGTGGGGAAAGGAACAGCGGCTTGGCTATCTCCAGCAGCGATGTACTCAGTGGTCCCGGTGGGCACCAAGGTTAGCGAATTTGTGCTGGGGCGGTAGGAAGGTTGCAACCTCTTGCATGGCATTTGTCTGTCACACACTCGCTTGTCAACATCTGCATGCTACAAGGTTGTGACGGGGTTCAGCTTGTGGTGCTTTCCATAGGACCCCTATGTCGTCACGACATAACTCGTAGTGACCGACAGATAGGGAACGTCTAGGTTACATATGTAACCCCCATTCCCCGAGGGAGGGAACGGAGACGTTATGTCCCCATGCCACAATCTTGAACCATTGCTGGTTGCAAGGGACTCGTCTCGGCTCCTCAGCGTAAAACCTAATCATTGGACACACATGTCGCCCTTTTATACCCGTATGCACGGGGAGTGTCTCAGGTATGCAAAATCCACTAGCCAATTTCATTGGCTTTTTTTCTTAAGTCAGAGATGATCAGGGCTTCCAAGTAAATCCCCTATGTCATCACGACATAACGTCTCCGTTCCCTCCATCAGGGAATGGGGGTATATATTCAGATTTGCCAAAATAAAATTAAACAGATTTTGATATGAACTCAAAAATATAAATTTTTCATTACATTTCCCAACTAAAAACCTATTGATGTATGCTATCTGCATTCATATACAGTATAACAGTCAACTCATTTGGGTCTAATTTTAATTTATTTTATAATTTCTTATACGTTTTATAAGAGATTTCTGAAACAAATTTGAGAACTCTGAGAAATACATTTTTTCTTCTGGGTTCCAAAAAGAATGATATCTTAATGTCTCAATTGTTTCTCCAAGACAGCAATGAGATTGAATGGAGAGCACATTGAGTCTGCTGCTTCTGTTATAGTATCAGAAGAGATCTTAAGGCCTCAGACGTGCCAAGAACATTGCAAGTCTGCAATCAAAATCAATATGGTTATCCCAACTCTGTCTGATGAGAAACGTCTGAGACAAAGTTGATACATCAAATAATTGAGAACTCAAATAAATGTTCTGAACAGAACTTTTCTTCTAGGTTCCACTACATTGGGAAGAAAATACAAATTAGATCGCTTCAATGACTTGGACAATGGAGCTGTTTCTCCGAGACAGGAATGAGATTACATGAAGAGCATAAGGAGTCTCCTGAAAAAAAGAATCCATTAATCTTACGTGTTTCCAGTAATTAAAAAAAACTTGCCAAGAAATCAAAGTCTGCAATCAAAAGTCAGAGTTTATCTCAATAGGAATAGCTTGACAACAGTTGAGTAATTTTTATGAGAATTTCTAAGAGAAACAATTGAGACAAAGCTGATACTTCAAATAAACAAGAGCTCAACTGAGTCTCCTCAGCTGAACCTTTGAGAAATACATTTGTTCCAAAACAAATAAAAATAAAAATGATATCCCTTCAATGTCTCAATTGTTTCACCAAGACAGAAATAAGTACAAATGGAGAGCAAAAGGAGTCTCCTGCTACTCCTGAGAATCCATTAATCTCACATGCGTCTCCTGTTGTTTCAGAAGAGATCTTTATGTCTCATACTGGACTGAGACTTACCAAGAAAGTCTGCAATCAAAAATCAGTATGCTTATTTCAATATAAATGGTAAGATTACAGCTTACACTTTTGTATCTATAATTAGGAGAAATTTTAGGAGACACATCTGAGACAAATCCTCCTCAGCTCTGAATAAACAACTTTCAGTGAAATCATTTTTCAATAAGATTCCAACACATATATAAATGAGATGTCTTTAATGTCTCAGTTGTTTCTCCTAGACAGAACTGACATTAACTGGAGAGCAAATGGATTGTCCTGCTTCTCCAGAGAAAAAGAGCCCATTAATCTTGCATGTGTTCTGTAGTTTCAGAAAATATATTAATGTCTCAGACCTGCCAAGAAATCAAAGTTTGCAATCAAAAGAGAGTTTATCTACTGTATAAATGAGCAGCATGACAACAGTGGACTCATTGTTATGAT
Organism: Schizopygopsis pylzovi; assembly: GCA_027422435.1. Classification (NCBI taxonomy): domain Eukaryota; kingdom Metazoa; phylum Chordata; class Actinopteri; order Cypriniformes; family Cyprinidae; genus Schizopygopsis; species Schizopygopsis pylzovi. The sequence goes on from CM049820.1 coordinate 4,730,910, forward strand.
CATTTTTATTAGAAACATCTGAGACCAGGTTGATAATTAAAATAACCGAGAATCTCTTCAACAGAATCTTTGAGAAATACAATTTTCCTCTAGGTTTCAATACACATGACAAGAGATATCTTCAATGTCTCAATTGTTTCTCAATGAAATCAAACGGAGAGCCAAAGGAGCCTCCTGAGAAATATAACCTATTCATTTTACATGCATCTCCTGTAGTTTCAGAGGACCTGCCAAGAAATCAAAGTCTGCAATCCCATAACTAACTTCACGAAAACAGTGACATTTTAGTAGAAACATCTGAGATAATGTTGATAGCAAAACTAGCATAACTAATAACTCAACCTCCTGAGCTATGAAAAAGAAATCTCTAAGCAATAGAAATTATCCTATGTATCAACAGCAGAGTGAATGCAAAGTCCAAAAAAAGCACGGCATCCATAAGAAGAAAAATTGAGTGAAATTGGAAATCAGAGGAAGTGGATAAAGATACCTGTGTTGATGAATGGAGCTTCCAGCGCCTCCCTGCAGAAGAGCAAATCAGGTGCAGAAGACACGAATCAAACAACAGCGACGAGGTGAGGATGTCCAGCGATCCAGACCTCCTGCTTCTGTCTGTCTCCGTCTCGGAAGATCTGAGAGCGTCTGTGATGTATTCCACACACCCGTCCGTCTGCCCGCCGAGCCTCTGGGCTGAAGTGTGTGAGAAGGAAAGAGAGAGAGGATAAAAGCACTACACCTCTTTAATATGAGAGACTTCAGTCAGAGCACTGTGAATTACAAGCACTGCCCTTAAATAGCCTTTTCACGAACTCATACACGTTCTCTCTCTCTCTCTCCCTTTCTCCTCCTGTTCATCCCTCCTACTGCTTTGAGGTGTTGAGATGCCTACACACTCAGCATATATTACCCATACTCTCTTCTCCCTGGAGCGAGAGCATATGCTTATACGTACAAGCTCAAGAGAGTTTCTACAGAGACATAAGAGCAAACAGAATATTTAATAATCCTACGGTGCTATGAAGATGTGCACAGAAACATAAAGAGGCTGAACTAAAAAACTGAAACTGTAAGAAAGCACACTTGGATATGGGAGTTACACACAAGCAGCACAACTGTTTTAGAGCATCAAATCTGTATATTAGAAGCATTTCTGGAGAATCATGTGACACTGAAGACTGGAGTAATGGTGCTGAAAATACAGCATTGAATCACAGGAATAAATTCTATTTTAAAATAAATAATTTAAAGAACAATTCTAACTGAATATCCTGTTCACTCAAAACTTACAGAAGTAAACATTTGAGCAAATAAAAATATAAAAACCTGTACAAATATTCGTTGAAATAAGTTAATATTTGTATCCAGTATGGATGCATTAAATTTGTTCAAAGTGACAGAAAAAACATTTATAATGTTACGAAAGATTTTAATTTCAAATAAATTCTGTTCGTTTGAATTCTGAAAAATAAAATGCATTACAGTTTCTAAAAAAAATATGCAATATGATAATGTTAAAGGGGTCATATAGTTCTATTTTAAAGATCATTATTTTGTGTATTTGGTGTAACAGCATGTTGACATGCTTTAATGTTCAAAAAAACAATTTTTCAAATATATATATATATTTTTTCTAATACTGTACATTATTGTAGGTCATTTATCCTCTCAAACGTGTCTTTTTCTACAAAGCCCCTCCTTCCGACAAGCACAGTCTGCTCTGATTGGCTAACTGACCCAGTGCATTGTGATTGGCCGAACAGCACAAGCATGAGTCAGAAATGTAACAGCCTTTACCATAATCGCGAGCTTCAGCTTTCAAAGTAAATATAAAGACAGTTAATAATGTCGTTAGTTTTACCATCAGTTCAAGCCCGAGAGGGGAACAGAGTCATGTGACAGACAGAGTGATGATGATGCTCGTATGTATTTTTAGTACACAAGCCGCGGTTAAAACAGCTGACGTGTGATGATTTGTGTCTGTACCGTGTACCTGTACCTGATTCATCCAATCACAGTCGCTGATTCAGAAGCGCCAGACTGTCATAGCAAAGTCAGAATTGACCCTTTTTTCAGAAATAGCCTTCGTGCACAGCCAGCCTTGTACTCTACTAGGTTCACAAAACAGTCGTCCATAAAATGCATTGCACAAATTCGAACACTTGGGTTGTGCTGTTGTGTTTAAAATCAATCTTAACCAATTCCTAATTGCATCTACTTTCGGAAGGCCAAATAAGTGCTTTTGCTTTCACATAGAAATACACAGCGTCTCCTGACATGGCTGCTTCAGCGCTACTGCGGTTACTGAAACCACGCCGCCTTTCTTTGAGTGAACATTTGGGCAGCATTACAAATATTTCCACATCGTGACGTAGACATGTGGGGGTGTGTTTGAATGAGATGTTTTAGCCCGGTCTGGATCAGCCTTCTCCTTTAGATAGAATAAATCCTTTTGTGGGACACTTTGAGCGTTGTAACTTTGCAGATCTTATACAGGTACATGCACAAACAAATACATAACACACTAAGGAAAAGGAAAACAAGAAATCATAGCATATGACCCCTTTAAGATTTTTTTCTTGCAAATTAGCATATTATAATTATTTCTGAAGGATCCTATGACACTGAAGACTGGAGTAATAATGCAAAAATAATTGGCTTTGCATCACAGGAATAAATTACATTTAAAAATTTACATTTAGTCATTTTGCAGACACTTTTATCCAAAGCGACTTACAATTGGGGAATACATAAAGCGATTCATCTTGAAGAGGCAAACAGACAGAGGAAGTGCTCGTAACACCAAGTCTCAAACATTGTTCATAGTAGTCAAGTTGTGTAAAATATATTACAATAGAAAACAATTATTTTAAATTGTAATAATATTTCACAATATTTCTGGGCTATGGGCTATGTTGGGCTATGTTCACACTTGGCGTCTTTTTTGACTAGAAAAAGTTGACAAGAGCGCTTTTTTAATGAAAAACAAAGCTGGCAGCGTCTGTTACAAATAGCAGCCGAGAGCGTCTTATGTTGCCATAGCAACAACTGCAACAGTAGCCTAGCCGCTGTGTGCTGCAGAAATGTCAAGAAAGAGTAAAACGTTGGCTCTTGCGTTGGCTTTTTAAGTTAACGGGAAAGAAAATGTGATTCACAACGACGTATCATATCATACAGCTCCTTGTGCTCCGAAACTAGTACGATCAGTCTATCTACCGGCACCTTCTCCATTTTTTTTCTTGTTGTTATGGAAACGACAGATCTCGCTAATCGCTTGTCATTGGTCAGCTGTCAAAAAGGCGCTTGACGTAGGGCGTTTTTTTCAGAAAAGTTGAACTTTTTTCAACTCGAAAAAACGCTCAGAAAAAGCTGCATAAAAAGACGCCGGCGGTGGCGTTTTAAAAAGCGCTCAGGTCTTTTTTGAAAACACGACTTACTCCATAGGATTATAATGTAAAACAGACGCCGGCAGCTTCAAAAAAGACGTCAAGTGTGAACACCGCCTTGGTGAGCAGAAGAACATATTTGAACAATTGTACAGCATTTATGATCTACTGATTTCCTACGGATAAAATCAACTATGATCCTACATTATTTTTCTCACTGAACATGCTGTTTCTCTCAGGCAAAGAGATTGCAAATGTTTGCATATGACATGCAAACTTTATAATTTCCACTAAAAATAAAAAGGTAATATAATGGAATGAACTTGTTTATTTATAACTCATTGAAACCCAACTTGCCATATATGTTTCATCTGATGCCCATGCATGGCACAAAACTTCTTTCCCACCATAGCAGATACTGAGAGAGTCAAGAAGCATGAAGACGCTAACCAGATCTTGGGACCAGAAGCCAGGGACATTTTCTGAGCTTAGTAACAGATAGATGCACATAACAGATGCAGAAAGAACATTTAGAAGTTGTGTTGAAAACCGTTTTATCGACTGATGTAGCAGTAATTATCAACTGCAGGCCAACACTTTCACTTCCAGTTCTAACAGGTTGGAAAATTACTAAAAGAGCTATTTTACAGATCATTTACTCACATCTTCAGTTTGTTTACTATTTATCAGAACAGATGCCACTGCACATGACATAATAACTGACATAAAACATCAACAAGCACTACTTTCTGGTCAATCAGCCACCTGTTTGCAATTATCACGTCAACTGCTCTCCATTTGACCATTACAGAGTATTTTCACGTTGCTTAAATGACAATCAGGGTAATATCCCTGCAGAAGTTGAATCATCTACTGTGCTGTTTCTTCAGAAAGTGTGCCTAACTCACACATGTAGCTTGAAATATTTCCTCATTCGCAGATGCCCAGAGGGTCTGCGTCGTAAAGAGTTTTGTACCAGATATTTTCCGTATCTATGTGGCTCATTTACATGTTAACTGCATCCAAGACTCAATCCAAATGCAAGCTGATATTTTGATGTTTTAATAAACCATATGGTATCGCAGTGCATGAAGAGTTTTGCTAAAAAATATTGCACTTATGTTCCACAAACAGGAGTTGAAACTCAACTTTAAACAAAGCCCGGCATCTTGAGAGATTAATAAAAACATCTGCTGATTTGCACAAAAAAAAAAGAAACAGTAATATTACCTCATCTGATGATGATGATGAGTTCAAAAACATCAATAGACATCAATTTGACATCAATTTGATTCAAAATCAAAACATTTTTGGTTTTAATGACAAAAACAGTCTTCAAAATGTATCATTAACAACTTCTGAAGTGGCGTGTGAAAATTTAATCAAAATTAAAAATTTGAAAAGTCATATAATTTTTTTTATTAAATAAGTAAAATCGGCAAATTTCTGTCACTGTTTGGGTGTATGATTTAAAACACCCACAGATGAAACAGAAAACATCTGGGTCGTGTTTGCATTTTCTTCTATCACTGGTCATAAATATAACCTAGAAATCAGGATTAGGCGTTAAAATAATGTTTTCAGAATCATTCATGCAAGTGAAAATGAGCTGAGAATTGAAGAAACTGTTGTAATCTGGCTCAGAGGAAGACAGGAATCATGTGCATTGTTCTGCTGGTTAAGGAATAATACATGACTTCTTCACCTTGCAGATTGTGGTCAAAAGCAAAAATGCTATATAATGCATCACATTTTGTGAGAAAGTGTGACATTCAATCAAAACAGGCACTATGTTTGGAATCAGCACCTCAAAATGAGTAAGAAACTAATATTGGATTTCATTCAGCAAATATGATGCATGCCAATGTAAAAGGCCTTTTTTCAGACCACAAACTGAGAAATATCAAATCACCTGAATAATCACCCTTTTGACTGACAAATTTGTTAAAACTAGTTATAGCTACATTTCATAATTTCATGCAACATGAATTGCTTTGAACAAAAGTGATGTGTGGTTGGTGGAAAATGTGAAATATTTGTGAGACTGATCACTGGTCAGCATGAGTCAATTTTCTTTTTCATGAGTCCCTTTTTACATACAAAAGTTAAGTCCCGAAGGCCTGTATAGAAACATGCACAGGGTGAGTTAGATTGGTTCTTTTTCAGCTTGTTATCATTGTTTGTCAGTTACATCACATTGTCTCACCAAATAAAACCAAAATCGCCCACAACTGCACGACAACAGCATTACCTTACTTTTCCATAGAGGATCTGGAACTGGTTTTTATTTTGTTACGTAATTAAAGTAAAGCTGAAATAAAACAAACATTAGATGAAAAACAAAAAGCATAGCAAAGATTCCTGTCGTATTTTTACAAGAAAATAATTCTAATTCAAAATGTGTTACTTTCTATTTCTTTGTAATTAATTGTGAAATTTTATAGCAATTTCTGAGTGAAACTTGTATCGATACTAAATTCATTGGTAGCTAAATAATTTGAAGTACTAAAATGAAAATAGCTAAATAAAAAGCTACATATAATTATTAAATATATATTAAATATGAATAAATGACTACATTTCAAAATGACAAAAGCACAACATTTATAAAACTCAAAAATAAATTAGAATTAAAATAAAATGTAAAAAAGCTCAATCAAAATATAAAATACATTAACAGTAAAATACTGTAACACCTTACTGTGCAGTAACACAATAAGGTTGCATGGGTTAAAATAGTTAATGTACTAACTAACATTAACTGAGAATGAGTAGTGAATGATAAAATTAACATGAACTATTATTACTAAATGCTTTCTAAGTATTTGTGATTGTTTGTTCATGTTAACTAATGTTAACAAATGGAACCCTATTGTACAGTATTACCAAAAACACTACAACAGCGAGGGAACGAGGATGGAGACCGTCAAGATCCCACACAACAGAGATGCAGAAATACTTTCAGAAGTCAAGATCGTAGCATAATGTCTTCAGCATATGTGACTATATTCACATATACTTCACCATAACCTCATTATAAAGTTCATACTACAATCACTATCAATATCAAAGACTCACTTAACATAATTATAAGTAAATATAAGGCCTTAACCTTTCAAACTGGAGCAGTTGAACATCTGGAAGTGACATCATCGTTTCTAAAGAAGCTAAAATAACTAAAATAAATATGGAAATTCTTGAACGAGACCGTCACGGGAAAACCGATCCAATACAACATGTGTTATGTACACAAAACCACAAATATCTGCTGAGGTCAACACGAAGAAGAAAGTCAACAAAATTAGTCTTAATAAAGCACATTTCAGTGCATGCTATTATAAAACGTTTCATAAAACCTAACAACTTGCTCCTGTTTCATCAGAGGAAATATATAACATTACAGAAATAAAAACACAAAAGCTTAATCTGAAATGCAAGAAGATGCTTAGTTAGGTGCAGTCTAAATATTTATTTAGTGAGAACATCGGAAAAGCAATGTGTAAGCACCTGTTGAGCCCATCTGGACAGAATTGACACAAGCACGGTTTCTATTAATCACCCTGACATGAGGAGTTCCGGATGAACGTGGCGGGTCATTGATGGGTTAGATGAGAGATCGGAAATTAAGCTCAATGAAATGTGCTTCACTTCTGTAGCCTATAACCTGACGGCAGAAAGCAGCCTGTTCAGAGATCATCACAAACATGTGGCACACAAGAGTCAAGACTATAAGAATCAGAATCAAAAGAAGAATTAAAAATAGAACAAGTACATAAGGAATAACAATATACAAATTGACAATTGTATGAACAGGTATATAACAATGGACAGTTGTGTATGTACAGGCATGGCCGTAGCTAGTGGGGATGATTATAGGAGCCCACAGCTGAGGGAGGCAAATCCCCCCCGGTGATCTCAACCGACTGCCTGAGACCAACCTAAAAAGACTCTCCGGGCAGTTGACATAAGCTTATCATTTGCATGTGTTTTTAAGCCTTGCTAATTTAAACATTCAAAAGAGCTTAAAGCATTCAAACAAAAGATGCGGGAAAGCTCAAATGAGTATTCGCGCACTGTGTTCAGTGCGCACGCAGAGAGCCACGTCTCCACCAGGGGCGCAGATGTCACGGGGGGGGGTGACTCGATACGTCCCCCTCACTGTCTCTACGAAAGGCACCATCGGTAAACAGAGGCTTAATCAGGGTTTCCGCTATGTAAATTAGCCTAAGTAGCGGTGGCCCAGCCTGCCACTCCTTAAACATGCACTAAGAAAAAAGCTTTTGACCGCAGTGTCTGACCGAGTCTCAAAACACACTTGTAGCCAATCAGCAGTACGTGGGCGTGTCTTGTACTGATAGAGAGAAGAGTTAAGTTAAGTTAAGTTAAGTTAACAACTGTATTAATCCCACAAGGGGCAATTCAAGCAGGGTAGCAGCATCATATAGCAGACACAAAACATCACATAGAGAAGAAGAAAAAAAAATACAAAAAAAAAAAATTACATTAAGAATTATAAGTAACAACACAACCCAACATGCTTCATAAATAAATTCATAAAAAAATAAAATAAAAAAAAGATACACTTAAGACTTTGAATTGCAAAAACGAATAGCCTCTGGAACAAAGGTAAATTTATATCTATTAGATGAGCATTTAATGCTTCTAAATCTTCTTCCAGAGGGCAGTACTTCAAAAAAAACCTTCAAGGGATGAGAGTCATCTCCCGTGATACTCCGAGTTTTCCTTAACATTTGTTGCTTGTAGAATTCTGCTAGACACCGTAAAGGCACACCAATAATTTTTGAGCAAGTCCTAACTAAGGTCTGCAAACGATTCTAGAGAGAAATCGTTTTTCTCGAGCGCTTAGAGAGCGCTCTATTTGAGTGCACAGGACTGATATTAGCAGATCAACTATAGATATAGAGAAATTGCAGATAAAAAAGAGGTAAATATCAGAGAAACAAAACATTAAAAAGAAGGGTTACGATCAGATAAGAGGTAGTACCCATGTCAATATCAGAGCTGCTTTCCAGCGGTGGAGAGAACTCAAGGAGCGGGAAGGGCTCAAAGCAGACGCTGAGGTTGTGTTGTTTCTTCTTGATAAGCGAGTAACGTTGATTTTGCTTTGTTTCACACAACTTATCTGTGCTGGCTTTTGCTTGAATATGCTTTTGTGTCATATTCGCTTGTTGACCCGATTGTCTTTGCCATTGTTATGTATGTATGTGTGGATATGTTTTTTTTTGTTTCACTTTTGAAAAGTTGAAATTTTCTTGGCCGATTTGGCTAGGAAATATACTCTCATTCTGGCGTAATAATCAAGGAACATTGCTGCCGTACAATGTGTGCAGCAGGCATAATGATATTACGCAGCACCTGAAAGTAGTCCCCAGCTAGGTAACTAGTTATAATATAGCAGGGGACTACTTTCAGGCCCTGCGTAATATCATTGTGCCTGCTGCACACATGGTACGGCAGCACAGTAAAAACATTAATATTATGAAATATTATTACCATTTAAGATAAGTGTTTTCAATCTGAATATATTGTAAAATGTAATTTATTCCTGTGATCAAAGCTGAATTTTCAGCATCATTACTTCAGTGTCACATGCTCTTTCAGAAATCATTCTAATATGCTGATTTTCTGCTCAAGAAACATTTCTGATTATTATCAATGTTGAAAACACTTGTGAAAATTGTGATACATTTTTTTGATGAATGGAAATCATTTATTTGAAATGGAAATCTTTTGTAACTTTACAAATGTGAATTTTGATCAATGTAATGCATTCTTCAGGGTTTATGCATGTCTTAAAAAATCTTAATGCACCCTTCTTTGGATTTCCCCAATTCTCGTCCTGTTCTGGGGGCCTTCTGCATGTTGATTGGAGCCACAGCCAGCTTATCGTCCGGGTTCCATCCTGATTCGAATGGCCAGACAGAACGGATTAACCAGGATCTGGAGACCCCCCTGCGGCGCATGGCGGCCAATAACCCCACCTCTTGGGCTACCTACTTCATGTGGGTTGAATATGCCCACAGCAGCCTCCGGTCCTCGGCCACTGGACTATCCCCCTTTGAATGCCAGTTTCGAGTATATCCCTTCATTGAGATACAGGTTGGCGTTCCCTCTGCCTGGCGTTTGGACAAATGCTGTTGGCAGACCTGGAAGAAGGCTATGCGTATCCTTCTTCAGATCTCCAAGAGATACCAACGTAAGGTTAGCCACCGCAGCCTGGACAGCACTTAATTTCCGAGCCGGTCAAAGAGTCTAGTTAGCCACCAAGAACCTGCCCTCCGGGCTGAATCGAGGAAGCTTTCACAGAAATACATCAGCCCTTTTCGCATTGCAAGGAAAGTTAACCCGGTTTCCTATTGTTTGTTTCTTTGCCCGTTCCAATATAATGAATCCCACGTTTCATGTCTCATTGTTAAAACCTGTCTTGTCTTCTCCCTTTGCCCCCCCCCCCCCCCACACAGAAACCCCCCACCTCCCACAATCATCAACGGCCAGCCGGCTTACACGGTCCGCAGGATATTGGACTCCCAGAGGGTCCAGAACTCACTGAAGTATCTGGTGGACTGGGAGGGCTATGAGCCGAAGGAAGCGCTCTTGGGTTCCAGCCAAAGACATCCCGGATCCAAGTTTGATCCGGGAGTTTTGCACGTCAGGAGCCGCTCCTAGAGGATGGGGTCCTGTAAGCATCCTACCTCCTGTAGGTTGTCTCCGTGCCTCTAGAGGTCCTTTGTGTTCGCCTCAGCCTAAGTTCTTCCTTTTGTGTCCTTGTTAGCATTATCCAGTGTGAAATAGCTTATTTTGCCATTAAAAGCACATAAAATGTGTCTGTTGATTATAATGAATTCCTAAGTGAGGCAGAGAGTCACTGAAGACTGCTAGAGATTTAACAAATGTCACTCCTCAGACATACAGCTGATTCGTCATGCTCAACATAAACATGAACAAATATGGGATTTCAGCCACGGTACCTTCCGATTCAGTCAGTGGTCTGGCATGTGCCAGCGTGTGGAGAGAGATCCAAACACACCCTCTGATGCTCGCTGGCCTGAGATGGAGGTCTGAGTCAGTGAACCAGGCTCAAAAACACCCAGATCCACAAATGTTGTCTGCATAATTGAGAAACATTTAAAACCACCAAGTGTGTATGATTGTCATGAGCAGATTGTTTCAAACCAATTGAAAAGAAAATTCAGCCATTAGATCTCCTTAACATATTGATTTTTTTTTCTTCCTAGACGGAAAAGTGCCTCATTCATGAAAGACGAGCAGAATGAATGTGTAAATCGCTCCTAAAACCACTCATGTGTAAATTGTTGCATTCGATTCAACACAAAACTTAATGTGTATACGGTTTGCGTAGAAATGAGTTGTGCTTGTTTCTTACGAACAGAGTTGGGGAAAGTTACTTTTAAAAGTAATGCAAGTAATGCACTCTTCTGACAGTTTCTTGCACTACTCATATCTGCACATTTTGTTTTATTTAACTGGTTGCACTTTATCTGCCATGTGCTTATGTCACTTATCTCTTTTTTTATTTTTTTATTGTTCTACAATGTCCTCATTTGTATATCTGTATAGTTTGTATGTACATATGGTTAAACTGTATTTATCTGTATTTGAATGTTACTGTCAGTGTTTAATGTTAACTGTATGCACAAGGTCTGAGAGTAACGCAATTTACACTCTGTATGTAATGTACTGTACATGTGGAAGAATTGACAATAAAACTACTTGACTTGACTTGACTTGATTACAATATTGCGTTACTCTTTAAAAAAGTAACTAATTACGTTACTTAATTACTTTTTATGGAAAGTAATGATATGTAAATATGAGCAGGACTTGATTGTTTGTTTTTAATATAAGAAGTTCTATTTATATATCAAATCTAAAAGCCTTTCACACCAAAAAGTGTAATGAATAAACCTCAGACTGAAGGACGAGTAAATCACGTCTGTACAGAAGAACACAGGAGAAGATTCAACACTCTTCAGCAATTAAAAAACAATCAAGCACAATTGTTAATGTAAAGTCATTTTTGCTTATGTTGAACTGGATCATCAAAGGTCAGCAGCAAAGACAATGGGATTAGATACATTTGTGTTGTTTAACATATTTAATTATTGCAGGCTTGCGTCATATTCATATATAGTTTTAATTAATTTTGATGAATACTGAATCAGTTTTTTGCGAGTGGGATGAATTAATACACATTCATATTTAGTCTATAACTACAGTAAGATCATGTTCACACGGCGCACTGTCAGTCAATAAATGGGAAAAAAGTAACTCAGATATTTTCTAGTAAATTAAAAAGTAATGCGTTACTTTACTAGTTACTTGAAAAAAGTAATATTATTATATAACTCGCGTTACTTGTAATGCGTTACCCCCAACACTGCTTACAAGTAACTCACAAACGCCAAAGTCTTTTGATTATCAATCTTTCTTAAAAGCAAAATACCCAATTATCCCACAAAATTATAGTTTCACAAAATATCTAAATAATGTCTCAAACCGTGGTCAGATTTGCCAAGATACAAAGTCAGCAATCAAAACCATCGATCTCAAAATGAACTAAATTTCTCGCCAATTTTTTTCAGAAAGCAATTAATCTGAGCTGTTCTTCATTTAATTGTATTACTCTATACTCCTATTATACATCAACTATTGTCTCGTTTTTTTGTCTATTTTATGCATCCAAATGAATTTTACGAAAAAAATCTGAGACAATGTTAATTCTTTAATATGAAAACTTCATAAAGTCTTCTGGAGCTATGAAGAACAACACTTGAGTACTATTTCACTAAACTATACTAAACTAAAATAACACAACACAACACAACACAACACAACACAACACAACACAAACAAACATAACACTAACACAACATAACATAACATAACATAACAATCATGAATGAGATCTTTAAAATATTTTAACTAATTATCTCCGACAGCAATGAGATTAAATACAGAGCTCTCTTGCATCTCAGACGTTTCACCTAAAAACAGACACAAAGGAGTCAAAAGTTGACATACAGTAAGAGTATAAAGCTGAGGTGAAGGTGGGGTCATTCATTTAGACTTTGATGAGAAATATATACTGAGATATCTGACTTTTTAGTCTGGTATCAAACCTGAGCACAGTTTGAGACATTGTGAGATCATTTTTAAATGAACATTATTTAAATAATGTCAGTTTGCTCTCTGTGATCTGATCTCACTGCAGTCTAAGAGTAACAACTGAGATATTAAATAAATTCCCGATTTGTTTTTTAAAGGGATGAAGGTCCTCCATGCAAAAATACATCCAATACTATACATAGTACATTAAGTGTGTCATGTATCATATGAATTGCCTTGTTTTGTTGATACATCATAAAAATGCAGAAATATGTACAATATGATTTATTATGTTTTTGTGGGTTTTCTCCATGGAGAGACTGGTTTGAAAGGGTCGTATGAAGAGAAGGCACCAGGCAGTGATCAATTATACAAGGTCAAAGCAACGTTACGCAAAAGACTGCAGCCTTGACTGCTGAAAAATTGAAACATGGCAATTGAGAGTGAGCAAGAGTCCACTGAGCTCTTCACACATTACAAAAACATGAGCGTGACTGGAAAGATTCATGAAAGCCATGTGTATTTCATGGGGATGTGATTTTGGATGAATGAATCATGGATGCACTTTGACAGAAGTCAAACTAAATAACCCATCCTTCCCAGAAAACTCATTACTCAGAAGATTATGAATAAATAAATAAATGTGGTTAAAGGTGTGGATAGTTAGACAAGAAACACCCCTGTGGTTCCCGAACTCGATTTAAACACTTGATCTCATAGATATGGGTATAGATGGGCAGACTGTGATCTTATGTTAAACTATAAGTAATTTTATATTATTCAACTATTTCTGCTGGAAATTCAATGTGAAAAGGCTACATTTTTATTAATTATGGTTTCTCTCTCTCTCTCTCTCATCTCTCTCTCTCTCTCTTCTCTCTCTCTAATATATATATATATATATATATATATATATATATATAATATATATATATATATATATGAAGAGCTCTTTTCAAAACGCGATAAACGCCAAATTCGTCATGCCATTTTGCTGTGTACTGAACCTATTCACTGCTCCATCAATGTTTCATGCAAATCGCTATATTTCCTTGTTTAAAATGTACTGCAAGATGCAGATCTTTTCAAACCGCTATAAGCGCCGAACCTGTTTTTAGCCTAAATGCGATATGTCCTCTCGATCAATCAGAATTCGTTCGATGCAATCCAACATGACGACGCTTTGAAGCGTTTGTTTGTGCTCAGTCTTCAAAATGAGTGCTTTAAACTCTAATAACACTTTTGAGACCTACACCTGGGGGTAGAAAATGCAGACTGGACAAAGAAAATCACAAAAAATAAAAGGTGGTGTTTAACCGATTGACGCTAGAGGCTGTAGCCTTTGGCGTTCCTTGTTAGAGCGCCCGCATCCTGCACCGGAAACCCGGGTTCGAGACCCGCTTGGTGTGATGGTGCGGACCCGGGGGGGGGTTACATCAACAGAAGGCTGGTGCGACCGGTTTATAGTATGAGTCCCTGATGTTGCATGTTCTCTTTTTTTTTTAAGACATAAACCATCCCAAGCTCCCTGCTCCGCCACGGAGGCATCCCGAGCTCCCTGCTCCGCCGTGGCCGCCCGAGCACCCTGCTCCGCCGTGGCCGCCCGAGTCCCCGGATCCGCCGTGGGTCCCGGAACGGGCACCGCCCTGGAGGCCACCTGTCCGGTCTCCAGGTCCTTGAGGCCTCCAGAGTACCCACCCTCCCTCCCCTTTCGATGTCGTAAGGCACGCGCCTATTGGAAGGGGGGGGGGTAATGTCAGACTTTGTCTTCCTTTTCCTTGTTTCCACACCCATCCTGATGCTGTTTCCCGTGATTATGTTATGTGTTCACAAGCCCTGAGTGTTCCCTGAGTCTTTGTCCGTCAACTCGTCTATGTAGTTGTGTATCCTGTTTTTTTAGCGGTTTTCTGACCCCGAGACTCAACTATTTTCTGCAATTCTCCTGCTGTGATCCTTGAAGGCCACTCAAACTCTCCTTCTCACCGTGCATTAGGATGATATAGACACACGTCCTCTTCCAGGCAGATTCGTAACATTTTATGTTGATTGTAATTTGTTAATTATAGCCCTGAATTTGGGAAATGGGAATTTTCACTGCTTTTGCTCCTTTCTTAAAGCCACTTCACTAATTTGTGAAGCTCAATTATCTTTTGTTGCATGTCAGAAATATATTATTTGTTTTTTTCTCATTGTGATGGATGATTAAGGGAATTTGGGCTTTGTTTTCCCTCCTATTTATATTTCTGTGAAACAGGACGCCATGGCTGGATAATTTCATGTTCATAATCACCCTGGAGTGCTCAAAATTGTGAATATGAATATACTTCAAAGACATTTTACTCATAAGAATTTCTAGTGGTGCCAATATTTGTGTCCAACGTGTATTTGAGAAAAACATTTCAACAAATATCAACATGATATTTCCCCCCCATTTTAATTCTTATTATCCAATGAAAGGTTAGGTTTTTGTGAATTTTTTCAATAAAAGATTTACAAAAATGTAACAAATCAGATTAATTTTCACATCCTTCTTTGATCATATTTACCTAGGTTCACGATATGTTTGGCCATGACTGCATTTATATTTGTATAATTGAGATAGGATTTTGTTACTAGTTTTTATTCATATATATATATATATATATATATGTGTGTTTTTTTTGTTGTTGTTTTTCAATTGTGTGTGTGTGTGTGTGTGTGTGTGTGTATATATATATATGTGTTTTTTTTGTTGTTGTTTTTCAATTGTGTGTGTGTGTGTATATATATATATATATATATACAGCAGTAATGTATTAAATTAATGTGACAGCAAAGACATTGTATTGCTACAAAACATTTATATTTTGACAGAAAACTATTCTATCAAATATAATATGTTTTATTTAAATTGCAATAATTTCTCACAATTCTACTATTTTTACTGTATTTTCTGATCAAATAAATGCAACCTTGATGAGCACCAGAGACTTCTTTGAAAAAAAAATCTTACTGACCCCAAACTTCGGAACAGTAGTGTATATAGCAAATGAAACACTATAGCAATATCTCTACCGGTTGACACATTCCTATCGTTGTATGGTATATAACGTCATAGCTCTCATGTGGTCCAGTATTTCTAAGTAGCGGTCCTAAATCAGCCATCATGTGCTGGACCACCA
Source organism: Schizopygopsis pylzovi (assembly GCA_027422435.1). Lineage (NCBI taxonomy): Eukaryota > Metazoa > Chordata > Actinopteri > Cypriniformes > Cyprinidae > Schizopygopsis > Schizopygopsis pylzovi. The sequence goes on from CM049820.1 coordinate 4,746,601, forward strand.
TCACATCAGCAGGAGCACCACCCAAGACGTTCCTGAGAATGACTTCAGGTTCAATATACTGGATCTGCAATAACCACATAAACAAGATAAACAGTAACTCTGTTATGATTACAAATGCTTTAGGTGACATAGCGCTTGGCCAATTCTTGCCAAACTACTGTATAATAAAGCCTGTTTTGTTTTGTATTTATTGTGAACATTTTTGTTATAACTACGAATATAACAAACTATAACATACAAACTGCAAGTAGATAAATTGAAAGTGTATTTTTGTATAATTGAGATACAATTTGTTTTATAATATTTTGAAAACTGTTTTTATTTTAATTTTAGTTTTATTCATTTTGAAATATTAATTTAAGTAATTTTGCTCTGTAATCTCCCTCATTAGCTTTATCAATGTTTTTATTAATGTTTCTTTTTTCTTTTTTGTTTAGTACATCAAGTTAAACAAATTGAAAATATATATTTTTTTATATTAATGTACTAATTTTAGTAACTGTGTTCAGTATTTTTTCTCTTTATATTAGTTTATTACTTTTCCCTCCCCAAAATACGTCTATAGTGTTTTGTTTTTATTCATGTTTATTTCAGTTTGTTATGTTAGTACGTCAATGCATGTTAGTACACTAAACATAATGAAAACAGGATTTTTATATGTATTTTATTTCTCAAATATTTTAACTAATTTAGGTTAAAATGTCTTTAATTTACAAAAATGTCAAAACCATGAAAGACAGTGATGTTAAATGTAATACACTTTCCTGTGAAAATACAGATAAATAACGCCACAGCTATCAAATGAATCAATGATAAGATAAAAACAATGTTAAAATTCCCACAGATGATGTTCAGGGGGTGCATGCATATGTGTCACAAAGCTTTTTAAGAAAATGTACAAATGTTCAAATCAAGCTGTAAATAGATTACCCTGGGATCTGAGAAATTATTTTGACAAAAAATGACTCCAGCTTTAACTTACTACTGCACAAACCTCTTTGTGTTTTTACAAAAAAAATAGAAAAACCCTACAGCTGCCACTGACCTGGGTTCTGTGTGCAATATGCATGTAAATTACTCACTAAAATGTTAGTTATATATAAAATAAAGTATTTAAAAAGCAGTTTGAATCCGTATGAACCTCCTATCCAAGTAGAAAGGACAAAGCAATGAAAAAGTTCCACTGAATCCATTGCTGGTTGATATATTGTTATGTATCCCTCTTACCTCAGGCAATCCATCTCATGAACACTTGCCAATAATTATGGTACACACACTATTTATACACTTATTAATCTAACACACATATTTAGTCTACACTTCAATTGCACATAATATACCTGTACATAAAAAAAACTGTCCATTGTTATATACTTGTACATACAATTGTCAATTTGTATTGTAATTCTTTATTTACTTGTTCTTTTGAATTCTTCTTTTTATTATCCGTGTTTTTGTTCTGTCTCTGTCATTCTGTTGCACTGTGGAGCTTCTGTCACAAATTCCTCGTATGTGTAAACATACCTGGTTATAAAGCTCATTCTGATTCTGTATTTCAGTAATGTACATAGACCTTCTTCCAGCCTTTTAAATATTGCGTTGACTTCTTTTTTGGGGTCATTTAATGATGCTAGCAGGAAAAACAGATGCGAGCGGTTTCCGGTCGTGGAACGTCCTGGCTGCAGATCTGAGTCATAATTTGGATGCTGGACATTCAATGGAAACGAACGGCTAGTTCTCGGACATCTCCTCCAAAGACAGCACTGAAGTTTCTTGAAGGCACAAGGGTCAGATTCCACCGAAATATCCCCGGTTCCCGAAAGGCCCCTGACGAGCTGCGTACACTATTATTAATGTCATAGATACCACTGTGCTTCCGATGCTCCTTTTCGTCATACAAGGATATAATACTCAGTCATCTGAAGCATCTGGTTTACGTGCTACAGTAAGAGGGCTATTCATTCTGTGTCCTTCCCACATGACAGCGGGCTCAGAGATTTGTCTGTCATGCTACCCTAAATGGAACTAGCAGTGGCCCATGGACTTAAGTGAACGCTGATGCTTCCAAACACAAGCAGCCAACAATCCACTCATTTACAAGAAATATAAAATCATACAAAAATGTCTTCAGGGTTTTCTTTGGAACAGTGTGCATAAATATGCCTGAATATAACAGAAAGAAACGTCATGAGAAATCACACCTGTGCCAGCAAACATAAGTAAACTAAAATAAAGTCAGGGAAGTGGCCTGTACTCACAGTCTGTACTTTTGACACAGAGTTTGTCGACATTAAAAAAAGCTTGTTTCAGCTATGGGATAAAAAAACTCACAATTCTGACTTTATATCTCATAATTCGGACGTATTTTCACATACATCTTTGTATCATAAAAGAGAAAGGAAATAAATAAGAAATTATATATTTATTTTATTTTATTTTATATTTTCTTTCATTTCTTACTCCTGTCACTTCTCATATGCATACACATATATAATAGAAGATGTAAAAAATAAGCAATAAATTATTAACAAATGTATTTTTACATAGCCAGTTCAAGTCAGTTCTCTCTCCCTTTTCGAAAGCAAAGTATGGGAGGCATGCCAGTTTACAGCATAACCTATAATACGATTTTTTTATCAGGTAATTTGCATATGGTACGATGGCTACTGCACCATTCTTTGTCTTTCCATTACCTCATTTTGTTAATTCAGTCTCCGGCAATGAAAGAACTGACCAACAAAGCATGCATTTTGAATAGCAATACTGTATCTCAACAGCAATATTCTCAATAACTCATAGTAACATCACTTTGTTTAGCCATTTGTAATTTGTCCAGAATGAAAATGTATACACAAAACAGATTTAGATTCAGTAAATTATAAATTAGCAACAAATAAAGTTTCATTTTTGTATGAAGTTTTATATGACGTGAAGAGATCGCTGTATTCTTCACACCTGGCAATGTGAAGATAAAATGTTCAGCAGTTGTATATAGAATAATCACTAATCACATAAACATAAATAACATAAACAATCACCAAACATTCATCTTTAAATTCATAAGTAGGGTGAGCTCTTAAGGTCAATATAGAATACATAACACTGGTGACAGAAACAGCTAACTCAGAAAACAGGTAAATATCATAATTGACTCTTTCTGAAATGCATTCTGGGAAATCAAAAACACTTAACAAATCAGCAATATCGTTCAGTATTAAAAAGACTCTGTTAGGCTATTGGGTCTATGTGTTTTCATAAAAATTCATAGTCATTCACGTCAGCATTTCTGACTCGTGTGATTTTTTTTATGTAACTGCTTTTTTGTGGAAATGCTGGAAAAGGCCTGGGATTGATTTTAGCACATCCAGAAGCAAAGCAAAACAGAGCTTTCTCTTGCCAGCCGTAAGTTTCCAGAAACAGAGCGAGAGTAATAGAGCAGCAAAACGATCCATTTCTACCAACCTGCAAAACTCATCCTGGAGAAAACATTCACCTGCACATTTGAATCATTTTGCATATGCATAAGTCCTGTGGTTGTTTCCATCATTGCGATTTCTTAAGGATTAAAATGGCTTCTGAGCCTCAAGATCAAACTTCTTCAAAGAGATTTACATCTTCTGTCAATGTAAACTACATCAGTGCATCACCATGCAAAACACACAGCCATTAGACCAGGGTTAAAGGAATAGTAACTTTCCCAAAAATTAAAATTAGCTTAAATTTTACTGACAATTTACTCATCCTCAGTCTATTTAAGATGTAGATGAGTTTGTTTCTACATCAGAAGAGATATGTAGAGTGGAGAAATGTAGTGTTACATCACTTGCTCACAAATGCATCATCTGCAGTGAATGGGTGCCGTCAGAATGAGAGTCCAAACAGCTGATAAAAACATCACAATAATCCACACCACTCCAGTCCATCAATTAATCCCTTGAGAAGTGAAAAGCTGTGTGTTTGTAAGAAACAAATCCATCATTAACACATTTAATTTTGAACCATCACTTCTGGCTAAATTATGAGTCCACAATCAATAAAAAACTCTTCCTCAAGTGAAAATGTCCATCTCCTGTTGTCCTCTCACATCAACATCAATCAATACATTTGTTTTGAACGGTGCTTGATCTTTGCATATTTCTCTCTTGATTCAGATGAGAATTTTGCACTGGAGAAATCAATATTATGGATCACGGACAAGCCGGAAGCAACAGTTTAAAGGTATAAACATCTTGATGGATTTTTTTTTTCTTTTTTCAAAAACACACCTTTTGGCCTCATAAGAAATTAATTTATGGACTGGAGTGGTGTGGATTACTTGTGGATTATTGTGATGTTTTTATCAGCTGTTTGGACTCTCATTCTGACGGCACCCATTCACTGCAGAGCATCCATTGCTGAGGAAGTGATGCAATGCTAGATTTATCCAAATCTGTTCTGATGAACAAACAAAATCATCTACATCTTGGATGACCTGATGGCCTAATTTCTGCAAAACTTTCATTTTTGGGGGAACTATTCCTAAATATACGTTAGAAGGTTTCTAGTTATTTAAAAAATAGTTTTTAATGATTTTGATTTGATTTTTAAATCCATTTTGGTTTTAGCAATTTTTAACTGTCCATAAGTATCTTTCTAAAAATGTATTTAGTTTGTATTAATCCAAATTATTATGAAAAAAATAACATTTAATATATGATATGTCTTTAGTAGTTTTACGTGTCCATCAAATGGCAGTTTCATGCCTAATTAACTCCTGCGATCAAACAAATCATACTACGTTGATTGAAAACATTTAATATTTTCCACAATTTGATCGAAATCTCTAAGAGGCTTTAGTTTTTATGTCAATGTGTTCATTTCATGCATACCTGTAAATAACCAAACGTATACGAGCTAGAAACACACTTTGTATAAACACTAAAGATATCACAAAGAAAGAGTAGAAGTGAAACTCTTGTGTGAGGTAAAATCCATTAGATTACGGGATCAGTACACTCTGAAACTTCATGTCCCTGTTTGATTCATCTCCATATAAGACAAACAGCTCTGAAAATGCAACATCTTTGGCTGGACTGGAGCGGTTTATCAGACAAAAGACATCGGTTTGTATTTAGATTAGACTGTCATTTGCATACCTCTTCACTGAGGAAAGTCTTGACAAAAAAACACTGCACTGAAGTCAGCATAAATATTTATAAAAGCAGAACAGTGATCAATGCGCTCATGTATGAAATGCAATGAATGCAAACAGCACTAACCCTCCCGTCATGTTCAAAGAATTTTGTTTTGAACTGTTTTTCCTCTTAGTTTAAAGGTAAAAGGCCACAGGTACTTATATAGTCAACAAGAAATCAAAATTCACCCCATTTTTCACATCTAATTTTGAACAAATGAGTGTTTGCTGACAAAAGTCCACCCTAAAGTCTCTGTGATATTCTGTTCTCTATACAGTATATGACTCAAGCCCCTTATTTAATGATTATTTGTTCAGGTAAAGTGAAGTAACTGTTCACTGAAGTAACAGCACACTCTCCTCAATGAGACAAGTGATTCGAGGAATCATTCATGTCTGGAGCACAAATGGTGTAGTAAAGTTAAACAAAGTTGAATACTTAGTGTGAGTGATTTAAACAAACCCCCACCTCTAAGTATAAGCAATAGTAATCGTAATTTGAACAAGCGCTTTTCTTTGGAAGATCACTGAAGGACTATGTTCGCAAAAGAGATACAAGTAGCTTGTAAAGCTAAAAGTCTGTTAACACTCACTGTCTGCAGATACTTCACAGTCTAAACAACATCTGTTCCCTATCTGTCGGTCACTACGAGTTATGTCGTGACGACATAGGGGATTTACCTGGAAGCCCCGAACATCTCTGACTAAGAGAAAACGCCAATGAAATTGGCTAGTGGATTTTGCATACCTGAGCCACTCCCCGTGCATACGGGTATAAAAGGGCGACAGGTGCATCCACTCGTTAGATTTTTGCTTCGGAGCCGAGTGGATGAGAAGAGTGCTGATCTCCACAAAGCCGTTCATCTTTGTTTTGTTCCCGGTTGGCGTAACGGTGCGATCAGCGGAGTCCCTCTCATCAGCGATTCCCCTGGGCACTTCAACTAAAAGAGCAAATTCTAAAAGAGCAAATCACGGACAATCGCGTCTTTTTCAAGATGCCGTTTCGTCCGTGTCCTTCTGGTTGCGGTCGTTTTCTGTCTGCGGATGACGGACACGATCGTTGTCTTCAGTGTCTGGGCCGCCGACACGCTGAAGCTGCGTTCGTGGATGACTCATGCGTCTGTTGTGGGCGTATGAGCATGATTTCGCTGCGATCTCGCCTTTCCTTTATGAAAGGATTGGCACCCTCTGCCGCCACCCGTGCTGATCTCTCTGGCTCGAGCAGAGGATCGCCGGCTGACGCTCTGGGAGATCTGAGGGTTACTGTAAGAGCCTCTCCGCCGGGCACGCCCCCACGGACCTCTTACTCCTCACGCAGCGAACATCCCGTCCGGTTCCCGGGTGATTTCGCTGGTCTGTCCCACGGGGCGCCCAGCATTTCATTCGGTGTGCCATCTGTAGATAGGATGTCGATCGCAGCATCGGGGGATGGGTTCACGTCCTCTGAGGATGAAGGTGCGGTGGGGCTGCCCCCCTCGGGTGTTGTCGCCACCGCCGCACCGGACCCAGAGCTGACGGCCGTGCTTGCCCGGGCAGCCGTGAGCATCGGGCTGGAGGTCAACAGACCGCCCAGTCCCGAGCCCTCGCGGCTGAACGATTGGTTTCTCGGAGCGGGGCGCGGGTCACAACCGCGCCCTGCCCCGGTGCCTTTCTTCCCGGAGGTGCATGAGGAGCTGACGAGTTCGTGGATGGCCCCTTTCGCGGCCAGAAGCCGCTCGTCCGCCTCCTCCGTCCTCACTACCCTCGATGGCGGAGTGGCCAGGGGGTACGCGGGCATTCCCCAGGTGGAGAGAGCGGTCGCGGTGCACTTGTGCCCACGAAACGCCGCCACTTGGAGGAACCGTCCGCGTCTCCCGTCCAAGGCCTGTAAGCTGACAGCCGCTCTCGCGGCCAAAGCTTACAGTGCTGCGGGCCAGGCAGCCTCCGCCCTGCACGCCATGGCTATCCTGCAGGTTCACCAAGCCAAGGCGCTCAAACAGGTGCACGAGGGTAGTACCGACCCGGGGTTGATGCAGGAGCTGCGCACGGCGACTGACTTCGCTCTACGAGCGACGAAAGTCACGGCGCGGTCCCTCGGGAAGGCGATGTCCACCATGGTGGTCCAGGAGCGCCATCTCTGGCTCAACCTGGCAGAGATGAAGGACGTCGACAAGGCACGCTTTCTCGACGCCCCCATCTCCCAGGGAGGGCTGTTCGGCGACACCGTCGAGGGCTTCGCCCAGCAGTTCTCGGCGGTACAGCAGCAGACCGAGGCGATCCAGCACATCCTGCCCCGGCGTGATGCACCATCCACCGCTGCCCCCGGGGCCAGGCCTCAGTCTGCCCGTCGCCGTGGGCGCCCTCCTGCGTCCTCCAGAGCCGCTCCGCCCCAGGCCGAATCGACACATAGGCCGGCGCGTCGAGCCTCTCGCAGGAGAGCGGCGCCCCCCGCGTCCCAGCCAGGCCCCAAGTCGTCCAGGAAGTCGACGAAGCGGCCCTGACACGGGCAACCCGGAGATGTTGGAGTTTGCTCTTTCTCAGGAGACGGCGAGAACAGCGCCGCTCCTTCCCCTGGTAGAGGGCCGCAAGGAGAATCTTCTGTTTCGTTTTGTTTCTGTTCCGCCGCTTGTCCAAGGGCCAGCGGTACCCACCTTCTCAAAGAAAGAGCAATTTCCTTTTCCTCCGGGTTCTCAGGTCCATGGGACGACAGTGTGCGACGCCCTGCCTCCTCACTCTCGCCCACGACCCATTTTGCCAGTAGCCAAGAGAGTACGGTTCGGGGACGACATTCCTCCCCACGCACCTCTGGCCAGTTCCGTTCGGGACCCAGGGAGTTCGGTGAGGATGCCTCAGAACGCACCGCCTTCTGTGCCATCCACCCCTACTCCCTTTCGCTGCACCACCACAGGTACGTCGATTGTGCCGTTGGAGCCGCTTGCACAGCGTCTGGAGGCGTGGCTCACGCTGCCCAGCCTGTCTCGCTGGCTCACGCGCACAATTCGACTCGGCTACGCGATTCAGTTCGCCAGGCGACCTCCCAAGTTCAACGGCGTTCTCGAGACGTCGGTGGCAGTCCGGAACGCCCCTGTCTTGCGCGAGGAGATTGCTGTCCTCCTGGCAAAGGATGCAATCGAGCCGGTCCCTCCAGCCGAGATGAGGCAGGGGTTTTACAGCCCTTACTTCATCGTACCCAAGAAAGGTGGTGGCCTTCAGCCAATCCTGGATCTGCGAGTCTTGAACCGAGCTTTACACAAGCTCCCGTTCAAGATGCTGACGCACAGGCGCATGATCAAATGCATTCAGCCCCAGGATTGGTTTGCAGCGATCGACCTGAAGGACGCTTACTTTCACGTTTCGATCCTTCCGCGACACAGACCGTTTCTACGGTTTGCGTTCGAAGGTCGGGCATGGCAGTACAGGGTCCTCCCCTTCGGGCTCTCCCTGTCTCCCCGTGTGTTCACGAAGGTTGTAGAGGGCGCCCTTACCCCGTTACGGGAAGTGGGCGTCAGGATCCTCAACTACCTCGACGATTGGCTTATTCTAGCCCAATCCAGAGAGCAGTTGGGCGATCACAGGGACTTGGTGCTCCGGCACCTCAGCCAGTTGGGGCTTCGGGTCAACTGGGAAAAGAGCAAGCTCTCCCCTGTGCAGAGAATCTCTTTTCTCGGTGTGGAGTTAGACTCGGTGAGTATGACGGCACGCCTCACGGAGGAACGTGCCCAAGCAGTGCTGAACTGCCTGAGTTCCTTCAGAGGCAGAAATGTGGTACCACTGAAACAGTTTCAGAGGCTCCTGGGGCATATGGCATCCGCAGCTGCAGTCACGCCGCTCGGATTGCTTCATATGAGACCACTTCAGCACTGGCTACACTCCCGGGTCCCGAGGTGGGCATGGCGCCGCGGTACACTGCGAGTAGGTATCTCCCAGCAGTGTCGCCGCTCCCTCAGCCCCTGGACAGACCTTGCCTTTCTACGGGCCGGGGTGCCCCTAGAACAAGTGTCCCGGCATACCGTTGTCACAACAGATGCCTCCAGCACGGGCTGGGGCGCTACATGCAACGGGCAGGCAGCCTCGGGGCTCTGGACAGGGCCCCGACTGCTTTGGCACATCAACTGCCTGGAGCTGTGGGCAGTGCATTTAGCCTTGCGGCAGTTCCGGCCACTGCTGTTGGGCAAGCACGTGCTAGTCCGCACGGACAACACTGCGGCGGTCTCGTATATCAACCGGCTGGGGGGTATACGATCACACCGCATGTCACAGCTCGCCCGCCATCTCCTCCTCTGGAGTCACACGCAGTTCAAGTCACTGCGTGCTGTTCACATCCCGGGGCAGCTCAATCGTGCGGCCGACGCGCTCTCACGACAGCTCACGTTCCCCGGAGAATGGCGACTCCATCCCGAGACGATCCGGCTGATCTGGAGTCGATTCGGGGAAGCTCAGGTAGACCTGTTTGCCTCCCCCGAGTCCTCCCACTGCCAGCTGTACTTCTCCCTGACCGAGGGCCCCCTCGGCACAGACGCACTGGCACACAGCTGGCCTCGGGCCTTACGCAAGTATGCGTTTCCCCCAGTGAGCCTACTTGCATAGACACTGTGCAAGCTCAGGGAGGACGAGGAGCAGGTCCTGCTGGTTGCGCCCCATTGGCCCACCCGGACCTGGTTTCCCGAACTCATTTCCCTCGCGACAGTACCTCCCTGGCGCATTCCTCTGAGGAAGGACCTCCTTTCTCAGGGGCTCGGCACCATATGGCACCCGCGTCCAGATCTATGGAACCTCCATGTGTGGCTCCTGGATGGGACGCGGCAGACTTGAGTGGTCTACCACCGGCGGTGGTAGAGACCATCATTCAGGCTAGGGCTCCTTCAACAAGGCAAACCTACGCACTGAAATGGAGTCTGTTCGCGACCTGGTGTTCTTCTCGGCGAGAAGACCCCCGAAGATGCACGATTGGAGTAGTGCTTTCTTTCCTGCAAGAAAGGTTGGAGCGTAGGCTGTCACCCTCCACCTTGAAAGTGTATGTAGCCGCTATTGCGGCTCACCACGATGCAGTGGACGGCCGGTCCCTGGGAAAGCATGATCTCATCGTGAGGTTCCTGAAGGGGGCCAGGAGGATGAATCCCTCCAGGCCTCCCCTTGTGCCCTCTTGGGACCTCTCTATCGTCCTGTCTGGACTTCAGAGGGGCCCCTTTGAGCCGCTGGACTCAGTCGAGCTGAAGTTCCTGTCTCTTAAGACAGCGCTCCTGACCGCGCTCACTTCCTTTGGAACAGTGTGCATAAATATGCCTGAATATAACAGAAAGAAATGTCATGAGAAATCACACGTGTGCCAGCAAACATAAGTAAACTAAAATAAAGTCAGGGAAGTGGCCTGTACTTTTGACACAGAGTTTGTCGACATTAAAAAAAGCTTGTTTCAGCTATGGGATAAAACAACTCACAATTCTGACTTTATATCTCATAATTCTGACTTATTTTCACATACATCTTTGTATCATAAAAGAGAAAGGAAATAAATAAAAAATTATATATTTATTTTATTTTATTTTATTTTATTTTATATTTTCTTTCATTTCTTACTCCTGTCACTTCTCATATGCATACACATATATAATAGAAGATGTAAAAAATAAGCAATAAATTATTAAACTTTTATTTTTACATAGCCAGTTCAAGTCAGTTCTCTCTCCCTTTTCGAAAGCAAAGTATGGGAGGCATGCCAGTTTACAGCATAACCTATAATATTATTTTTTTTATCAGGTAATTTGCATATGGTAAGATGGCCACTGCACCATTCTTTGTCTTTCCATTACCTCATTTTGTTAATTCAGTCTCCGGCAATGAAAGAACTGACCAACAAAGCATGCATTTTGAATAGCAATACTGTATCTCAACAGCAATATTCTCAATAACTCATAGTAACATCACTTTGTTTAGCCATTTGTAATTTGTCCAGAATGAAAATGTATACACAAAACAGATTTAGATTCAGTAAATTATAAATTAGCAACAAATAAAGTTTCATTTTTGTATGAAGTTTTATATGACGTGAAGAGATCGCTGTATTCTTCACACCTGGCAATGTAAAGATAAAATGTTCAGCAGTTGTATATAGAACAATCACTAATCACATAAAGATAAATAACATAAACAATCACCAAACATTCATCTTTAAATTCATAAGTAGGGTGAGGTCTTAACGTCAATATAGAATACATAACACTGGTGACAAAAACAGCTAAATATCATAATTGACTCTTTCTGAAATGCATTCTGGGAAATCACAAACACTTAACAAATCAGCAATATCGTTCAGTATCCAAAGACTCTGTTAGGCTATTGGGTCTATGTGTTTTCATAAAGATTCATAGTCATTCACATGTCAGAATTTCTGACTCGTGTGATTTTTTTTATGTAACTGCTTTTTTTTGTGGAAATGCTGGAAAAGGCCTGGATTGATTTTAGCACATCCAGAAGCAAAGCAAAACAGAGCTTTCTCTTGCCAGCCGTAAGTTTCCAGAAACAGAGCGAGATTAATAGGCAGCAAAACGATCCATTTCTACCAACCTGCAAAACTCATCTTGGAGAAAACTTTCACCTGCACATTTGAATCATTTTGCATATGCATCCTAGAAGTCCTGTGGTTTTTTTCATCATTGCGATTTCTTAAGGATTCAAATGGCTTCTGAGCCTCAAGATCAAACTTCTTCAAAGAGATTTACATCTTCTGTCAATGTAAACTACATCAGTGCATCACCATGCAAAACACACAGCCATTAGACCAGGGTTAAAGGAATAGTAACTTTCCCAAAAATGAAAATTAGCTTAAATTTTACTGACAATTTACTCATCCTCAGTCTATTTAAGATGTAGATGAGTTTGTTTCTTCATCAGATTTGGAGAAATGTAGCATTACATCACTTGTTCACCAACGCATACTCTGCAGTGAATGGGTGCCGTCAGAATGAGAGTCCAAACAGCTGATAAAAACATCACAATAATCCACACCACTCCAGTCCATCAATTAATCCCTTGAGAAGTGAAAAGCTGTGTTTGTAAGAAACAAATCATCATTAACGCATTTATCTTTGAACCATCACTTCTGGCTAAATTATGAGTCCACAATCAATAATAACTCTTCATCAAGTGAAAATGTCCATCTCCTGTTGTCCTCTCACATCAACATCAATCAACACATTTGTTTTGAACTGTGCTTGATCTTTGCATATTTCTCTCTTGATTCAGATGAGAATTTTGCACTGGAGAAATCAATATTATGGATCACGGACAAGCCGGAAGCAACAGTTTAAAGGTATAAACATCTTGATGAATTTTTTCTTTCTTTTTTCAAAAACACACCTTTTGGCCTCATAAGAAATTAATTTATGGACTGGAGTGGTGTGGATTATTGTGATGTTTTTATCAGCTGTTTGGACTCTCATTCTGACGGCACCCATTCACTGCAGAGGATCCATTGCTGAGGAAGTGATGCAATGCTAGATTTATCCAAATCTGTTCTGATGAACAAACAAAATCATCTACATCTTGGATGACCTGATGGCCTAATTTCTGCAAAACTTTCATTTTTGGGGGAACTATTCCTAAATATACGTTAGAAGGTTTCTAGTTATTTAAAAAATAGTTTTTAATGATTTTGATTTGATTTTTAAATCCATTTTGGTTTTAGCAATTTTTAACTGTCCATAAGTATCTTTCTAAAAATGTATTTAGTTTGTATTAATCCAAATTATTATGAAAAAAATAACATTTAATATATGATATGCCTTTAGTAGTTTTACGTGTCCATCAAATGGCAGTTTCATGCCTAATTAACTCCTGATATTAAACAAATCATACTACATTGATTAAAAACATTGAATATTTTCCATAATTTGATCGAAATCTCTAAAAGGCTTTAGTTTTGATGTTATTGTGTTCATTTCATGCATACCTGTAAATAACCAAACGTATACGAGCTAGAAACACACTTTGTATAAACACTAAAGATATCACAAAGAAAGAGTAGAAGTGAAAATCTCGTGTGAGGTAAAATCCATTAGATTACGGGATCAGTACACTCTGAAACTTCATGTCCCTGTTTGATTCATCTCCATATAAGACAAACAGCTCTGAAAATGCAACATCTTTGGCTGGACTGGAGCTGTTTATCAGACAAAAGACATCGGTTTGTATTTAGATTAGACTGTCATTTGCATACCTCTTCACTGAGGAAAGTCTTGACAAAAAACACTGCACTGAAGTCAGCATAAATATTTATGAAAGCAGAACAGTGATCAATGCGCTCATGTATGAAATGCAATGAATGCAAACAGCACTAACCCTCCCGTCATGTTCAAAGCATTTTGTTTTGAACTGTTTTTCCTCTTAGTTTAAAGGTAAAAGGCCACAGGTACTTATATAGTCAACAAGAAATCAAAATTCACCCCATTTTTCACATCTAATTTTGAACAAATGAGTGTTTGCTGACAAAAGTCCACCCTAAAGTCTCTGTGATATTCTGTTCTCTATACAGTATATGACTCAAGCCCCTTATATCATGATTATTTGTTCAGGTAAAGTGAAGTAACTGTTCATTGAAGTAACAGCACACTCTCCTCAATGAGACAAGTGATTCGAGGAATCATTCATGTCTGGAGCACAAATGGTGTAGTAAAGTTAAACAAAGTTGAATACTTAGTGTGAGTGATTTAAACAAACCCCCGCCTCGAAGTATAAGCAATAGTAATCGTAATTTGAACAAGCGCTTTTCTTTGGAAGATCACTGAAGGACTATGTTCGCAAAAGAGATCCAAGTTGCTTGTAAAGCTAAAAGTCTGTTAACACTCACTGTCTGCAGATACTTCACAGTCTAAACAACATCTGTTCTGCTACCGTAAGTCAATATATTCACTTTCCACTGATGCATTTGTGCATTTACAGGCCACATGCATTTACATTTGCAGGATTTCTGTTATTAAAAAGACAAGTTGTTTCGTTTAATTAGTCCCTAATAGCTGAAAGAAATATCGCCCTTGCTAAGATCATTTAGTAAATATGCCTCATTAACATTCCAAATGAGACACAGAATTTAAACTTTTAGGCAGGATGTTAAACTGCCCAAATAAATGCATGTTACAATCACATTCAGCATTAAACTCAGTGCCAGAAACCTGCAGCTCAATTTAAGCAGCCAAATGAATCAAATTAACATCTCAGTTTTGGAGCACAATATACTTGCTTAACCTGCCATTACATTCTACATCAATACAATTAAACCATTTGTAATTTGTAAGAAATACATTTACGCATTTGGCAGATGCTTTTATTCAAAGTGACTTACACTGCATTTTATCAGTTCATACGTTCATGCATTGAGGGAATCAAACCCATGATCTTGCCGTTGCTAGCACCATCCTCTACTGTTTGAGCTACAGAATGCCTTTCAATTCCAAAAAAACATTTTATGGGCTTCTAAAAAAGCATCAAACAGAGCCATTCATAAATATATCCAAGTGACCAACAGCAGTGACCTATGACCCTCACTGTCAAACTGAGAGGAAGAGTTACACATGGGATCATGACCTTAAGTTCTAATGTTTTACTATTATTTAGGTCACTTTTCTCACTTTGACCTTCAACAGCGGATCCCATTATTGACCGTACCTTTTCTAGCCACACTATGTTTTTATGCTTTGTTACAATTTGTATTGTTTATTTATTTAGTCAATTAACAGACGCTTTTATTCAAAGCGACTTACAAATGAGGACATTATAGAAGCAATCAAAACCTTCGACTTCTTCATATCGAACGACGACTTCTCTATCTATTTTTAAAGTTATGCTTAAATCTCATCTTCTTGATCGATTTGCGGCAAATTAATGAAGGGTTTTTGTATCTATCATTGAAGGATTACAAATTTAATTTTAAATGTTTAATTTAGATACTTTCTTACTAAGAAAGTGTATCAGGAAATTCAGGTGTTTGAGATCGCTTCCTGACCATTTGAGCTCGACAGCTGTGCCTTTGTCTCTATGATAATGGCAAGATCAATGAGTCAGACTACGGAGAGATTGAACCTTTGATCTGCAAATGACTTTGTCCTGGCCAGATGTGGATTCGTTAGGTTTATTGCCCTCAGATGTATGTTTATTTGATGTTTTGTCTCAACCTGTAAAAGTCCCTCCTCCAATTCTGCCTATAAAGATACCCTGTAAAAATTACTTAAGGGAGATTTTCGATGACTGCAGCCTACCATCACACTGGGGTTTTTCAATAAAGAATCCTACGATCGAATCCGAAGTCTCCTGGTCTTCTCTTCTGAGTTTTCTACACTTTAGAAGAACAGAGTTCACAACACTATCTACTGGGATTCTATTATTTTATAATTTTGCTCTGTTGTATTGTTGTTTACTTTGCTTTGTAAAGCACTTTGGTCAACTCTAAGTTGTGTATAAATGTGCTATATAAATAAATTAAAGAAAGAAAGAAAACCAACAAAAGAGCAACAACATGCAAGTGCTATTACAAGTCCTGGTTAGCCGAACGCAGTACACGTAGGAAGGTTTTTTCAGAAAACTAGTACGTAAAATATAGAAAAATTTAACTTAGTGTTAGTTTCACAAGAAAAGCTAGCAGTTAGAGAATAAGTATGCAATTGATAGAGGGTCAAATGTTTGTGTGTTTTTTTTTTAAATAAAAGAAGATAGATTGCATAAAATGAAATTAGAATAGAGAGTGCTAGAGTTAGAGGGTCAAATAAAGATGGAAGAGATGTGTTTTTAGTCGTTTCTTGAAGATGGTAAGGATTCAGCTGCTGGGATTGAGTTCGAGGTCATTCCACCAGATGGGAACAGTTAATGAAAAAGTCAGTGAAAGTGATTTTGTGCTTCTTTGGGATGGTACAGTAATGCGTCGTTCACTTGCAGAACGCAAGCTTCTAGAGGGCATATAAGTCTGAAGTACTGAATTTAGGTAAAGGGGTGCAGAGCCAGAGGTGGTTCTAGGCAAACATTAATGCCTTGAATTTAATGCGAGCAGCTATTGGTAGCCAGTGCAAACTGATGAACAGAGGTGTGACGTGCGTTCTTTTCGGCTCATTAAAGATTAATCTTGCAGCAGCGTTTTGGATTAATTGTAGAGGTTTGATGGAACTGGCTGGAAGACCTGCCAAGAGAGCATTGCAATAGTCAAGTCTGGACAGAACAAGAGCCTGAACAAGGAGTTGTGTTGCATGTTCCCAGAGAAAGGGCCTGCTAAAAGCGCTGTATAAATAAAGGTGACTTGACTTGACCATGTGATGGGAAACCAAAGAAAAATGAGTTCAAACTCGAGGAAGAAATATACATCAGCTTTATTCAGAGGCCCAAACTGAGCAAAAATATGCAATTTGGTGCAGATGCTGATATTTATATGGCAAAAAATTAAGACTTTGAGCATTCTGAGAGCTTGTAATGTAAATCAATAAGATCTTTATAAGAGTATAACAGACTAAAATGCATAAATGCGTGTCTTAGTAAGATAATAAAATTATAGTTTTATGATCAAAGCTCTGTAGATTCAAAACATATAATGCAATGAAATACAATGAAGATTGAGAGATGAAATAAATGTTCTTTAAAGCCAGATGCTCATATTTGATACTCACATTTGAACAGGATATTTCAAATAATTCAATATACATAATCAAGTAAACCTAAGATGCATGTTCATCTTGAAATATTATTAACAACATAGAAAAGTAATTATAATGTTTACTTCTGTAAAGATTTCACCAAAAAGTGGATAAAGTGTGAAAGGTGAAGATGGACGTTTTTACAATTATAGTAAAAGACCTTTCACTTGCTAAACATTATAAGCTATCAATCAGACAACAGAAGGCATGTACTGTAGTAGACAGGTTTTTCAGCACAGTTTTGGTCATGTTGATCATCCTTGGAAACTTGTGCATCAAATCATTCATTGACACCTCGGGTCACTGTAGTTCAGCTTTAATGATGATCTGCTCTGAAACAGCCATTTTAACATTAACATTTATGGACAGAGAAAGACTACAATGACTGCTTTTGACTAACTAGTGCCAATAACTTCAGTGTGGAACATCTCTATACTAGCACTACACCAAAACATGTCTATATCTCCATGACAACGGCACTATCACGTTCTAATGCATATGACTGTGGTGAATGGCACAGAATCAAATACATTACTCATTAGTCATTTTCCCTTGCAGGCGTGCAGACTATGCCAAAAGTCTACGGCACATTATGAGTGCAATGGAAGTGGAAGGGCATCACCATCCTGTGAGCAGAAAAACTCAAGTCATCGTCTGCATAATCGCCCACTCGAATAAACCTCTGACAAGAGCTTTGGTTGGAAAAAAGGTGGAAGGAACATGACTTTCTCAACTCTTCCAAGACCATAATACAGTTGTTTAAATGGTGGAAATGATATTACTGACTTTTCTTCTCAGGTTGCCTGCTTTAAGCATCTGTTAAATACAGGATAGTTACAAGAACATGTTAGAAACATCAGAAAGTCTATATAAATATCCTAAGAGGAAACCATCACAAGATATGTGTCTTGCTCCATCTCCCTGAACACAAATGACCATAAATGATCCCAAACAGAAACAACAACAACAGATCAACAGGAAGACAGAAGCCATTTGGATGATTAGATCCAACACAAGAACCAGCTGGTGTCTCTGTCAAACCAGACTCAAACTCATGATATCCTCGCCAAATGCTTGCCAACTGTAAGTATCAAGGTTTGCTTTTGCTATAAATTATAAGTGTGTGCCATATCTAGAAAACAGAATATCAGATACTTGAGGGTGTAGTACTCTAGCAACCATACAACAACCTAGAACCATGTCAAGCAGCATGCATATTTCTTTATGAAAACATAAGCAAACATCACATTTTTCACACACTTTTGAATGTATTATCAAAAATAAAGCAAGCATATCAAACAAGCATTAAGCATAAGCCCTTTGTCTTTTTTCTGTAAAATCAAAAAAACACCAATGTAGGCTACCGTGCATCACATAACATAAAAGGGCTTCACTTCCAGGACAACGTATAGGACCAATATGCACATCAGAAGAATCTATAATATAAAGTCAAGAACTTTTCAATAATCAATAACTATCCACTACTAAAGCAAACAGAACGTTCCTTTATAACATAAGCATTTACTTCCTCTTCTTTTTTAATAACGCTCAAATAATGTTCTCTATATTTTTAACCAAAAATGAACCATCCCAGAACATTGCAGAGAGGTACAGAACATTCTCTAAAGGTTTTTTTTAGGATTTATTGTTTCATTGATTTTGTGACAACCTAAAGAGAACCTATACAGAACAGATAGAGAATCTCTAACAGCTCTAATAGATATTTTCAGGTTTTATTTTTATAACCATAAACTAACCTTCCAGAATGCTGCAGGTAGGTTTTTTGTAAAAACCCAAAGAGAACCTATATAGAATGTTCTCTAAATACTTTTATTTTTATAACCATAGCAGCCCAAGAATGCTACAAAGTGTGAAATGGCTTTATATAAGAAACGGGATTGAATTATCTTTGTTGAAGTGCTGCAAAAAAATATTAAAGGACCTGTTACTTTAAAAGGGCTCATATAGTAAGAAATCACATTCTTTTGATATTAAACAATTTGATATACTATGAAAGCAAACTGAAATTCATAACCACCATTTATCTAAACTAAAATGCAAAAAGATCTGGTTCTGAACTTCTACTTTCTGAGATCAGTCAAATCGGCCCATTCACACATACGTTCAGTGTTGAAAAACTTCTATCAGCCACTGCCAGGTCCTTAATATATCTCCTAATTTAGAGCTGTTACTCATTTTGCATGCTAAAGGTTATTTGCATATTAAATACTTAAAGGTATTTCAAGGCTCCAGGGGAAATTGGTAGTATAAACCTAAATTACAAACATTTTGGCACTTGAAAAAAATCTACACAATAATATGAAAAATGTATGATATGATAAATATCTGAATCTCTTTCCTAGATCTATACACTCGATCAATAATCTGTCTGTTGATCATGCTCAGCAAGGCTACTGACTTCAGCATTCAGGACAGAAAACGCAAATACTGGTGTCTAATGTTACGTGATGAGATATATCTGCATGCTCTGCATCACTGTTGTCATCAGCTTACTTCACATTTGTATATATACAGTACAAGCATCGGTAAGGAAAAGTTTACAAACAATGCTTACTGATTTGTGTGTCCGGATGATCAGCTCACAAACAGATGAAAGGAAAACCATCCATTCTTCAAGAGACCAAATCCTGAGTTTAACATACACTAGTGCTCAGTGTGGATGGTTCAATGTCAGTCTGATACAGATATTGGATGGGCCTGCGATCAATATTAATACAGCGTAATCAGCCAATCGAAAGAGGTCAGTGAGCTGAATGACAGGATGTACGATACTGACCATGATTACAGTTACATCAAGCACAATATACTAATGACATACCTCTCCGTCTCCTTCTTCACAGGTTGAATTGTCACATCCTTCCTCAGGAATACAGAAGAGAGTAAGAAAGTACAATATAATTACTTGTGCTTAAAACAGACATCTGATATTCTGATCTCTCAATTTAAGTCTATGGGAATGTTACTTTTTTTATCTGTCAGGTAAAATGTAAATATCCTTTAAATCTTCAGTTATAATAATCAATAATTTGAGTTACAATTCACATTCATAACACCAAAGAAGTACTTAGGGTTTTGTTCAAATCCAATGCAATAGCAAAAGAGATGCACTGCTTTAACAAACACCACTAATTATAATTTAGCTTGCATTTAACAGCAAAGTAATATCAGGATTAGTCAAGCACGTTTCCAGCACTTTCAATCAATGGCAGTATGTGAAAATAATATTTTGGCAGTTGGACCAGAATAATATTTATATTAGATGCATAATTAAAAATCAGAATGATACAAACAGGAAAAAATGCAATCATAATGATAAAGCAAACAATGGCACAGAAAAGAGATGGACTGTACATGTCATGAGTTGTGGAAGAGAAGAGCCTCAAGGAAACAAATAATTAACTTGCTGATTTACAGCCAAACAAAAAATGTGAAAGTACAAAATGTGAGTAAAGATTTGCTTCCATGCCAAACCAAGTCAGACTACTTAACTGCAGCATGGCTCTGGATGAAAGACGTCTGCCATACAGTGGTGGAAATCTGTGCTGAGTCTCCAGGTTTTGTGGTGTGGCGAACGGTCTTATGGCTAATGCCGACTTGGTCTGCACATGTTTAATGTGGCCCTGGAGTCTCGTTTGTCTATACTTATTTCCTTCACTTCTCGAAATAATTCTCCAAGACTCTATGTATTCTAAAAAGTGGTTCATTAAAACAATGAAACCTTCAAATCGGTCAAAAACTGCATGACTTCCTTGCTTATGTAAATCACAAAATAAGTTCAGCATAAAATGATATTTTACATAAAACAACTTCTTGTACTGTATATTGTAGTACAGTATACTGTATATCCAAAGCAAAAGCATCACAAGCAATATGTCTATCTCTACATTTCTCTGTAAATGTATCAAATTAACTACAAAATTCATTTTAAAGCCAATTAACTGCAGGTCATATAAGTTTAAGGCCGGAAATTTTACTTAGCAAGCGAATTTATCCACTTGTATGCTGTAATTCTTTGTGATTAATATCATCTTATTGGAAAAGCAAAGGCAGATCCTTTAGAAAACAAACTATTATCTCAGTGACTAGCTAAACAACATAAAGATCCAAGATTTGAGAAAAAACAAAGCTGAATGATCTAATCCACAGTCTGCCACTTGTGTTGGACAGCTGAGCATAGAGCGAGCGAAGCAAACACTTTATACAGATAAGCAACTCTCAAAACGATGTTTGCCTTTGTCCATCCAAAGCTGGTGATGAATTGTCAGCACAATGAAAAGCACAAAATATTTTTCTTATGAAGGAACTTAGTTAAATGTTTGGTTGTCATAGTAACCTCTCCAGCATGATCTTTTCTTGCATGAGGAGGTTGGAATCCAATGCAAGATATGTGAAAGGAACCTCAATGATGGGCTTTGCTTGGATGATGTTGTTGCACTCTGAAAAATTCACAAGTATATCAGAAATAATTCTAGAGAATACCTGGAGATGGGCTTGTAGTACCACTCCAAACACCCAAACCGCATAGCAACATCCTGGCATAACCCATAACAATCTAGCATTTTGTCATTGGGCTTTGCATGGTAAATGCCACTCACATGTTGTTCAGAAATACAACATATATTTTACCATGTCGTGTTACTTTGAATGCTAGTGCCATTATATGCTAGAATGAATACTGTTTTAGATTACAGGTTCAGATCATGGTCAAACCACATATTCATATTCATATATTTACATAAAAATATATAGGCCTACTCTCATTTGGTTATACTCAAATTTTTCTCGCAATGTCATTACTCTCTCTGTATTATCGTGCAGTGCAAAAGACTCATATCAGTAAAAAAAACTCGTAAAGACGCGTATCACAAAATAATACCAGAAAACATGCCTTTCTATTAAGTTATGATTGCGGACTGCACGCAAAAAAAAACACAAACAAATAAAGCGCGACTAGCCGTCCAGGGGCTTTACCATGATGGTAGATGAACAAATTCAGAGTTACAGGATTGGTTTCGAGTTGACAAAACCAAATCACTGCAATCCGGCTTTGTTGGTACCATGATGCTGATCATCAACTTTCTCTGTCAACTCAGGCTTTGATCCTGAGTTTGTGGAGCATGTGCGAACATCACTGGCGAACAGCCAATCACGAGCCTTGGTTAAATGGTTAACCAATGGTTAAACGCTTGTGTGTAATGGATTAATAATAAAATGAATCATAATTATATAAATCATATAAAGATGTCAGACATGTGTCAGTTTGCTCACATCTGATTTGTCTAATTTCAGTTTGAGATCTCTAACTCAGAACATAACCTGCCCCGGAGCAGGTTAGCTGTGCAGGGCTGGAGTGGGACTCATTTTCAGCTCTGGACTTTCATGCCTTAGACCGGTCACTTTTTTTAAAGTTTTTTTTTTTTAATCCTCCCGGTGTTCTCGATTAGCCAATCCGGACATGAGTGTAAGTTACTATGACAATGAACGCAGCTAAAAGCCAAACCACTTTCATGGTATCTAAAACCCAGGATTGGTGCAAACTAAACTGAAACTTACCTGGCTAGCCAGCTAATCCGGCTTCATGGTACAGGCCCCAGTTCAAGAACACGACAGCTAAGCCGGTAATCTTTAGAAAATCAAAAGCAAATCAAAATTAATGATCAGAGGACTCCTAATATGATTGATTTTTAGGTGAATCAAAAACAGTGCAGTGTAGTCTAATTCAAGAACAAATGACTCTTATGAACCAGTTCTTTTTAGTGAATCATACAGCGGACGCTAAGCCTATTCACGGAAGAGACAGGATTCTGATTCTTCTCAAATCAATCATAAACACAGTCAAAATACACAGCATAAACACTGTAATCTAATACACCAAGCAAATGACTCGTATATGGGCTGTAAACATCCAGAAGTAGACTAGTCTGATTCATATACAAATGGCTCTTAGTTTAATGAATCATTAAAAAAGACTCGGACCCACTGAAGTCGTTTCATTAGTTCCAAGTAACTAAGAAAATGAACTTTATCCAAGGGTTACTATATGTGTAATTATATATAGACATGATGTAAATTCACCAATAGCAAGACATTTTCATAATTGTAATCGTGACATTAAGGATTTAAGTTGTATATGTATTGAAAAAGTAACAATTTCTAGAAGACCCTTACGAAAGGAAGTTTATTCAAGTGTGCTATTTGTATACTACTTTTTTGTTTGCTTTACAAAAGTAAACCTAAAAGTATACTGTCCAATTTTTTGTTTAAAGTAGTATACTAATAGCACACTTGAATAAACTTCTTTTTCGTAAGGGTTGTTATTTGAATGTGTTGTTGAGTGTTTTGGAATTATTTTGGGTTGTTTGATCTGAAAGTGTTTGTCAGTTGAGTCTGTGATCAGTAACACCTGTTAGGTGATTATTGAACTTCACTTTTCTTTTAAAAAGCCTTGTGGGAAACGTCATTATAAGATTCACTGAAGAAGGCTTTCTGCCGAAACGTCTGATTGATTATCGGTCTGTTGCAAAATTCAAATAAATTGAAAGCGATCAAGAAGATTGAGTGATTGCGGATTCCTTACTTGATAATTATATATACACAACATATATGTATAAAAACACCCCACATTATTTATTGGTATATAGCCTATACCCCTCGTTTGATCAAACATATGTTTTTTAATCAAGACATTTAGTGTTCCTCCACCATCCTCTACAAAAATCAATCCATGCAGCTGAAGTGATAGCAGCAGTGTTGTTTCACTAACGTCTTAGTTAACTGAAATAATTCTGAAATAAAATAATACATAAATATTACTTAAATGAGGTTAAATTGAAGTTCTAAAATTACTAGAACTAAAACTGAAGAAAAATTAATTACAGCTAAATAGAAATAAAATCAAAACTAAAAATATAATAATAAAAATTAAGGAAGCCCACAACAACATTACGACTAAAATTAAAATGAAACATCTAATTAAAAAAATATTAACGTGTATGATGTTACATAACACATAAGCACACACACACAAAATTAAAATGTTTTAAAAGTCCACAGTGGAAATGATATGTTAGGAAAGCAATTATATTTATCTTAGAAAAAGAATTGCAATCTCCTTCCCAAGACTACATTTGCAGATTTCCACAAGCTGAGGAAATGCCTTCTTGTTCCAGATAAGCAAACACTGTTAACTGTCAACCGTTAATATGTCAACTCAATCAAAACATGGATATAATTCATTCTTACACTTTCAGGTGGATGGCTAGTCAGTCCAGAGCTCTACAGCCAGCAAATATACTTATCATCTGTGATTGTTTTTATTCATACATTCATGAAGTGTCAAGTGAAGTTCATGTTTTGCCATTTTACAAAGACGGCTCAGTTGCATGACAATTTAAATTGTTTTTAACAATACGGTTTTGTTTTTAAATCTTACTATGAGTGACATCATAATGTCAATCACAATCCCTGTGCAAACTGTGGCCTTTAAAGAAGTATCCATGTATTCATGTGCAGCACATGTAGGCCTTGGAACAAGTCTGAGGCCTGGATGCCGCCATGCATCTTTTTTGTGTCCTACTGACAAGCTCCTACTCATGTTAGTGCTGAACAGAGAATTATGCAAAATGTAATTTTCTTGGACATACTTCTCATTTTCTGGCAAGATTTTATCACTGTTCAAAATACACACAATGCAAAGCAACTGGGTAATCGGTTTTCAATTACAACTTATGAACAATATCAATTAGCTTTCATTAGTTTTTATTTAATTTGCAGCTACTTTTGAATGGTTGTTAATGGGGAAAGAGTTTTTTTGACTGCAAAAAATAGTGTCATCAACATAGATTTCAATGGGACATTTATGTTTACCTAGGCTGGATTATTTTATTTTTTTTTATTTATTTGCTCATAAACAGTAATATTGTGTTGTTGTTTTTTTTACAATTTAAAATAACTGTTTTCTATTGTGATATATTGTAAAATGTCATTTATTTCTGTGATCAAAGCTGTATTTTCAGCATCATTACTCCAGTCTTCAGGTCACATGGTCCATCAGATCATTATAACATGCTGATTTGCTGCTCAAAAAACATTTCTGATTATTATAAAGTTTGAAAACAGTTGTGCTGCTTCCTATTTTTGTGGAAACCATGATACATTTTATTCATGATTCTTTGAGGTATTGATGACTTCTTTTCATTGATTAACAATCAATTACAAAAGTCTTTACTGTTTATTTTGCTAAAAAAGTATTAATTAATAATAATTAATAAATCTGACCCCAAAAGTTTGAACATTAGTGTATTAATATAAAATGCACATATAAATATGAAAATATAAAGTTTAATAATTTATAACAATATGAACAGCCATATATTAAGATGCTGTTGTATTTTATCATGGAAAACCGAGGCATTAACCACAAATCAGTATCTGCATCTATTAGCTGAAAGAATAGTGGTGCTGTTCCTGCCAAGTGGTTTGAGGGCCTTCTTGTCTGTGTGTTTAGCGAAAGCTGTTTTTCTACATCCAGGGGAGCTTTTTAAACAGATTTCTTCCACCTCATCATCTGGCGTGCTGTTGTTGTTTCAGTTGCTGTTTTTAATTCCACTGCTGGGACACACTGCGGTGTTACGGTAAAGCTCAGTCCCTTATGTAAGACTTCCTTTGGCTGAATAAATTCCCTGTCTGACAAGTTCTTTACACGTTTTTCCCTGATATTCCAGGATTCCCTTTCGTCATCCTCAAAAAAAATGTAATCTCTACCTTGGCAGTTTCGCTTCAGTTGACACTGACACAATAATTGTTAATCCCAACAACATTGAAGCATTTCCTGAGCTTTCAGCGTTTGGATGCTTAGTTTCTGCAGTGTACCTCTGCTGCTAGATACTGTAACTGCACCATTATACAGGCAAAGCGTTTACATTAAAAAAATCTCACTGACTATTACAATTAATGACAAAATGAATGTTTGGATTTATACAGCAAAATATATAAATAACTGACTTAAAAACATTTTAACTTGTGAAAATATGATTTTTCTAATAATTTTGGCCACCACTCTGTATATACTTTAAAAACAACGTTCCTCAACATCAAATCGCAAAGGCTTTGCAAATCTCATCATCTACAGTGCATAAAATCATCAAAAGATTCAGAGAAACTGGAGAAATATCTGTGCGTAAGGGACAAGGCCGAAGACCTTTGTTGGATCCCCGTGGTCTTCAGGCCCTCAGACGACACTGCATCACTCATCGACATGATTCTGTCATTGACATTACTAAATGGGCCCAGGAATACTTCCAGAAACCACTGTCGGTAAACCCAATCCGCCGTGCCATCTGCAGATGCCAACTAAAGCTCTATCATGCAAAAAGGAAGCCATATGTGAACATGGTCCAGAAGCGCCGCCGTGTCCTGTGGGCCAAGGCTCATTTAAAATGGACTGTTTCAAAGTGGAAAAGTGTTCTATGGTCAGACGAGTACAAATCTGACATTCTTGTTGGAAATCATGGACGCCATGTACTCCGGGATGAAGAAGAGGGAGACCTTCCAGCATGTTATCAGCGTCCAGTTCAAAAGCCAGCATCTCTGAGATGACCACGAACTCTTCAGCAGCTGGAAACCTATCTCAGGCAAGAATGGGACCAAATTCCACCAAAACTCCAGAAATTAATAACCTCGATGCCCAGACGTCTTCATACTGTTTTGAAAAGAAGAGGAGATGCTACACCATGGTAAACATGCCTTTTTGTGCATAAAATTGTAAAATGTATCAGTTTACATTTTTTTTATGTTATCTATTTTGAATAAAATATTGGCTCATGTGATTTGAAATTATTTTAGTTTTCATTTTCTTCAAATTTAAAAAAACGTCCCAACATTTCCGGAATTCAGGTTGTAGAATACTAGTATTTTCGCCAGCTAAAAAATGCTTTTAAGTCAGTTATTTCTATCCTTTGCTGTAGTGTGTCAGCATATATATAAATATATATAGGTCTTGTGCTCACAGTAAAAATGTGAAATATTATTTAAATTTAAAATAACAGTTTTCTATTTTAATACAGTTTAAAATAAAATTTTGTCTGGTGATGCAAACTGAATTTTCAGCATCATCACTCCAGTGTTCAGAGTCACATGATCCTTCAGAAGTTTTTTTTTTAATCTTGCTGACCCAAAATGTATTAATAAATGATAAGAAATAAACTGCTGAAAATGTGTTTAATATGAATTATTATCTGTTTTATTTGGTGATAAAGCTGTTTAAGGTGTGTGATTTATAATTGCTGAGGCAACAGAGAGGCATTTTCTTTTCCCACATGAATCCAGCTGCTGTCCACATGCTCGCTTCCACATATTAAAACCATTTACAGGAATCTTCTCTATCAGTAGCATCTATAAGCCATTACAGAGCATTATGTGAAATTACACTTGTAAATTAACTTGCACTCCAACAGAGGGATCTACACCAACTTCCCCCTAATTACCATCAATACTGTATGTGCCTCAAAACAATCTCCTACAAAGCACACAAAGGAAGGCAGACCTGATTTCCTGTGTCCCGTATTTTTAATTGGTTATTGAACACACCCCAGGGGTCAAATCTGACCCAGCCCGGCCGTTTGATGTCAAAACACAAACAGCAGAATTTGTGCTGCAAAAAATACTTGCACCGCACCTAGGTCGGATAGCAGAGGAAGGGTGAGAGACATCTGGAAAAATCATTTTAATGACCACAGAGCTCCCAGCTAATCCAAAACCTGGCAGTTCCCTGCGTCTAAGCGGGTGTTTGTGCATTTGCACGAGGGAGCTTCTACTATTGACCAGGAATCGCACTGCACAAGATGATTAGTTAACTAAAAACACCTTTGGAAATCTACATTTAGAACTTGACTCATATTTCCTGTCTCCTTATGTTCATTATCATTGTGAAGTTCCTCCCTGGCATCCTAATTGGTTAATGAGTGATGTCAGACTTTCCTTTTCAGTTTTAAGGCTTTTTTTTCTAACTTCACATCGAATGCTTCCTTCACTACATCTTTCCTTAAATGAATATAAATTTCCTACTAATTCACCTCAGAATGATATGTGCCAACTAGCTCAGTATTTGTTGACATATGGAGGCCGCAAGAGTGCCTGAGGCTTCCATTAAAAGGCTTTTTCAAATTAAGGTTCAAAGAGAAACATGGTTTCAACAGTTCAATGTATTTTCTCAATAAACATTTAAAGTGTGGCAGAGTTACTGTTTAAGCGTATGCACATAAGCATAGCATGTTTACATTTGCTATAGGAGACTTTCTGTTCTTGAGAGACAGAACAAAATCCTGAGAAGAAGTTGGTCCAAAAAATTGGTCCTGGAATAAAACACATGTTTTTTGGTACATTTGGTACCCAATGTAATGAAAAGATACACTATTGTCTAAACGTTTGGAGTCATTTTTACAGAAATTAATACTTTTATTCAGCAAGGACGCATTCAATTGTTCAAAAGTAACAATAAAGTCATTTATAATAAATATTTATATTTCAAATAAATGCTATTCTTATGAACTTTCTATTTATTAAAGAAACCTGAAAAACATATTACTGTTTCCACAAAAATATGAAACAGCTCAAGTGTTTTCGAAATTGATAATCAGAAATGTTTCTTGAGCAGTAAATCAGCATATTTGAATGATTTATGAAGGATCATGTGACCCTGAAGACTGGAGTAATGATGCTAAGAATAGAAAATATTTCGGTCATTCAACTTTAAAATGTCATGTTTATTCAATGTGTTGCTTGCTTTTCCTTATAACTGTTTGTGAAATGTACTAGCTATTTACTACTAGCTAACCTATTCTAGCAATTGTTTCTACACCATATTTTTGTTTAGCATTCAGTGGAAATCCTGAAACAACTGGACATTAAACAAATATGTTTAAATGCAGGATACTGGAATAATCAAATATTTCAGAGAGCCAAGTAATAATTTTAGTTAGGCTACTCCTCAGAGCTTTCTTAGAACAAATTGATTCAAATTTCATTTCCATTTACTGCTGAAGTTAAATGTTCTGAACAAATGAGTGCAGGAAATGATGGAAGGTGCATTCAAGGAGATTTTGAATTATGTTGCTTGTTTTGATTTACAAAACACTCCCTGGATTCAGTCCTCGAGAAAATCACGGAGTCGCTGATTTGGAAATCCAGAAAGCATATCATCATTTCGGCCTAACAAAACAAACTCTCTGAATCCATGGCCAATAATTCATTAGTCAGTGCAAAGGTCAAAGAAGACTAACAGAGAGTCAAAGCAACCTCAGCCACACATGCGGGTCAAGAGGCAATCGTGAATGAGTGGCTATGTAGTATTGTTAGGTTGGATGTGCTCAGGGCTCTTGGAAGATAAATGGAGGCTGTTACCACTCGCAGTTATGTCTTTAAACATCCCAGCATGAAGCTGGTAAAGGTTCAGATGTGTAAAATACCTTAGGGTGAAGTGATGACTGCTTCTTCTCGATGTCTTCCATATGAAGTCTTCTGGTAATAAGGCTTGACATTATCAGGCTTTGTAAGGCCATGCTGCAGTCAAAGTGTAAAAGAACACATTCCTAATGATTATATGATCTTAATACACACAGAAAATCATGGGTTAAAAACATCATAGATGGATAGACTGCTACAGGACGCTCTAGCCAAGTATTTGAATAGTGAGCAGCAAACTCATTGGCCGTTGATGCAAAAGAAACCAATCAGCTGAGCCATATAGATAATGATGTAATTATATAATCAGACTTACTTAGAACCTATCAACCTGTGCTACCTAGAATTTTGTGACAGAACTATATAAATAATGTCATGACAGAACAATTGCCTATATATATATATATATATATATAGGCCTATATATATTGTAAAAAATGTAAAGACGGTCACAAACCATGCAAAACTGTTTACCATCATGGTAGCGAGTTGTGCACGATCATGCATCTATCGCATTTTATTTAGAAAATGTATAAAGGTCTGGAACGTTCTGTTTCATTTCCAATAGTTGACACAACCAGCATTTAGCATTGATTTCAATTTCAGCTATTTTCACAATACACACAACCATTTACATTCACTCGTGTATAAGAATGAGTTTTAAAATCCTTCAGAATAGGCTGTGTTTTCTTTTAGAGCTCCTAATGGAGATTGCTCACGACAAATCTTTATACCAGCATTCCAGAGAGTGACTAGCATTTCAAATTTATCAACAAATAATGTGACTTCAGCCTCAGTCAGACTCATACCGGTCTGTGTTTAGTCTGCAGGCCGCAGTTCACGTTGGTCCATCTGATGACTAAAGTTGCTGCTGAGTGACGACATCGCATCGCCAGAGAGGTGAAGTCAGTCGATGGTCTGGAAAGAAATACAGCTGAAATGAAGTCAGGGATTTCCTGGGAACGACCAAAAGTCTAGAACAAGAGGCGCTGGCAGAATTAGACTTCAGGGGGTATTCTTCAAAGTATTCTCACCGCATTTCAATCACTACAGAAACATCTGCAAACATACAGTTTAAACTCAATGCAGAGGACTTTACTAAGAAATTAGTAATTACTAATTACAGAAATTACTAAGCAAAGTCTGAACTTTTTCTTTGTTTAACTAATACACAAATACATACATGTTTTAAATGCATGGGTATATGTTGTGTACATGCATATATGTAATACTGTAAATATTTAAATATTCAAAATACATTATATATTTGTATTTATATATATATATATATATTGTCAGAGAGTCACCGCAGTCTCCACTAACGCAGTCTAAACGACACTCACCAGATCCCGATCCCCTGATTTCTAATCACCGCCACCTGTCAGCACTCATCAACAGACTTATATCCCTGCACTCCTCCTCAATGTTCACTCACTGCCTGGTCTCAAATATTCCATGTTGACTTACCTGACCTACTTACCTTTTGTCTACTTACCAGTTGCTCCAGTGTTCCTATCCCCGTTCTCCACCGCTCCAGTGCTCCACCATCTCCACGCTCCACTGTTCCCTTTGGATCCCCTGAGAAAAGGAAAAGGACATTATCACTCAGATAAACACCTAGCGACTTTCCCATTCCCCACCTGCATACCTGGACATTCTGCTCATCTCATTCCCCTCTGCTGCTACTCAATAAACCTGTTGATTGTATTGCACTTACCTCTGTGTCCTGTGTCTATCTGCTGACACACATACATATATATATATATATATATATATTATATATATATCAGACTAGAATCTTAATCTTATGGAACATTCCATTTTCATGTAATAACAGTAACATGTTCCGTCCACAATCAAATCATATAGCAATCTACTGCAATTAACTTGCAGTCTATTTTAATTTAATTAAAGTCGTTATGCCAAATACAAATACTGGCTAAAGTAAATATTTATGACAAGCATCAAGGAAGATTTATGGTTGGATCAGGGCCTTTATGGTTGGATGTATGCTGCGGAAACACATGTTTAGTCCATCTTTAGTCTGTTTGACAGATATCACTCGCTTAAAAAAAAAAGACGTGTTAAAAATACAAAGGAAGTCAAAATAGAAAAAAACAACACATTGCATGAGAGAATTGGGGAAAAAGTTAATGACTAAAAGCTGCACTGCTGAATCCTGCTCACCAGCGTTTGCTGTTTTGGAGGCCAGTATGAATCCAGTGGGACCCGATTAGATTTGTTGGTGTGGGGGGGGGGGATTAAATCTCATGAGTCAAGGGATTGGTGGTCCTAAAAGCTGAGCTGGGTGATCAGTGCATAATATGAATAAATTACAAAGTAGAAAGCTGACAGGAAGGTTTTGCTGGTCCATCTGCTACTATAAACCAGCACTAAGCTTTGTTAACCAGCCTGGACCTGGATGGAAATTCAATCTGGTCATTTGTGTGGATGTTGTCTGGGTTTCCTCAGGTGACTTGCAGCTCTGTAAATCTCAATAATCAGGATCATTTAAATAAATCTCCTCTTCTACAATTAAAAAAAACATCCAGATGCTTCCAAATCACACCCACTGCAAGCGCAGAGTTTCCCATTCCCTGCACAAAGATACTTTTATTATGGTTTAATATTCATATATCAGGTTTCACTGGCAAAGTGCAATGTTCTTGAAAGGACAGCAGTGCAGCTCTCACGATACTGTCAGGCGCTTGTCTTTTTCCGTCTAGTACTCTATATATCTACCTGACATTATTAGTGTACAGCACCCAAATGTGTGAGTTCTGGCGAAACTTTCTGCCAAAAGCAGACACAAGTCTTCAAGAATGCTGGTTGTTTCCACAAACAGACGCTCTTATTTATGGCTCAGAGGAGCTGAGGAATATTAAAAAACACATTGTATATCAAGAAAGCACAATAGAGCTAACTCTGTCACAACATGCATTTGCACAGCAAAAGCATATCCATATAATATATAGTATATAAATCACACATTAAAATAGCCTATTTAATGATATGATAAGTCTTGCAATATGTTTACATTTATATATTCTGAAATTCTTTTAATGGTTTTTACAGAAGATTCTTATTCTCACCAAGGCTGCGTATATTTGAGCAAAAATACAAATACAATTGTTATGAAATATTACATGTTAAAATAACTTTTTTAAGTTTATTTAATATCTGTAATCTTGGTGATATGTTTTTTTTTAGGATTCTTTGGTGAATTGAAAGTTCAAAATAACTTTTCAAAATTCAAAATAGATGTAAAATATATGGCTTCAGTGTGTCACTTTTGATATGATGTATAGTTGCTGAATAAAATTATTTATTAATTGTTTAAATTACATCAACATTTCGTTACACACACACATATGTATTATATATTTTCTCTCTCTCTCTCTCTCTCTCTCTCTCTCTATACATATAAATAATATATATATATATATATATATATATGGGATGCACGATATGAGAAATTTTAACCGATACCGATAACCGATAATAAAGTCCTTCTCACGGCCGATTCTGATACCGATACGATAACCAATAAGTTCATATTTTTATATATAATTTTCATATAATCTGCAGTTTGTGAATGTCAGGAGAATACAAAAGCTAAGATGCACTGATGAAACTGACATTTAGTAGCTCTGGCCTAGCAAGCATCAGTCCTGACTTTATTGACTTTATTGTTTTTATTTTGTGTGTAAGGCACCACAATACTTAGTAACAGAAATAGTTTAACAGAACTATGGTTTATCTGCAATTAAAAACTCATTAACAAATTTATATTCAAGTAATTCATGCATAAAGAAATGCATCTATTCAACCTTTTTAGTGCATGAGGATGAGGAAGTTATATCAAGGGACTTTAAGCAACAGCTGTGAATGGAACGGCTACTTGACCGGAAGTAAGCTGTTACACCGACTTTAGGCCCGTTCACACCAAGAACGATAACGATAAAGATAACTATAAAGATAATGATATTAGCATCCACACCAGCGAACAATAATGTCTGTTTATTCTAAGCACACGTGCTTCTGCCACTTTAAATTCTCGAGCACATTATAGCAGGATGGATTCTGATTGGCTGCCAGTGTTTTTATCGTTTATCAGCTGGAAAAAATAGTTCTGGAAGTGATTCAGTTTCGATATAGTTTCTTTGTGCCTTTATCGTTATAGTTGTGGTATGGACGCTGCTATTCTTTAATATTGAGAACGACTTTTATAACTATATCTTTATGGTTATCTTTCTCGTTATTGTGCTTGGTGTGAATGGGCCTTTAGCCAAGAACATACAAACATTAAGCAACCGTAGACAAGACGGTGCAATGCGGTATTCGGTCATGTATTTAAATACAAATGATGGATTATGAGGAGGATGTTTATGCAATAATTACATTGTTCTCTTCACATATCTTTAGTTTTAGTGCTAACCTGGGGTGCTGTTGCTAACAGCAGACATAGGCTATCTTTGTACAAACGGAAACAATCATTAAAATTAGCTTAACACTGCAATTTAAGCTGCAGTCACTTGCACTCGGAAAGCGGATGAATCTCAGATAAATCAGACCGATTGATTTACCAGCAAGCGTACTTTATCGGATCTAGATATCGGATTTCATTTATTTATCGGAGCAATAAAATTGTCATTTTCATTCCATATCGGTCGATAATTTATCTGTCCGATAAATATCATACATCCCTAGTATATATATATATATATATATATATATATACACACACACAATTAAACGAATGATCATTGTATTATAATACAATACAATACCCAATAGAAATGCAGCAGAAATGATTCAAAATGAGACAAAAATCTCTAATTATGAGAAAGGTTAATAATGATTAGCAAACCCTTATGTTATAAAAACAGATACATTTGTTAGTAGCTGCTTATGAGATACAAAAAACAAAAGTATTCGACCGTGCCAAAGCGAAACAAAACGTTGATTTATGAGGCGTTCGCTCATGTGATGGCAACGCAGCCCAATGCGGGTTCATAAAGACCTGACGTCTTTCCAAGCGCTGTAACATCCCTCACGCTTCTCCAACCTGAAATGATTATTGCCAGGTGTTTCAAATCCGAGTCAGCTGCTTGTAAAGCAGGCCCTGCAGGTAACAGTATCTCATTACACGATGGCAGACAAGCATGCAGCGCCTCTAGAGACCAGTCCTCCTCTTAAACACCTCACCCCGCCAGCACAGCATCTTTTTCTTTTCCATTCACGTGTGTCTCAGAGCTGCTATTCCATCGGGCTGGGACTCAATCGGACATCCGTCAATTATGGATCAGCATGGATTTTCTGTAGCTGACAAGTCATTTGAAGCACTGCAGCAAGAAATGACCTTGACCACCACACTCATATTTATCTCCTGTCTTAATCCAGCTTTCCCCTTTTTAATCACATCCAGAGCCGGAAACATGGACACAAATTCTGAATTTGATCTTCAACAGGAAAATGTCTGTTATTCTTAAAACACACAAAGATAAAGTGTGAATCTCATGAAGAAATCTCTGCGTTTAATTTCATATTTTTTTACAAAGAAACCAAAGCTTCTATTTAGTACAATTTTCGCATTCTGACATTCATTTTATGGAAGTTAAGCACATTTACCTCAAATTCTCATTATACTAATTTTGTATTATTATTAAAATGAGCACAAATTAATTATAATAAATTAAACATATAAATTAACAAAAAATCCATTATTATAAAACAGTACAATTTGTTTCATTAAAATGATCATAAATTAAATTATAATATATATATATATATATAAATAATTAAAGTCTAATTAATGCAGTACAAACTTATTTGCATTAAAATGAGTATAGATTAATTATAATCAATGAAATAATTCTAAATAAATAAACAGTTAGTCTTATTGTAATTCAGTACAAATATTTTCATTAAAACTAGTACACATAAAATAAATTGTAATAAATCAATTATAAAGAAAACAAACTACATTCTCATCGTAATACAATACAAATGTTTTTAGTATAAATTAAATGAACTGTAATAACACAAGTAAAAATAAATAAAAAACAGTACAAACATTTCATTAAAATTCACAAATAAATCAAATAAATCAAATCTATTTTAAATTAGTATCAAGAATAATAAAATAAAACTACTATTTTCTATAAGCTACTTACAATTGTACATTAAAAATATGCTTTGTAATTTAACAAAGACAAATGTAATGGACATTCTCCTAAAAGTTGTCTAAAAGCTATCAGTGCAGTTAAAATCTGCAAAAACTATTATTTCTAGTGATCCATGTGTGTCATTGATGGATTTTGTGTCTGAATTATAACAAATGTCCCAAGAAATCTATCCAAGAATATTTTTCCAATAACCAGAAATGTATCCGCATCCTTAACTTAGCCTAATCATTTGCCAGAGCGTGTGTGTTGCATAAGAGCAGCTTCAGAAATCCTTTCACACATCTGCTTGGACACAAATAATGATAATATTTAGAAAACAGAAGCACAGGAACCGATAGCGATTACTCTGCATGAATCCTGGAATAAGCAGGATTTATTCTTGACCTCAAAAAATCCTGCGGGACACCAGTGTTTGGGTAATACATCCGAGAAATGTCTGATATTTAGTAAGTCCTGTCATGAGCAGTAAGGGATGATGTTGTGTGGTAATCTGGAGAGAAATAGAAACACCTGTGATCCATACAGTAAGTGGAAAGTGACTTCTAACTTCTGTTATTACGTGATACACTGGCTCTGTTCCAGACTTACTGCACAGCCTACACAGCATTTGAAAGCATTGACACACTCTTGTAGGCAGAACATTATGCAGGCTATATATGAGATTTCATTTGGCAGTATCACATGTACACTTTATATAGAAGGCAATCCCATAATGCTTTGCAACAAGCTCAGCAAAACAGGCAAATTAATTTACTACTGAAAAGTATCCAATAAAATAGTTAACATTCAACCCTTATATTATGTTCCGGGTCAGTTTGATCCAATACAATTTTAACACAAGTTAACACATGATGTTTTTGCCAGGTTACATTTTGTGATTATTTATCATGTCTCAGTTTGACCCCAAAATGTCATGGTTACGGGCAGGAGCGCATGCAAAATAAATAAATAACACATTAATAAAGTTGTCACTTCCTCAACTACCCTCTGAGGGTTTCTTATTTATGTATACAGACGCTTTTATTTGAAGATTTGTGATAAAGCTGTACATTTTATTAGTTCATACGCAGTTTTTGCTAGGAATCGAATGGCATACACTCAAACCAATTAAAAAAATACATAGAAATGTTACATTTAAAATTAATACTCGTCACAATATTCACATTTTATGAAAAAAATGACTAAAATAGTTGTTAAACAGCTTTGAAAAACATGGTACTTGACAGGTTTATGGTTTTAATTCCATTCTTTCTCTCATTGTCAAGGTCAGCAGGAAGGAACCCAAATGCAGAGTGAGTGAAACAAATATTTATTGAAGCACAAGTTCAGGGGGTGCACGGGGCTGAACCGTCTTGAAACCACTCCAAACAGTGGGAGAGAGGTATGACGCCTCCAGAGGTAGACGGTCTGGAGAACAGTCCCAGTCGATGACCAAACCAGGCAGAAGAATGGGGAGAAGGCCAGAGCAGAGAACAGTGCAATCCAAGTGAAGGGGCATGAAGCAGGCTAGTATTAATGAAAGATTCTCCACACCAGGCTTGGTTGGCAGACTGCCTTCGGGGAACCAACAGACAGGGAGTCTCAGGCTGGTAGAGCAGGACTGGAGGGAACACACAGCACAAACACACAACAAGACAGCATGCAAAACACCACAACAGCACTACTCAGCAACACAAGAAACATATAATAAAAGGGACAAAATAACAAGAAAATAAAGAGCAAAACAAAACACTAAAAGTAAAAGGAAATATCTGAATTTAAACTAATGAAAACCTAAAGAATACAATCAGAGCAGTTGAAGACTAGAAACAAGACTGATAAACAAATTAAGAAAGTATTATAAGTTAACACAAGCAAGATTACTGAGGAACAGAATCAGAAGATATAACATCAAGAGCAAAACTGCAGTAAGGATACAAAATGACAGGAGCAAGACTGGAATATAGAGCAGCAAATTAGTAACTGTCTCTGTGGCACAAGACGAACCCGCAAACACAAGAGGAAAACAGCACAATATAAAGGGAGGAAAGTACACGAGGGCCAGGTGAGCACAGTTAAGTGAATGAAGACAAGGGCTAAACAAGGGGCTGTGACCAAGGGAAACAAGGAGGTGGGATCACAGGAACACATGGTAGACACAAACAAAGACAAAGCAATGTGTTAAGACACAAGACAACCAAAGGAGCATTAAACAAAGACAACACAGACAAGGCTGCCAGGGCAGAGCCCTGACACTCATAGTGGGATTTTTGTCAAATTGTTTTAAATCCAATTAGAAGCAATTTAATTCAGAACATAATCTTTTTGTATTCTATCTATTTGCTTTCTTTTTATTTATTATACAATTAAGAAACTGCGAAAAAGGCCTCTAACACTAGCTTGCTCCATTGTTTTTCTATTATATTTTTATTTATAATATAGTTAAAAAAGAAACTTGCTATGTGCACCGTGTTAGGCTAACTGTAAAGACGGGTCAGTGACGTTGAGATCCATCTGCAGCTTTATTGATACAAAGAGGAGGTCAGACAGGCAAATATCAAACAGTGGTGTCGAGGGCAACGTAGATAAGACAGATTCGTAAACAGAGGCAGAGCAATGGGTCAGGGCAGGCAGCAGACAGAGAGGATAACCAGTGGGCAGGCGGGGTCAGTAAGGCAGGCAGCAAACGATCGGGAGAGAGAGTCAACAGTCCAGGTAGTACACGGAAAGCCAAACTATGAAAACCGCTCGGAAATGTTAGCCGGGGAAAACAAGACTTCGCAATGGGTGAGTGTATGTGTGCTGCTTATATGTGAGTGTGTGAATGAGGTGCAGGTGTGGGGAGGCAATCAAGACTAATGAGTGAATGGTGACAGCTGTGTGATTGGTGTAATGGTGGACGGGAATGTGTGAGTGCAGTGCATGATGGGAGATGTAGTCCATGGGTGATGTGCAGTTTGAGTGAGTGGCAACCAGATTCATGACACTAACTGAGACTTGTCATAGCACTTGCACATTGCTCTTTTGTTGTCCATTGTCCTCTTATGTAAGTCGCTTTGGATAAAAGTGTCTGCTAAATGACTAAATGTAAATGTAAACAATCATAAACAGAATTTTAACATAATACATGAGAGAAATGCAAATAAAAAGGAATATTTCACACAATAGTTGTGTGTAGGATAAAACTATCCTAAAACTGAACTAAACTGAACTAATTATTAAAACAACTAAACCTAATATAAATGATGTATTAAAATGACAAAACCAAACAACAAAATAAAAAAAAATGAAACCAATATTTAAATGTAAACAAAAAATATAAAAATAAAAGCTATTTCAAAATATTAATATAATAGTAGTACATATTAATACAAAACAATATCACTGGCCAGGTGCGATGCTTTGTGGGATACAGTATTTCATGGTGCACTTTGACCTTATACAGGCATCTTTGCAAATCTAAGTCACAATGCATACAAAAAAGTTGCATACTGTACATATACTGCAGAAATAGTATGTAGTATAGTTGTATGTTGTTGTTTTTTTTACTGCACATTTCAACTGAAGCACGATTGCATACAGAATACATACAGAAAATCCATCATACTAAGCTACTCTGCATGGTGTAGAGATAGTATGAGTTGCATTTTGTTCTGAATTTAAGAGCACTAAGGTCTTGTTAAGGCCTGGTCCCTGGTCTAGGGGACTAAAGGAAGCTAAAGGTAGCATGCTGTTCTGAATTTAAGGGGACTAAGGGTAGCATGCTGTTCTGAATTTAAGGGGGTCTAAAGGTAGCATGCTGTTCTGAATTTAAGGGGTCTAAAGGTAGCATGCTGTTCTGAATTTAAGGGGACTAAAGGTAGCATGCTGTTCTGAATTTAAGGGGACTAAAGGTAGCATGCTGTTCTGAATTTAAGGGGACTAAAGGTAGCATGCTGTTCTGAATTTAAGGGGACTAAGGGTAGCATGCTGTTCTGAATTTAAGGGGGTCTAAAGGTAGCATGCTGTTCTGAATTTAAGGGGACTAAAGGTAGCATGCTGTTCTGAATTTAAGGGGACTAAAGGTAGCATGCTGTTCTGAATTTAAGGGGACTAAAGGTAGCATGCTGTTCTGAATTTAAGGGGACTAAAGGTAGCATGCTGTTCTGAATTTAAGGGGACTAAAGTTAGCATGCTGTTCTGTATTTAAGGGGTCTAAAGGTAGCATGCTGTTCTGAATTTAAGGGGTCTAAAGGTAGCATGCTGTTCTGAATTTAAGGGGACTAAAGGTAGCATGCTGTTCTGAATTTAAGGGGACTAAAGGTAGCATGCTGTTCTGAATTTAAGGGGACTAAAGGTAGCATGCTGTTCTGAATTTAAGGGGACTAAAGGTAGCATGCTGTTCTGAATTTAAGGGGACTAAGGGTAGCATGCTGTTCTGAATTTAAGGGGACTAAAGGTAGCATGCTGTTCTGAATTTAAGGGGACTAAGGGTAGCATGCTGTTCTGAATTTAAGGGGACTAAGGGTAGCATGCTGTTCTGAATTTAAGGGGACTAAAGGTAGCATGCTGTTCTGAATTTAAGGGGACTAAGGGTAGCATGCTGTTCTGAATTTAAGGGGACTAAAGGTAGCATGCTGTTCTGAATTTAAGGGGAGTAAAGGTAGCATGCTGTTCTGAATTTAAGGGGACTAAAGGTAGCATGCTGTTCTGAATTTAAGGGGACTAAAGGTAGCATGCTGTTCTGAATTTAAGGGGACTAAATGTAGCATGCTGTTCTGAATTTAAGGGGACTAAGGGTAGCATGCTGTTCTGAATTTAAGGGGACTAAAGGTAGCATGCTGTTCTGAATTTAAGGGGACTAAAGGTAGCATGCTGTTCTGAATTTAAGGGGTCTAAAGGTAGCATGCTGTTCTGAATTTAAGAGCACTAAGGTCTTGTTAAGGCCTGGTCCCTGGTCTAGGGGACTGAAGGAAGCTAAAGGTAGCATGCTGTTCTGAATTTAAGGGGACTAAAGGTAGCATGCTGTTCTGAATTTAAGAGCACTAAGGTCTTGTTAAGGCCTGGTCCCTGGTCTAGGGGACTGAAGGAAGCTAAAGGTAGCATGCTGTTCTGAATTTAAGGGAACTAAAGGTAGCATGCTGTTCTGAATTTAAGGGGACTAAAGGTAGCATGCTGTTCTGAATTTAAGGGGACTAAAGGTAGCATGCTGTTCTGAATTTAAGAGCACTAAGGTCTTGTTAAGGCCTGGTCCCTGGTCTAGGGGAACTTCTCATGCACCAAGAATGAAAACTGTGATCTTCTATGGAATCTTCCTTAAATAGAAAGTTAAAGCGCTGAGGGTCCATCACATCAGTTAGTATTTCATCACATGTGTTATTTGTTGTATCGCATGAACCCGTAGCCTGGATACTCCGTCCAGAGCGCCTGTCTCTCCACTTTCAAAAGCAGGCGTTCTGGCGCGACCAGACGGAACAATCTGTCCTCTCAGGACGCTCATGATCCCTTCTGCTTTCCATGCAGCAACACCAGCCTTCCAAACGCTGTAAAGTACTTCAACATTTGAGGTGCAGCAGAGGAAGAAAAGGAACTGACAGCATGTTCGCTCAATACTGCGAAAGATATCAAGTTAAGTTAATTTATGAGCATTTTATGTTTCAGAATAAATGCGTAATTCTTGGACTGCATGTGTGAAAATGAACTTTTTGAAGTTGTAAATAAAACAAAGATTACATAAAGACTATTTCAGTCTTTCTACTGAGTTCACATTTAATTCAACGTGTTGCTTGCTGTTTCTTTGTCATTATTTGTGTAATTTACTAGCAATTTTCTGGATAAAATTGGGTTTAAAGTCTATTGTTGAAAATCACCAATACGAAAGACGTTTTGGAATTGTAAGATAATATTTTTGATTATCAATCAAATTGCAATCTACGATGGATGCAAAATTATTTGGATACCTATTGCCTGAATGTTATTGAAAAGTTACTCTTAGCAAGTAATTAATTACTAGCACAACAGTGTAATTAGAGTACTGTACTGATTACTCTCTGTAAAAAGTATTGCATTACTCATTACTTTATAAATCCCATATCAACCTCAACCAGTTAAAATGACATAAATTATTTTTGCACTGACCAAAGAACATTTAACATTAGATGTTACATTTTGATGTTAAATCTACTATTCTTTTTATATATAATTGTTCTATAGCCTGTATTGTATTTATTGCAATTACATCAGAAGTAACTATAATTAAATTACAGAAAAAATTATAGTAATTCCTTACTTTTCAAGGAAAAAGTCATTAAATTACAGTAATTAATTACCCAACACTGGTCATTGCATCAGATCATAAAATAGCAAAGCAAGTGGGATCTGTATTCAAATACAAGATCTTTTCACTGACTTCATTTTCTTTTGATACAGTGGTGTTTTTGTGATGTTTAGTGCATGGATGTAGTCAGTTCTCCTCAAGGTCACGCAGGTAAACTGTAGTTCATCACATTGACTATATGAAAATGATCCACAAAGGCTTCACAAACACAAAGCCTTTATTTTCAACACTGTTTTATCATTTTTAAACAAAAAAGTCTTTATTTTAAACACTGCTCGACGACTGTGCCTGTGATGTTTCTTTGGCATAAATGATACTTGCTTTAATATTTTGTATCTAACGAATTATATTCAGACATTTGACATGTGTCTTAACTGATTCAGTTCCCCTATACTTTATTTTCAGTCTTTAATACAGTTACAGATGATGTCCTCAGATGCTGACAAAGACAAACTGAAACGATGAAGAATTACTTAACATCTGGACTATACCACCCCCACCTGGTTACTGCAGGCATTATGAGAGTCTCTCAGCAGAAGACACAGCAAACCCTGGAAAGGACCGAGTCAATAACACCTGGTCAGATCAGTGTGTCAGCAACATGAGTTTAATTTGTTTAATTTTTTACATATACATTTGTGACAAAGTGACTTTGCATGATTTCTCCAGTCACTCTACGTTATTAGTTAAATATAATAATAAGAATAATTTCCTAGAGAATTTTGCACTGAAATATTGCTGACGTGAGCATTACATATTTATTTATTATTTAAAAAAATGTAGTATTATTTACTATAGAAATATGGAGATTATTATGGAAAATGTCCAAGCATAGAAGTCATAAATCATATTATCATATTCATATTTTCTGATATTTCCAGGTTTTTATACATGCTGATTTTTTTTCAGCTAGTTGCTCAAGGACACATCTGTGACAGTGGACCACAAAACCAGTCATAAGGGTCAATTTTTCTCAAAACTGAATTTGATACACAATCATAAGCTGAATAAATAAGCTTTCCATTGATGTATTTGTTAGGATTGGACAATATTTGGCTGAGATACAACTATTTGAAAATCTGGAATCTGAGGGTGCAAAAAAAAATCTAAATATTGAAAAAATCTCCTTTAAAGTTGTCCAAATGAAGTTCTTAGCAATGCATATTACTAATCAAAAATTAAGTTTTGATATATTTACAGAAGGAAATTTACAAAATATCTTCATGGAACATGATCTTTACTTAATGTACTAAAGATTTTTGGCATAAAAGAAAAATCAATAATTTTGACCCATACAATGTATTTTTGGCTATTGCTATAAATATACCCCAGCGACTTAAGGCTGGTTTTGTGCTCCAGGGTCACATTTGTCATTTTTGTTTAGTTTAAGCTAAGATACTAAAATAGGTATACAAAAATGTTATAGAAATTATATGGACATAATATTCATAAATAAATAAATAAATATTATGGAGCTCCTCATAGGGGTGTAAATCGGATGGTTCGTCACGATTCGATACAATATCGATTCTCATACCCAGCGATACGATATTTGCCGATACCTCAAAAAATTATACGATACAATTACAATTCGATTCGATACGGGAGTATCAATCGATATTTAAACATTATATTATATATCTATTTTAAACAACCATCTATATTTTTATTAACTCACAAATGCAACCAAAATATCAAAAATGC
Source organism: Schizopygopsis pylzovi (assembly GCA_027422435.1). Classification (NCBI taxonomy): domain Eukaryota; kingdom Metazoa; phylum Chordata; class Actinopteri; order Cypriniformes; family Cyprinidae; genus Schizopygopsis; species Schizopygopsis pylzovi. The sequence continues at coordinate 4,790,089 of CM049820.1, forward strand.
TACTATGGGCTCAGTGCTAAACATCTTTTCTACAGATAACCAAATTACAAGCAATAGCAGAAAATAAATACAATAGAAGAAAGACACAAGTTCAGTAAACAGTGCTTTTCAGGTTTTTCAGCTCAGTCTAAAATACATTTTCAGGTACGCTACAGAAATGTAATAATCAAATGTAAAATAACTGCATAGTCTTCACTGTATAAATTAAATAGCCCATAAATGAACACTTTTTGATGTTACAAAGGTTATTTAGTCAGGAGCAGTGAGCACTTGTATTTCTTCTTTGACAGCATTATATTTATTATTAGTTTTCTTTCACTTTAAGAACAAAAGCACAGATTTAATAAACTGATACACATGCCTTTTTTCTCCACTGTTTACATTAAGACTTATGCTATGCTTAACCGACTGTTTACAAGGATATTAGCTAATATATGCATTTCGATGTAGTTTTGTCTGTATTTATTCATACGTGCACAAAAAAGCGGAGGAGAGCTCAATTCAGTATTCGCACAGATTTGATCTGTGTGTGCGCTTCAGATGTGTGCGCGGGAAACTTCTCACACAGCGCTCGACTGTTACTCCAACAATCCCGAGCGTCTTTTGTTCTCGCCTTGTCCCTTTGGGCAGTCCTTATATCAAGTCCTGATACGTGAGATTGAACGAGAATGCACGCGTTGGCGATAATGCATAGACACGGGGCCGGCCTTGGGCATAGGTGGAATAGACAAATGCTAGGGGCACCGCCGATCCATAGGGGCTAAAACGAATTAATATTTTTTATAAAAAAAATGTTTTACTTTTTTTATTCCCAATTCTACTTCAATACTATAAATTTAAAATGCTACACAAACAGCGATCGCACCACAGTAACAACTATTTTATTGCTCTCCTCAGTTCAATGCATGCTCTTCCCCCGCACAGACAATAGGGTCTGGCTGCAGACGTGCACTTGCACGCTCAGACACTTGCACTCTCAGACACTTGCACGCTCAGACACTTGCACGCTCAGACACTTGCACGCTCAGACACTTGCACTCTCAGCACTTGCACGCTCAACACTTGCACGCTCAACACTTGCACGCTCAACACTTGCACTCTCAGCACTTGCACGCTCAGCACTTGTTGCACGCTCAGCACTTGCACGCTCAGACACTTGCACGCTCAGCACTTGCACGCTCAGACACTTGCACGCTCAGACACTTGCACGCTCAGCACTTGCAAGCTCAGCACTTGCACGCTCAGACACTTGCACGCTCAGACACTTGCACGCTCAGACACTTGCACTCTCAGCACTTGCACGCTCAGCACTTGCACGCTCAGCACTTGCACGCTCAGACACTTGCACGCACAGACACTTGCACGCTCAGCACTTGCACGCTCAGACACTTGCACGCTCAGATACTTGCACTCTCAGCACTTGCACGCTCAGCACTTGCACGCTCAGACACTTGCACGCTCAGACACTTGCACGCTCAGACACTTGCACGCTCAGCACTTGCACGCTCAGACACTTGCACTCTCAGCACTTGCACGCTCAACACTTGCACGCTCAGACACTTGCACGCTCAGCACTTGCACTCTCAGCACTTGTTGCACGCTCAGCACTTGCACGCTCAGACACTTGCACGCTCAGACACTTGCACTCTCAGCACTTGCACTCTCAGCACTTGCACGCTTAGACACTTGCACGCTCAGACACTTGCACGCTCAGACACTTGCACCGTCAGCACTTGCACGCTCAGCACTTGCACGCTCAGCACTTGCACTCTCAGACACTTGCACGCTCAGACACTTGCACGCTCAGCACTTGCACGCTCAGCACTTGCACGCTCAGACACTTGCACACTCAGCACTTGCACTCTCAGCACTTGCACTCTCAGCACTTGCACTCTCAGCACTTGCACTCTCAGCACTTGCACGCTCAGACACTTGCACGCTCAGCACTTGCACTCTCAGCACTTGCACGCTCAGACACTTGCACGCTCAGACACTTGCACGCTCAGCACTTGCACGCTCAGCACTTGCACGCTCAGACACTTGCACGCTCAGCACTTGCACGCTCAGACACTTGCACGCTCAGCACTTGCACGCTCAGACACTTGCACGCTCAGCACTTGCACGCTCAGACACTTGCGCTTCCGTGAGTAATGTCACTTGCAGTCTTTTTAATTTTTAATTTTGTTCTATTTATTGGTCATTTTTTGTTTGAATCTCTCAACATTTTACAACAGTAGCCAGGTGGTGAAGACAAGAAAAAATCAACTAAAATACAATGTCTCTTGCAATCGCTGCTTGCACTTTCTGCTACCTGTGACGTCACTTGCATTCGCCACAAATCGTGTGCATTGCCAACAGAGACAACTAATTTAATATCATAACATACTGTGTCCTGCAAGTCATCTGTAGGGAGAAAAATACAAGATCCACAAATCTGTGGCTACAGAACAGCAGGACCTTGTATGTTATGATATTAAATTAGTTTTACTCGTTTAACCACCACAGCGTCTTGTCTCCGTTAGCAAAGCACACAATTCGTGTCGAATGCATGTTGTGTAGGAAAACATGACAAAAACACACAACAAAACTACTAATGCTTTAAAATAAAAAATGAAGAGATAACATCTAATATAATAACTAACATTAGCAGAGTATTCTGAATAAATACATTTTTATGCAAGCAACATTTAAATAATAATGAAAAAAAAAGCTATCATCCTTTGTTGTCTCAGATTGGGAAAGTTGAAAGTATTTTGACAGAAAAATTACATATGACTTTGCAGCTTACATATGAGAAACTTTGGATTGAATGAATGACAAAGCAACAGAAATACTCAGAGTCATCTGAGTGTTTTTTCCCTGCTCTGAACATCTGAAATGTGCAATACAGACTGACAGAAGCACAAAACCACAAGGCAGACACTCACTCAATCACGTCCATGTCTGTAGTTAGAATATAAATGGAGGCTGTATACACAAATAGTATAGACTTGGGGTCTTTTTGCATGCCGAAGGGAAAGTAGCTGATTAAATAATATTTTTTTTCTTCTGCTTCTCCTTTCCACTGTGCTGGTTTTCATATTAAAGCATTCATGCATTAATGTTCTTTAATGGGTTTAGTACAGCAGTGCTACTGCAATGCAACATATTTCAAATATGCTTAGCAGTCGCCATATAATACACACTAGACTAAGTAGTGCATTGCACGAGCAACATCCCTGAGAGCTTTAGTTATGTTAACTGTTCAGTATAAAATACAATCAGCACATATTTCAGCCGTAAAACCTATATTGAGCTACCTATGTAGACAGCATTTTACAGCATGAGAGTCCTGTATTGTTTCAGAAATAGTTCACAATTAGAAAAAACAACATGCATAATTGCAAATCCTCTGCGGAGCCTCTGCAATCTTAATCAATCCTGTCTGGCTCTTACAAGCTGTATTTGACAGCCGCACATGTAGCGACGAGTAATGAATGAATTATCTTGATGAAATGTCGGTAGGTTGAGATTTGTGGACACACATATTGTGTTTCCTATGCATTTAGCTGGCATACGGTCAGTGTGGATGCTCTGTGTGTGTGCTGTCATAGGGACAGATCAATGATAACTTCATTAAGGCTAAAAAATGTTTATTGATTTTGTCCTACACCAGCAGTTGGAGGCACAAAAGTGATGATAATCACAGCATGAAGCAGTGTGAATTTATTTATCAGTGGCAAATCCACATCCACAGGACCAAACAAACACAGACAGTGGTTTCATGCAAGACAAAAAATGTTCATGACATTCTTTAATATGTAGTTATGACTTATAGTCATTTAATCCATGTTTGATGAAAGCATGAGTAAAACATTGCACTTTTTATATCTGTCAATTAATGCCAAAATATAATTTTTAATAGAAAGGCGGTCATAATGCTTTTCGCTCTTATGCACATGTATGAATCAAGGTTGTGCAACCTTCAGAATTAAACAGCTGGCTTCCTTTCAGTTCATGTTCATTTTAACTGAATTGGCCACAGACACAAGAAGTTGAACTGGAATTTAAATTAGAAAGGCAGTAACAGCAGTTTGCTGAATTGAAATTCAGCACAGGTGATTCTAGGAACTCGAGTGTTCTTCCACCCTGAAGCAAATGTTTATTAAATATGATGCAGTGTGTAAACTAAATACAAATTTAGGTGACATTAAAAACATCTACGCTCATCTATCTAGCCATCCATAATTCCTGGGAAACATTGCTGTTTTACACTGTATAAAAAAATACAATAAAAACTGTACAATGTAGTAACAACAGTTTATACACATGTTCAATAGTCTGGAATTAATTTTTTTTTTGGAAAGAAGTCACTTCTGCTCACCATGATTTCATTTATTTGATCAAATACAGTAAAATACGGTAGATATTATTACATTTTTAAATAAATGTACGTATACTATATATACAGTATCTCACAGAAGTGAGTACACCCCTCACATTTTTGTAAATATTTTATTATATATTTTCATGTGACAACACTGAAGAAATAACACTTTGCTACAATGTAAAGTAGTGAGTGTACAGCTTGTATAACAGTGTAAATTAGCTGTCCCCTCAAAATAACTCAACACACAGCCATTAATGTCTAAACCGCTGGCCACAAAAGTGAGTACACCCCTAAGTGAAAATTGGGCCCAATTAGCCATTTTCTCTCCTCAGTGTCATGTGACTCGTTAATAGGTTTAAGGCTATTTTTGATCAACATGTAAGTATATTGAACCAAAACTTTTAAAGACAAGTAATTTCCTGACAATTAAAAGTGTTATATAGCGCACTAAATCATACGCAGACGTAATGCTGGCAGCAGTGGAACCACTTCGGAGAGAACTGCCAGGTGACTTATTTATTGGCATAAAAAAGGACAATGTTACAAGAGGAATACCAAATTATAAATTTTTTATATATAAATTATAAATGGTAAATAAATTACCAAAGTGTGAAAATATAGCAGAAGTAGCACCGACATTCAAAAACAATGGACTTGTGACAAGGCTCCTGAAATAATCAGGTTTTCACTTTAAGTTTTCATTTAGTGCGGAGTTAATTTTTGCTAGAAAAAGAGCAGGAGAAATAATATGCACGTGTCAGAGCTGACAAAAGCTATGAAAAAAGTGACACTTTATCTCACAGAGTGTGACGCAGCCTGCAGAAGTGACATGCATGGTTGTTGTCACCACTAGAATCACCTACTGTAGCCAAAGCTAAATAAACTCATTTAACCTCTTCCTAGGCCCATGTTTACAAATTAGAGACTTCTGGGAATCCATGCTCTGGTTTCAAAAGACCAAGTCAATCATTTCGGATCCAGAAGCATCCAAAATGTTCTGGTGTTGCTAGATGAGGAGTACAGTGAGAAGTGCTTGGTACCCACAGTGCCGTTCAGTGGTAGTAAAGCTTTTACATAGGGATGAGTGAGTGCTGAATGTGTGAGGGAGGTGTGCTTTAACAATGCTGTCATGAATTCACACACTACTGTGTGATGAATACAAAAACCTGAAACAACAGATGCTACCCTCCCCTCATTCCCTGCATTATTGACTTTTTTTAGCATGACAATGAAGATATTCATTCTCCCAAGGTGAAAATCCTGGTATTTCATTCAATCGTAACGCTCTTGAGCAGCTGTGGAGGATTCTTTAGAGACAAGCGGAGCAAAACTCCCCATTAAAGACCAGAGCATTCAAAGAGGTCATCCTCCAGGCGTTAAACAGGACAGAAGTGAACTTGTACACTCAGTACCAAGAAGGGTCAGAGCAGTATACGTAAAGTTCTGGAGGACGTATTAAGTACTAGAATATTATAAATTTGCTGAATTAAATCTAGGGTGTACTCTTTTCTGCAATCCTTCATTTAAACTCAATTGGATAATTTTCTTATCTTACAGAAAATATTGGCATATATATATATAAAAAGCATGGATATCATTTGTGCATTTGTATCTGCACTGACTTGATATAATGTGCATGAGACAAAGAAACTGAGGGAATGAAGATTCCTGAGTGTGTGTGTGTGTGTGTGTGTGTGTGTGTGTGTGTGGTGTGTGTGTGTGTGTGTGTGTGCGTGCGTGAGCGTGCGTACGTGTGTGTGCGTGCGTGCGCGTGCGTACGTGCGTGCGTGTGTCTGTGCGTGTGTGTGTGTGTGTGTGTCTGTGTGTGTGTGTGTGTGTGTGTGTGTGTGTGTCTGTGTGCGTGCGTGCGTGCGTGTGTGTGTGGGTGTGCGTGTGCGTCTGCGTGTCTGTGTCTGTGTGTGTGCGTGCGTGCGTCTGCGTGTGCGTGTGTGTGTGTTCACACGTGCATACTCGCTCGCACACAACACCCGTCGTAACTGCCGCCGTAAATGTAGAGAATCTTCTGACATGATTTTACGCACAGCACTTCTTGTTATGTGTTTGATAACATCTATCAAAGTGGCCTTTAAGCAGGCGATACAAAGCGGCAAAATTTACAAACACCGCCGGCAAGTCCTGGACTTTACCTCAGAACATCTACCGTCGGCCTGCAACATTCCATCTACAGAGTTCACGGATTATGAACGATTGCTGACAGAAAACGAATGGATACATTTCCAGAATCATGAAAGACAATTTAGGAAAGGTCTGGATACAAAACTATTACAAGAAAAACAAAACTTTGTGCTTACCGGAGATTTCAGGAAGTGGTCAAAGTTGTTTACAGTTCTCAATGGGGCCTTCTTTAGAACCGGAATATATTCCATAAAGCGCACAGATGGAAGACAACTTGGACAACCGTTACTCAAGTATGTAGTGCGGATTTTAAGGACTTTGCCACTGGATGATAATGCGCGACCCAAATCAAACCCTGTTGCAAACCTGGCCGATTGGATTGAAAAACAACTGCGGTACCTGCGGGAGGTGATACAACCAGCGATTGCCTCTGCCACAAGACAGCATCAGAGAAATCCTCAAAAGGTAGGCAAAAACAAATTAACCTACCTATGGCAGCATCGTAGAGCAAAGGCGATTGACATTATTCTAAATGATTGCATGTTTCCCATGCCGCCGCTTGATCCTGGTAACACTGAGCAAGTGTACAATTATTATTGGAAAAAATGCCAGTCCGATCCAACTAATATCACGCTTGAATTACCCCCATGGAAAGATGACTTAGACAACATAATGACTGAGTCGCCGCCGCCTACATCGGCGTTTACAATAGAAGAGATTGAGAAAGTAATTGTAAATCTGCCCAATAACAAAGCCAGCGGTTCAGATGGCGTTACTTACGAGAATCTGAAAGCTACTAGGCAAACATCCTGCTACATATTGAAAAGCATATTTAACACCTGCTTGATTAATGGTAAAGTCCCTAGTTCATGGAAGGGAGCACTCATTCATAGAATACCGAAGAAAGACAATATACCAGAAGACCCCTCAACATGGAGGGACATTTCTCTATTGCCATCTGTATACAAAGTCTTTATGAAGTGCTTGCTTTCAAGAATACTACCTTGGCTGGTTGATGCCGGAATTTTGTCCAACAAACAAAAAGCTTATATTGAGAGACAAGGCATGAATGAGCATGTTTTTTGCTTAAAAACTGCCATTGACGATTTTAAGCACGAATCTGCTAAGCTATACATTGTCTTTCTTGACTTCAGAGATGCCTTTGGCGCATTGCCTCATAGAGTCATGATTGATGCATTGGAAGAGATACAGCTCCCTAAGATCTATGTGGACATAATAAAAGATGTGTATTGTGACTCCTACCTTCAAGTGATCTGTGGAAAAGATCTCACCAGACCGATACCACTTGAGGTGGGAATCAAAACTGGCTGTCCATGGAGTGCTGTAAACTTTATCATTGCAATAAATCAATGGCTAAAATGGCTCTGTGCACATGCCCCACCCCACTGCCGGTCACCGAACCCAGTCCAGGGATATGCTGATGATGTGGCCATCGCATCCCGAGATGATGGTGTGATTAAAAACATGTTGTCATGCACTGACAGATTCCTGACATGGTCTGGCCTACAAGTGAAGCACAGTAAATGTGCAGTTTTCTATGAGAGGAGGAGCGGTGGCAACCGTTGGTATAAATCAAGGGCCGACCAACCCCCTTCTTTTACCATCTTAGACCAGCCACTCAGAGTGTACACTAGACATGAGACATATAACTACCTGGGTCACAAGTTTAACATTGCTGGAGAATGGAGTCTGCAAGTGACTGACATGTCACATCAGTTTATGACCAGACTGGATCTCATTGACGCGTCTCCTCTTCCTGTAACTCTAAAAGTGCAAGCAATAAGAGACATAGCTTTTTCTAAAATCCAACATCTTTTTGCAAATGTCCATATTCCACAAAAAGTATTGCGTGAAATGGACGACAAAACCGTAAACGTGGTTAGAAAATGGCTTTGTCTCAACACCCATTCCACAAGATGTTTTATCTTCCAGAAACGACAGGTCGGGGGGCTTGGAGTTCCAAACTGCATGTGGGAGTACACAGCCACAAGACAGTCTCACCTTATTAACATGCTGAACTGTGATGATATCAGCGTGAGGCAAATGGCCAGAGCATCCTTATTGCTGGATTTTAAAAGACGGAAGGTGCTACACGCATGTGGTGGGGAAGACAGCTTCCTGGGTTTTAAAAGGAAGACCAATGGAAAGCTGGATGGACGGGCACAGGGATTCGGTGTGTCATCAGACTGGCCAGACTTAAACGACCTATGCTGGAGGACAGGTACTGAACTGAACTGGACCTCTCACTACCAGCCTGTAGAGGTCTCTGATGCAGTCGTAGAGGACCCATCTGTCATCGTGGAAGCCAGGCTGCACCATAACAACATTGTTCACCTGCTCCAGCCTAGAACATCAAGGCAGACTCTCTTGGCGATTCAAAGAGCCCAAAATATGGAGTACTGGTCCAGTCTAAAGCTTCAGGGAAAGTTGGCAAAACTGCCCTGTGCGGACCACTCTGTATCACACACTATCTACAGCAATGCCACCATCAGTGAGGAGATTCTTACTTTCTGTGTAAAAGCACGTCTGCAGGTTCTTCCTACAAAGTACAACTTATCACTGTGGTTTCCCTCCACCCATTCCCCCCTCTGCCTGCTGCATGACCCCCCTCAACACCTGGAGTCAGTAGCCCACATCATGAACAGTTGTTCATCATTTAAAGGATTATATACTGCCAGACATGACAGACTTGTGGAGCTCATTGCTGCTCAGATTCCCTGCATGGCTGATGAGCAGATTTTTAAACACACTACTGTACAGTCTAAATGGTTTAATTCACCTGCAAATACTTTTCTAGGAATTGCTAATACACCAGATATCGTTAACATCTCTCAGAATGGCAAAAAAGTTACACTATTTGAGGTATCATGTGCATTTGACTTGTTTATGGAGGATTCTTACTGCTCTAAGATTCTAAAATATCAGTCATTGATATCGACCGTTGAGAACCTTGGGTACAAATGCCAGCTTATTGTACTAGTGTTTGGTAGTCTGGGTCATGTACACAGGCTGGCGATCCGTGGACTTTGCATCGGGGGGCTATCTAAAACAAGGGCCAAACAGTTGGCAAAGTACTGCTCAATCTCAGCAACTATAGGAAGCATGTTTATTTGGAAGAGGCGATGTTTCCTATACCCTTAGAACTGTATAATCCATAACAATGTGCTGATCTGTTTTAATCTGTTGGATTATTCAAAAAAATTTGATTCCTAATGAACTTTGACTTGTAATGTGGAATCAAATAAAGTATATATAAATGTGTGTGTGTGTGTGTGTGTGTCTGTGTCTGTGTGTGTGTGTGTGTGCGTCTGTGTGTGTGTGCGTGTGTGCGTGTGTGTGTGTGTGTGTGTGTGTTTGAGACAGAGATTGCAGAAGTCCTCTGTGATCAGGTATTTCATTAATGAGGTCCCAGTCTCACCCTGAGTGCTAATGGATGGAAGAGAGCCTGAGCGTGTGCAGATTGCTGATGGGACAGTAACTACCACCTCTGTGAGTCACTGTAGACCACAACTGGACACCTTCAATCTTTCACAAACAACAGAAACACTCCATCCGTGCGGCTCAAATGCTGTTCACAATGCAACACTACAGTATATACAGCATGAGAGTGAGTCCGCATAAACATAGAGAAATGCACATTTTAAAACTATTGGGAAAGCACAAATATAAAGAATAGATGAATACTGTTCAAAAGTCTGAGATCAGCAAGATGTTAAATGTGTTTAAAGCTGTGTCATCATGCTCATCCAGACTGCATTTATTTGATCAAAAATACAGTAAAAATAGTAATATTGTGAAATATTATTCAAATTTAAAATAACATTTTCTTTTTTAATATACTCAAAAGTATAATTTATTCCTGTTGTGTACAGCTGATTTTTCATTAGCCATTACTCCAGTCTTGAGTGTCACATGATCCTTCAGAAATAATTCAAATATGATGATTTATTATCAATGTAAATGTTGCGCTGCTATATATATATATATATGTAGTTATTTTTTTTTACCTATCATTCAGGATTTTTTGATGAACAAAAAGTTAAAAGAACAGCGTTTATTCAAAATAGAAAACTTTTGTAACAATGTAAGTCTTTACTATCAATTAAAACAAATGTAACATATCCTTGCTGAATAAAAAAAAATATTTCTTAAAAAAAAAAAAAACATACTGACCCCAAACATTTGAACGGTGGTGTATATTCTCAATTAATTTTGATCTCTTAACTATTATCATATTCTCACCAGGTCTAATTCTAATGTTTGTTAATATTTGTATTCAAAACCACGATTCCTCGATTTAAATAAATAAATAAAATCAGGTCAAACATTATATTCAAAATAATCTGACAAAACACAAAGACACGTGGTGAATTTGTCATGCCCACTGATGACCAAACATGCAAAAGTCTGAGGTGTCTGAAATGTAAGAGATATTTTTACACTTAGATATTTAAAAGTTGTGTAGTGCTCGAAGAGCTGCTATTTAGCAGTCCTGACATTATTATTTTTTTAATGAAAATATCAAAGAACAATATTGCCATTCCAGTCAGCCATGACTGTGTTAATTAGAACGATAATTTAGCCTCTTTTTGACTTGAATCTGGCTTTCAAAGCCACAGCTGTAAACCACTTTCATGTCTAAAAAGCACCCAAACATGCTGCTGTTTGAAGCTGCAGGGTGGGAGACATCAGCAATCACAAATCAATCCACATTCAGGGCAGGACGGAGCGAGATGCAGCAAACTAAATAAACGGCTGCTGGGGGTTCAAAAGAAGCTCATGAAACCACCATAAGCATGATACAACTACTGTAACACACACTCTCATGGCTTTTTATGAAATGCAGGTAAAAGCTAAGACAACAAAATTAAATTGATGCATTGAAAAAATAAAAAAAATTCATTTAAAAGCACAAACATTTCTGCATCACTGAATGTTTTTTTATAATGCATCATAAATCTATTCATAATGTATTCGGTAATGCATTATATCGTTTTTTTTATGTTCAATTTGTTACTGAAATGAAAGTGCACAAGATTCGCAGGTTCCTTGTTACGGTGCATCTGATTGTTATATAGTGTATTATAACTGTGGTGACACTTATTCATGAGATCATACAATGCATTATAATGTGCATTACATTGCATAACTGTTGCATTACAAATGCAGAGGTTGCAAGTAAAGTATTACTAATATTTCTTCTGTCAAATAATTTAATTTATTTATGACCTTTCACAGTATTGGTCATGATTCGCAGATTAATAATTCACTGGTGCAAACATGAAAATAGTGCCAATTTCTACACTAAACAGAATTAGTTCTGCACATGTGTGATTGTCAGGTTTACATATCAAGGACACTTTACCATGTTTTATACACCTTCAAACATTTTATTATTTGTATGCAATTCATGTTAACTTTCACTATTGTTTTTTTTACAATCTGCACTTCTCCATTTCTTGCTATATAGCAACCTCGTAAAATCACCTATCCGTGGCAATATTTTTCACATGGAGGTCAAAGCACCTCACTGATGCTCTGATGTGAGTTGTGTGAACTTGATCATTGGAAGCATGTCACAGCATGTATTTTCTGCTTCCTCTGGAAATAAAATAAATAAATTGTACCACTGGTCTTTTTCTCTCTCTCTCTCACACACACACACACACACACACACACACACACACACACACACACACACACACACACACACACACACACACACACACACACACGCACACACACGCACACACACGCACGCACACGCACGCACACACGCACACACGCACACACACACACATGTTGGTTTTTATGGTTTACGGGGACTCTCCATAGGCGTAATGGTTTTTATACTGTACAAGCTGTATGTGCTATTGCCCTACACCTACCCTACACCTAAACTTAGCCCTCACAGGAGACGGTGCATTTCTACTTTCCCTCAAAAAAACTCACTCTGTATGATTTATAAGCGTTTTCAATTATGGGGACACTGAAAATGTCCTCATAAATCACCTTCTCCTTGTAATACCTATGTCATACCCATGTCATTATACAAATTTGTGTCCTCATAAACCACATAAACATGCCCACACACACACACACACACACACACACACACACACACACACACACACGCCACACACACGCACACACACACAAAATATAATTATATATGTAATTTTTGTTTTTGAATGATAGTGTACAAACAGATAATAAAAAAAAAAAATATATATATATTAAAATACTTATTGGGTTGTGCCAGAAAAATACTGCTTTGATTATGATAAAATCTTATCGTTTAAAAGTCATATTTAAAAATAGCTTAAAAAGCATCTAGAAGCTATTTTTGTCCAGGCCTAATGGAATCTGACAACAAAATATGAACAGCTTGTGAAACTACAGTTTCTAAGTAATGTCCCACCACCGAATAGTGCTATATGTTATGTCTGCATCTCTGAAAGTCTTTGATTTGATTGTTACAATACCATTAGCATATCCGTCTTGGACCGAGACCTTCGCTTTGGATCCCACGCGCGTTTGGCTTCAGGAGTCAGAATTGTTTCCGCCTGCTTGGCATATTTCTTGTCTTTTCTGAAACACGACTTAATAATTCATTTTGCTGCTTGTGTAAAATAAATCTATAATGTTGTTGTGCTTTCATAAGAATTGATTATGACATGCTATTCATATCTCTGAAAAGCAGAGGAAAAAACATGAGATGCATTCATTGACCAAATAAAAAAGCGAGGAAATGCAAGCCTTTTCATATTTATCGCTGAATGTGTACTTTTCATGCATTTGTGTGCATTTTCATCTTTCAAACTTATTTAATGACCCTCCATGAAGTGGCACTATATTAAAGTGAGAATGAGCTATTGGTGCTCGAGATTAATTCACCCGTCCGTGAGAAAATAGTTTAAACGGCCTCCATTCTGCATCACCTGTAATGAAACTATCTACAATACTTACATTTTGAGAGCTGATGCATTATGCAAGTTCAGGTTAGGTTAGGTTGTTTCAAGTAAAATATTTCAGTATTTTTCTTAATGTTATAATAAGATCCCATAGTGTCAGATACATTTACTCATGCCGACTTTAACACTGAAATAAATCGGGATTGCAACATCAAACTAAAATGTTTTGAGAAGCGTTTGTGTTGTTCCAATGTAGAGCAGGTTTTATGCCTCCCAATTGGTCAAGCATCTCTTTGTAAAGCTGGTCTTAAAGGAATAGTTAACCCAAAAATTAAAATTTGCTGAATATATCCTCACCCTCAGATCATTCAAGATGAGTTTTGTTTCTCCATCAGAACAGATTTGGAGAAATGTAGCATTACATCACTTGCATACCAATGGATGCTCTGCGGTGAATGGGTGCCGTCAGAATGAGAGTCCAAACAGCTGATAAAAACATCACAAGTAATCCACACCACTCCAGTCCATCAGTTAACATCTTGTGAAACAAAAATAATAAATTAATCAATTTGTTTGTAAGAAACAAATTAATCATTAAGAAGTTTTTCAGAGTGTTGCTTCTGGCTAAAATAGTCCATATTCCATAATATTGCTTCCTCTAGTCTATAATGTTGCTTTATCTCGTCTGAATCAGGAGAGAAATATGCACAGATCAAGCACAGTTTACAAGCAAGAAAAGTCCAAAACCTTCCTAAACAAATATGTGGCTGGATTTTGATGTGAGAGGACACCAGAAGATGACTTTTTCACTGGAGGAAGCGTTATTATGGATAATTAGGGACTATTTTAGCTGGCTTAGCAATGGTTTGAAGTTAAAACATTTTAATGATGGATTTGTTTCTCACAAACACAGTTTTTCAATGAACCAGACATTAACTGATGGACTGGAGTGGTGTGGATTATTGTGATGTTTTGTCAGATGTTTGGACTCTCATTCTGACGGCACCCATTCACTGCAGAGGATTCATTGGTGAGCAAGTGATGTAATGCTACATTTATCCAAATCTGTTCTGATGGAGAAAAAACTCATCTAGATTTTGGATGGCCTGGGGGGGGGGGCAGGGGGGGCAGTGGCCTGGGGGGGATGGGGGGGGACATTTTCAACTATTTGTATTTTTTATTTTGGGAGAGCTATGGATTTAACTATAGTCTTCGGCCATCAAAGTAGAGGTCTAGACTGACTGATGCTCATTTCCAGGCCAATCGTGTTCAGTTCACTGCAAAGTCTCAACTAGCAAGTGCTGAGCAAACATGATCGATAATTGCGTGACTGTGCCAATAACTGTGTATAGTGAAAATGCATGGTTATAAAAACAATTTGTAGGTACTTTCCACGAATAGGGTGCAATTTGGTGTCAAATTACTATTTTTAAAACAGCATAAGTCTTTTTTCTTTCTTTTTTTCCTGCGATGTATCAGGTATGTTTGACAAACTATTAACATACAATTACCAAGCATTATAAGTAGCTAGCTAAAAACATTAAACATCTACATCCCTCTATTAAAATTATGATTTTGTCATTAGAGATCACGAGACTGTCCAACAGTTTAAGCCATAAAACAATGTCACGCAAGTACAATATTATCCATCAAATGAAATACATTTTCATTAATTATAGAAAAACACAAATAAATGAACAATTGTGTGAATTACAACTTAAAATAACTTTTCTATTTCTATTTTTCTATTTTTTTTTCAGTGCTTAGAGATATATTTTTTGCATCATTACTTCAGAAATCATTATAGTATGCTGATTATCAATGTTTGCTGTTTTATACTTTATTAGAAAAAAATAAAATCACAAATTTGTATTATTTAACCATCAATTATTTTTGTTTCATTAATATACTCACTAAAATAGACAATTACATTAAGAAAATTGTTTTTGAGGTGTTTAAACTTAAACTACATGAGCCATTTTAATAAAGAGAATTATGATTATTTCCCAGCAGGGGGCATTAGTCTGACAGGAGCCACTTCACTGACCAATGCCTCGAATCCAGCTGTGTGTCCATCATAGTTCACCAACCTCCCCAAAATCAACATGTTTGACATCTATTCACCCTCATCTCCAAAAAAAAACAACAACCGTGGACTAAAAAATGGCCTATGCAGGCTGCTTTTTACACCAAAACAAAGTCAAATCAGAACTGGGCCTGTCAAGGACCGAATATATATATTAGATATAAGGGAAATATGGTATATCACAACTGGTGCATTATATTCCACGTCCTTTGTTATTTACTGATAATCTTTCTCTCTGTCACAGCTCTTTAAACTCGTATTGCATATTGCAATTTGCTGGTGTGTCAATGACATCAAACTCCCTTGAATGTCATGTGACTTGCAACTGAAAAAGAGGCCAAATCTGAATAAGATTTGAAAACCACAATGAAAAACTTAAAACTTAAAGCAGAACAGACATTTCTAAGATTTTATATTTCTGAAATATAATTATATATGAATTAACTATATAATTATATGTAATTGCAATAATGTTTCAAAATATCACTTTTTCTTTTTTAATAAATGCAGCCTTGAAACTTTTGCACAAGAAACATTACAAATCTTTCTGATCCCAAAGTTATGAACATCCAGTAGTGTGTTTAGGCACCACGCAACCCATGCAATTGAGTGGGGCCCCGCGGAACGCGATTTTTACCGATGGGAATTGAGAACCATTTTTTTGGACCGGTGCATAATTGGGTCAATACCGGACTACCGATAAGCTTGAGGACAAACAATACTGTTATCAATTTGTGCGTTGTTTTATCTCCGTACGTCTGTGTTAATGGTGAATTAGAAGCTGTTCTCATAAACCGATCTCAAGCTGTCTTCCCTCAGAGGTTTGGCACAGTCTCAAACTCTGTCCGGCGCGTGTAAAATAATTATAATGCTGAAGGTGAGGTACAATTCATATTTCTTTTTTAAATAACTTATAAAATAATTTGAAAACTTTCTGTGAGGTGTACTTTTACAAACAGCATGAGTTCTCCTCGAGCTCTCTGTCTTTCCCTCTCAAAATGCACAAATGGCTTCATATCACCACATCGCCTCTGCACTATAAACGAGCTGCACACTGCACGACTGACACAGGAATTGTCACAGTTTACATGCATCATCACTAAAGTTTATAATTTGCATTTCTTTTTTAAGTTTGCCAGTATTTCAACTATTCAGCACTCGTGCGCTCTCCAGTGTGCACTCTCAACAATTGTCCCATTGTAAAAACTAAATTACACAGCATGATCAAACATTTAATTACATATGTTTTTTTGGGGGGAGGAGTCTAAAAATCCCCCCCCTCCACCACTCAAAAAAAAAAAAATCCTCCCTCCCACAAGAGTCACCTAAGAGGGGAACTCACCCCATTTTAAAAGATGAAACTCAGGACCTGAATGAATGTCTGTAAAAATCCCGTTTGGAGAATCACTATAAATAAGTCTACATGTTAAAAAGAAGCCTCTTTTATCATGTAGATAAAAACAGAGATAAAAAAGTCCCTCTGAAACATAGAGGGACACTCTCTGTTAGGAGAAATCAAGCACGCTCCCTGAGAAAGTCAATATTTTAATTTTCTTTTGTGCTCATGTGCACACAATGTTCAAATATGTCGTGCTGTGGTATGCTGAGGAAATCTCTCTCTCTCTCTCTCTCTCTCTCTCTCTCTCTCTCTCTCTCGAAGGGCCTTTTTATTTTAAAAAAAAGTGCTTTATGTGCCTTTTTCTGTTTGCTTGGAGGCATTTGTAAACTGCAGTAATAAAATAACTTGAAATGTTTACATCATTTATTTTTGCACCAAATTATATAGAGTAGTATGGATAACTGTATTGATAAATATCGTATCAGTATCGATAAAATGTAAACGATAACCATCCCTACACTAGAATTGATCGCAAAATCCACCGAGGGGGACCCCACCGGGAACACTTGCTGAGGGCCCCCAAAACACGCCCCTGTGAACATCAGTGTGTGTGTGTGTGTGTGTGTGTGTGTGTATGTGTGTGTGTGTGTGAGAGAGAGAGAGAGAGAGAGAGAGAGAGAGAGAGAGAGAGAGAGAGAGAGAGAGAGAGAGAGAGAGAGAGAGAGAGAGTAGAGAGAGAGAGAGAGAGAGAGAGAGAGAGAGAGAGAGAGAGAGAGAGAGAGAGAGAGAGAGAGAGAGAGAGAGAGATCTAGCCTTCATATGACCAGAGCTTATAAGGTCAACTGTGGAAACTAAAAGCCATTTTCCCATGCATGAGCATATACTCACACATTGAGGGAAACTTTCCCTTCGTAGAGGGCGAGAGAGACAAAGGGAGAATACTAAATGATATTTTGCAAATACTGTCCTGCTGGCAGCCACTTTATCTTTACCGTTATAATAAATGGAAGTGGAGGGGCGATTGACGCACAGCTGGAATGCAGATGAACCTGAGAGAGTGTGCGAGGAGATAGTTGTGATGCATAAACTTCCTCGGATTCAATAATTTCCATTCGGCTCCGCAGTGCGAAGAACACAATTCCAGAGGGGGGAGGAGAGCTGGCGCAAGTACAAAGCCAGAGCGGATAGTAGGACAAGAAGTGATCCTGTCAGTCAGAGAGGAAGGAAAGAGATGGTTTCTGAAACTGTGGCTGAGGAGGAGAGGGAAGAAGAATTGGATTCTATGCTTAAAATTAAATACTGGCGTACTGCATTGTGTGCATAGATGCACGTGACCTCTCTAGCTGGCATGTTAATGGATGCCCAATGTCAAGTAATCAGTTCTGCAATAATTTTGCATTTTTAAGTGTAAAAATGTTGTTACAAAACACACAATTGTGTTCTTACACAAACTCACACATTAGTGCAGTTTATGAATGTAAACACAACACTCCCTCATATTTAAAGTCTGGTTGGCTAGATTGTAAGGCATTTGGAAAACTGTCAGTATCTGTGGCCAGGTTTATTATGGTTAACTAAAACTAAAACCATAAAATAACAAAGTATAATTGAAATAAAAACTGTATAGACAAAACACACTATAATAATGCTCAAACTTTAACTAAAATTAAGATAAAACATTAGTGTTGTTAGTGCTCAAACTAAAACTAAAGATATTAAAATGTCAGTTATTTTCACTAACTGACATAAAGCTGAAATAAAATATACATATTAGTTGAAAAAATATAATTTTGAAATGCACTTTACTTTAAAGTAATACAACTACAGAAACCTGTGTAAAAAATAAAATAAAGCTAAACACAATTTTTTTTTAAAGCATGCAACAAATTTCTTAAAATCAATTAAAATGAAAAATAAATCATAAAAACAGCCAATCTGAAACATTAATAATACTAAAACTGTACTCTGGAAAACATGGAAGTCAATGGCAAGCATTGAATATCTTCAGCATATCTTCTTTTGTAACTCATACAGGTTTGGATCAACTTGAGGGAGAGTGCATTTTGACTTCATTCTTGGGCACAAAACGATATTTACAAAGCTATTGCAAAGTTATTTGTTTGGATTATTAAAGCTATCGGTTCTTTTTTAGATTGTGATAGTCCATTCTGAACATAGAATACAGAAGATCAGGATACTGTGTTCAGTACAAACGTTTCCATATAACTTGCAGAATCTGCTAAATTATAATTATTTTACCAAGATTAAAAGGATCATGCAAAACGCATGTAATTTTTTTTATTTAGAGCTGTCTTACATAGAATTATGTTCATATGTCATAGGTTTATATACTTTTTTACATATATATATATTTGTATATTTTATAATATGTATAATTTATATAAAATATATTTGCATATAGTCTACAAGACAAAATAAAAGCTGAATTTATAAAAACAAAACAAGACCCCATTCAATAGGAAGGAAGGAAACATAAATTAAGTTTAGAAACGAAGTTTATAAACTAAGTTCGGGAGGAGCACGTCAGATACTCAGGCTAATTAGCACAGGTGGTACACAATCTAGATAATCAACCCTGGGACATAAATACAGCTGTCTTACCTCCATCTAGTTGACGGTTAAGCAGCATCCCTCCACCACCCCTTCTCCACCAATATCACTAGATTTCTAATCACACGGGGGGGGTACTCTGGGTTCGGGCCCTTCCCGAGCTCAGAGCCCTCCCCCAGGACAGCACGCCTACAACGTATTACCATACACGCCAAATACGCATTACGTTATCGTGCTAGTAGATGTAAGTGTGAAATCGTGAATGCATTAATATAAACTTTATTAACATATACACTTTTTGAATTTGAAGATTAGGGTAAATCACACTTACTTTGTCTTCTGGGAAATATACAAGTATCTTCTGTAGCTTCTAAAGGGCAGTACAAAATCAATGTAAAAAAAAAAAATTGAAATTGGAACAAATTTGCACATTTTCATCATATTCAAAAGTTTTCACTCAATGCATCATGTCTCTTTTTGGAGCATCAGTTGATGTTTGAGCATTTTGTAATTGTTGTGAACGAGTGCCTCAGTTGTCATAAGTGTGAAAAGATGGATCTTAAAATCATATAGCCACTGTTTGTAATGGTTCAAATATGTAAAAGATGCTGGAAAACCAAAGAATTTGTGGAAACTGGAGGATTCAGTTAAACGGTTCAGGACAAACATGAGACTCGTAAACAAACATCACCAAAATAAATAAATAAAAAGTCATGGATCATCTATTCTAGGTAACAAAACATAATATTAATTATTGAGTGGACCTTTTAAAAAGGGTCAATTTCATAAATTATTAACAGCTAGTATTTTGTCTTGAGGACTATACATATACAGTATATATATATATAAACATATTTCATGTTATTCAGGACAGTACTAAATAAAACACAACATGCAGAGTGTATGTACAATTTTGACCACACACTCATGTTGATAGAAAGTGTAGTCTGCACTGAAGAAGGGCAGGAGTGTTTGTTTGAAGAGATGAGCTGATACCTGCAATGTGAGAGGAAGCTATGGATTTTTATTCCGCTCAGAAAATGAGGCAATTTCAATCCTCGGCGGCCTTCCTTCTGTGTTCGGTTTCTCTCAGCTGCTGGGTCGGTATATACTTGGCTTCCCTTGCCTTCTCTCCCTCTTTTGCTCTCTCCTCACGTCAACCTGATACTTTGCAGCTTAATTGAACCCCAGCAAATGACAAGAAGTCTGAATCGCTGAGAGCTTCGGCAGCCCCACTTGCTGTTTCATCCTTTTGAATAAAACATATTATTCCTATCACTGTCACTATTCCAAAGCATAGTCTGTGACTGACCTGCCAACTGATAACCTGGGCGGAAAGTTCCCCTACACCTTCCCCTCTGTCTCTCCCCATCCCTCCGTCCTTTCATCTCTCTCTTTCTCTCCAGGCTCCTTTCCATCCAGTACCACAGCGATTCGGTGAAAAAGCACAACATGGTTTTGAAATTTATGAGACAAGACTAAGAGGAGGAGTACTGACAGATGAAGTCCGAACTTCAGCGCTGACCTCCGTCCCCGCGGGACGCGACGGCTCAAACTCCAGCTGGGTCATTCATGTTCAGTTACATTTGATCTCTGGAACTCTTAAAAAATTGAATGTAATTCAAGTAAGCATTTCTATAAAATGGCATAACAGAATTATGATCTGGTGTGAAATAATTTTCATGATTTTATGTTTTTGAAGTAAGCCTCTTCTGCTCACCAAGGCTGCAATTATTTGATCAAAAATAATATTAAATATTATTGTTAAATATTATTACCATTTAAAAGCAATTTCAAAAAAATTATTCCAGTTATTCAAAGCTGAATTTTCAGTCTTCAGGGTCACATGATCTTCAGAAATCATTCTAATATGCTGATTTACTCCTCAAGAAACATTTATTATTACCATCAATTTTGAAAACAGTAGCACTGCTTATAAAAAGGAAGAAATTATACTTTTATTTAGCAATTTGTGACATTTATGTTATAAACAATTTCTATTACAAATAAATGCTGTCCTTTTGAACTTTCTATTCATCACCGAATAGTGAAAATAATGATTTATTATTTAATAATGGGCATGCCCAGAAGCCTAGCCCAAGGAGGACTTCCTGTTCCTTTGGGCTGTCCTGTTCCTATGTTTAGCTCCGGAGGGCTCCTGATATCCCCTCAACTGCCCCATGTTTTTTTTTGGGGGGGGGGGGGGGGTAGAAGAGCTGTAGTGGCCTGGGACCACCTACCATGGCCTCCAAAGCTCCCAGCTCCACCAAGGCCTCCGAACTGTCTGTCCATCCTGAGGCCCCCGTCCTGTAAGCCTGTCCATGTCTGTCCTGAGGGGCCTTCAGAATGCTAAATGAATAAATATAAATGTAATTACACCAGCAGGGCCTACGTGGGTCATGCTATTACAAAAGACACAAGAAAGTAAATCAAATATTAATATTTACAGTTTAATATTTGTTCAAATATATTAATACATGCATGTCATATTTATATATGACACATGTGAATATGACATTAAAATGCAATATTGCGCTGCCCAATCAGTAGGTCATGTAAGTAAAGAGCTGCCCTGCCCAGCCTGGTTTGTTGTGCATTTGCACTGTATTTGTTGGCATTTGTAAAAATACAAAGCACTATGTAATAAAATCTTATGCATCTGAGCCAAACCCAAAGTGACTGCATCTAAAATTCATTTTAGCACTTAAGTCAAGCATGCATATACTACAGGGGAATTCACTGTGCAGAATATGGGTTTTGTTTACAATGTAGTCAATTGTCACCTGTCACTGATGATTGACTTCAATCTCAAAAGGCACGAGGAGAAAGAAACTGGGTGAAACCCTTATTTTCCTCATACAGCTCCAAACTACATAAAACAGGTGGTGTGACTCCAGTCAAGGGTCACTGTAACTGCCAATTTGACAAGGGACTTCAACATTTCTACAATAAATCACTTAAAAATATATATATTAATCTATTTTTTGAATAAACACTAGCCAATGTAGTGTCCTCGTGATGCTTCACATGTTGAAATTTCTCCGTAGATGTGTCAATACCGCCTAGGTGAAATGTCACTTCCCAAAACACAATCACATCACATTTGTATCACTGTAACTCACAACAGCATGTGTCTTCATGACTGAAGGATTCCTGATCAAATATCGTCTGCTTCCACAGGTGCACTGAGTAATCGCATGCTTTTTGCTTCACTGGCTACTATTTGTCTTACTAGACAACTCAAATGACAGCATTAACTCTCTGCTGCCCCCACCAGCTCTGTAGCAACAATACAATTAATGTGATAGTACTACTTTTTGTCTATATGGGACCTATATGGAATAATAGAGATTTACAGTTAATGTAGATTAATTTGTTTCTTCTTCAGAACAGATCTGGAGAAATGTGGCATTCTATCACTTGCTCACCTATGGAGGGGCGGACTGGGGCATAAAAAGTGGCCCTGGACTTTTTGGCACAGAGCGGCCCACCAAACCCGGTCCGCAACACACCACACCACACCACACCATAAATGAGTGGCATATTCTTGACATTATAATTAGTCTTTTCTGTTGTATATGGCAATGTCACGGTGTACGGGGGAGCCAGGAACGAAGAGGCAAGGAACTGCTGTCAAACACTTTATTAGAAACACAGAGATCGCTGGAGCACAGGTACACACACCAAATGACGTTAAGACTGGGCTGGGGACTAATTAACTAAAGACACAGGGCTGGGAACTGATGAACACAAATGAGGACAGGAACAGGAACTAACTATATATGGGCACAAGAGGAGGGGAAACACAAGACACGGAGATACACAGTCTGACAGGCAAATAGTAAATAATTGTAAATAGTTTTTACGAGGGACAGTTTAATATCACTAAAGTTAAATACCAATATGATCAGTCCAAAATGCTCTGGTATCATCTAGATTCTAGAAGACTTGAATAGAGCAGAATGTGGACTGTTTTTATGGTTATTTCTATTGGTCATATACATTATTTGTCCTTTTACAGGAGCTTGACATCTATAATTGTAAGGAATAGAGCTCCAAATGTGGAAAAGAGTATGCAAATGATTTTGATGATAAAAAATACAGTAAACTGTACTGTGAAATATATAATGTTACAATTTAAAATAGCTCTCTTCTATGCGAATATGTATAATATAATTGATTTCTGTGATTAAAGCTGAATTTACTCCAGTCTTCAGTGTCATATGATCCTTCAGAAATAATTCTAATATGCTGATTTGCTGCTCAAGAAACATTTCTGATTATTATGAATGTTGAAAACTGTGCTTGTGCTGCTTCATATTTTTCTGGAAAATGTGATACCATTAAGACTTGGGTAAGATTAAACAATTTAAAATAATATTTTTCTTCAGCAATGTTGCATTAAATCAAAGATTATGAAGTGAAGTGACGTGTGGCCAAGTAGTGGCGTGCACAGGCCTCCGAAGAAAGTGTGGCAGTTTGGAGCGAAATGGCGTTACGAGGGCACAATCACGAACCGTGTGTGTGTGTGTGGGTGTGTGTGTGGGGGGGGGGGACTAGGGGTATCACGATTCATGGTTTTTTTCTTTATCATGTTAGTTTTTCTATTTTGCAAGCTGTTTGAGCATTACAGCCAAACTAATTTCCCTTATAAAGACAAAGCCTTTCAAGGTAACAAATATAAAAAAGGATGGCAGATATTTAGGCCAAAGTGGAAGAAGATAAAAAATCTTTGTCATTATTCGATCTTTGTTATAAAAAATGACAACAAAGATACACATTACAAATACACATAATATACAAATAAAATAAACAGTTTTATTTTCAGGTAGGCTACAATGGTTGTATTTAGCAGGAGAATTCAAGAAACTGAATGAACAAATATAAAATAAACACTAGATTGATTTCTATTAAAGAAACTGTATTCAAGTTTTCCAGTCAAGAGTAGTGAGTGATTTTTCTCTTTGCGTTTGGTGTTTTATTAACAATAAAGGAATAATTCAACCAATGATTAAAGGCTAGTGTTTTATTTGTATACCTTCATTTACTCAAAAGTTGTTTTAAACCTGAGTTTCCTTCTTCTGCTAAACATAAAGGCTATTTTGAAGAAGGTGGAAAGCCAAACAGTTGCTGGTCCACACTGTTCCCTATACAGTCAAAGTCAATGTGAACCAGCAACTGTTTGGTTACTCACATTCTTCAAAATATCTTCTTACTGATGTGAATGTTTGTGCCGCTGTACATTATATTGATACGGGGGCGACAGAACTGCAGCTGATAGAATGTGTGCTGTAGCACGATACTACGATATTTCTTCAAAAGCAGATCGTGGAGACATCTTTATCAGGACTTTATCAGGACTTATCAGGACATCTTTATCATCGCTGCTGGGCAAATGGGTGCCTAAGCAGGATTTTATTGTTGTGCCCCCTCCCTCAAATATTATGGAAGTAAAAAAATACCTACCATAGGGGTCAAAATATAACTTTAATAAAATATAAAAGTAAATAAATAAATGAATTGAAATTAAATCGTATTATACTGCTCTAGACAGTTATCTATGGCAGTAATACAGTTGTCTGATTGATTTTATGGTCTCAAGCATTCAGAAACCACACAAAAGAAAATTAAGCAGTTTTACTACGAAAACCATGGTTTCTTTTTGTAAGGGTTGTGATATCCACATGTTTATTTGTTGAAGAAATTATAGAGGCTGTGTCATCTATAGCAAAAAGGTGGCCAAAAATGGAAGATTAAGTGGATTTTTAAATTAAATATTTGGTCAATAGCCTATTAAGCAAGCATATGATCGTCCTGTAAGTGTAACAACAGCAATTATCAGGCCTATGGCTCCCTTTACATGCATTTATAACATGTAATGTTGAAAAAACAATAGACACATCACAAAATTTGTATTGGTTTTACTGGAAACTGTAATGGACCCTGTTGGTCTCTACTGGTAATTGGTCACCTTCTATTAGTGGCTTGTTACATTTACATTTATGCATTTAGCAGACGCTTTTATCCAAAAAAAATACGTGCTTTCAGGTTATATTTTTTTTGAAATCAGTACCATTGTTCTGGGTAACCCCAATCTTTTGCGCTGCTAATTTTGCAATGCTCTACCACTGAGCCACAGGCTATAAATCCTAAGAATATTCCCAAAACACACGAAAACCATTTTAATGGTTAACAGTTTTTGGTAAAAGTTGATGATTTGTAATGGCTTTTTTTGATGGTGTTAGAATTTTCTGTGATGGTTCTAATTGTTTTTTTTAGGCGTTGCCTCATTTTTTTTATAATGCTGTAAGTCATTTAAAACTGTTGTTGGTTAGGCCGCTTTTATTAAAAATAAAATATATATATATATTATATATTTATATATTGTCTTAATACTTCTTTGATTATTAATGTAGCCTACCTGAAAGTGACGAGCGGGCTTCGTTTTCATGTTTTTTTCTTCTTTCTTTTCTCGGCGCCGGATTGCTGATTTCTTTTCACGGGCATAGTTGTCCATCAATTATAATCTGCATTCAGCCACAAACATGTGGTGAGAGCGCCAGTTGCGGCGCGGCGCAGGGCACGGCCCATTTTGATCAAATAAATTCTATCTTCTTTCAAATAAATAAATAAATAAAAGCCTTAATTATTTTAACATTTTAACCACCAGTGTGCATCTAAAATAGGCTAATGCATGTGAATTAATAAGCAAATTATATTTTTATTAGACCTAATATAAATCACTTTCCCATGTACAGCACTCGAAAGCAAAAGTCTTCAGATTTACGATGTTCTAGACTAGAGTAAGATTGAGAATGATTTTTATAGACTTTAAAACATTTTCTTAGACACGTGGAATCATGGAAGAAAGCAGATTTATGTTAGCCGAACTATTCTTTCATGTCTGCTGAAAACTGCATCATGTAGCCTACATTGTGACGATTCAAATACCGGCATTAACATCTGAGAAATTTGAAAAGGCCAGTAGTAGTTTGCATTCCTCAAAATTAAAGTATGCTGTTTAACCAAACGGTTGGCAAATATTGCTGAATTGTCTCATGTTTAGCTGCTTACATCTTACCTTAGCTCGCATTCAAATCTCGCGCAGCTCAGCATCTCCATCTGTGAATGGTAAATCCCGCCTTCTACACTTTAATTGGCTATTTCAAACATTTTGACATTGAGAGTGCTTTTTAGCCTCTGCGCTGAGCCGAAGCACGCGAGGTTTTGAATGAAGTGGGCCGCGCGGACCGAGCCATTCATCTGGGCCAATGGAAAGATATACGTACATTTACTACAATCCATTGTTATATATATATTACCCAAATGGCCGATTGTACAGCGGCCCACTGGGAAAACTCTTGGTGCTCCAGATGGCCAGTCCACCACTGCTCTGCAGTGAATGGGTGCCGTCAAACTGAGAGTCCAAACGGATGAAAACAATAATCTGATGATCACAATAATCCTCTATCTATAATAGTGCTTTCTCGTGTAATAGATAAATAAATAGACATACAAAGTTATCATCTGAATCAGGCGAAATAAGCTAGTTTAAAGCACTGTTCACAAGTGAAAACAGTATTAAACAAATATGTTGGTGGATTTTGATGTCAGAGGACAACAGGGGATTACATTTTTTCACTGGAGGAAGTGTTGGAAGTGTTATTATGGAATATGTACAGTATTTGTATTTTGGCCAGAAGCGATTGTTTTAATTTAAAACACATTTATTGATGGACTGGAGTGATGTGGATTACTTGTGCATTATTGTGATGTTTTTATCTAAAATTAGAACCCTTAAATAATGATTTGAAAGAAAATATAGTTTAACTGAAATAAAACATAAAACATGTATAAGTAGCACTTTATTTTACAGTCCTGTTCGTCATGTACAAACTATGTACTTATTGAAGTAAGTACTATAACTAGGTAATAACTATACTAACCCTGAAGCTACCCCTACCCCTAAACCTAACCCATGTAGTTACTTTATATTACCAGTATCTTCTTAGGTAAGTACATTTACTGTAAAATAAATTGAAACCAATGGTGTCCACTATTTCAGCTCATTTTCACTAAATTTAACTTGATATGCTAAAATAACTAAAACTGAAATAACATTAGAAAACTAATAAAAATGACAAAAACACACTAATACTTTAAGCTTAAATAATATTAAAATAAAACAGAAAATATAAATTCAATAAAACTATAATAGTATCCTAATGATGCAGCAACACATTCACTGTAGTATGAAATAGCTTCTGTTCTGAGTCTTTTTTCTGTTGTTGTTCTGCCTTTTCATTTATTAATGAGATGTGGCCATACATCATGGTGATTGATCTCTGAAGAGCGTTGTATCGCTTCAAGTGGAAAGACACGTGTGGATGTAAAGGCTTGTTTCCGCCTCACCTCAGGAGCGTGAAACTCACCCTGGATCATTTTCCCCTCGCTTTCATGTGAGCGGTGAAGGCTTGTTCCTGCCTGCGTCCTCGCTTGCCTCTTTCATCCTTTTCTTTTGATGCTGCTCTCTCTTTTTGAGTTGTTATGGTTTTTTTCGCCGTCTAGGTATAAGTGTAGTCTTTGTTGTGCAATTTCTCCTGCTGTTATTTTTTTCCCGTGACTCGTTCTCTGTGAAGTAGTTGTGCTGATATACCGAGAGCAAATTAAATTGTGACATGGAAGTGTTCTTGCATACTTATTGTGGTATATGATGACGGACTCTGCAGTGATTATAAAGAACATAGTTAGTCAGTAGAACATATAGCCTACCTTAATCAGGTTCGACATCATGATTAACAACTTGATTCAATCAAATGTTTCTAAAATCTTAATATGCTTGTCACAAATCAAGCTGGAGACAACAGGTAAGTGAAATACATGCAAGTTTATTAACATGTGGAGCAAGGGGTGATCGTTTGGAGCTAGGCAGGTGAGAATCCAACAGAAAGTCAAGTTCAATGATTCTTAGCTGAATACTGATGTTTGGTTTCTGTGCAGGTTCGTGGGGAGTTCGTGATCCAGGAGCTGAGGAGAACAACGTCGGATTAGGAATCTGGAGGTAAGTAAAGACAGGTAAGTATCATACAGATCAGGTTCTGGGTAGTGAATGGTAGACCGGACGGTGAGTGACTGGAAGGAGTGTGCTTATGGTGACTTGATTGCTGATGATAGGTGCAGGGAATCAGAACTCAAAGTGATGGTGATCGTGACTGAGAACAGGTGTGAGCCGGGGAGGATTCTGGGACATGGAGTCCAGAGCTGGTGACTGGTGACAGAGACTCCCTGACATTACCTCCCTCTCCCGGAAGGCGCTTCCCGCGCCAAAATAACATCCAGCAGTGAGGGGGGTGGGCACTCTGAAGGCCCCTGAGGACAGGCCTCCCCGGGACGGTAGGTCTCCAGAGCGGAACCCATGGCGGATCAGGTAGTTCGTAGCCCCATGGCGGTGCCGGGAGCTCGGGAGGCCATGGCGGGTCAGGGGACTCGGGAGGCCAAGGTGGAGCAGTGAGCTTGGGCTGCCATGGCGGGACCGCCTCCGAGGAGCTCCGCTGTCAAGGAGTGGGCTCTGGAGGGAGCTCTGGAAGCGCAGGCACAGCATAGCGCTTTCGAGGGGCTGGCACTGGAGTACGCCCTGACCTGGAGTCAGCGGCGGGCTGGAGAGAGCCACGTCTTGGGCATTCTGGAGTACCACCAATTGTCTAGGCCTGCAAGAAACCAAACTTTCAACTCAAAACCACACAGAGAGGAGTTTTTTGCAAGCTCCCGGAACTCCAACACAAAGTCCACCAATGGCCGGCCATTCTGTGCGAGGGGTTTCATGGTGCTCCAAATCTTATCTGTTGGTCTGGTCTTCTGTCACAAATCAAGCTGGAGACAACAGGTAAGTGAAAGACATGCAAGTTTATTAACATGTGGAGCAAGGGGTGATCGTTTGGAGCTAGGCAGGTGAGAATCCAACAGAAAGTCAAGTTCAATGATTCTTAGCTGAATACTGATGTTTGGTTTCTGTGCAGGTTCGTGGGGAGTTCGTGATCCAGGAGCGAAGGAGAAAAACGTTGGATTAGGAATCTGGAGGTAAGTAAAGACAGGTAAGTATCATACAGATCAAGTTCTGGGCAGTGAACAGTAGACCGGACGGTGAGTGACTGGAAGGAGTGTGCTTATGGTGACTTGATTGCTGATGATAGGTGCAGGGAATCAGAACTCAAAGTGATGGTGATCGTGACTGAGAACAGGTGTGAGCCGGGGAGGATTCTGGGACATGGAGTCCAGAGCTGGTGACAGAGACTCCCTGACAATACTAAGTTGATTAAGAACACCTTTGTCTTTTTGACTCAAAGGGGAACATGTACATATAGAAAGACCAACAGCTTGACTGTGTTTATCATTCAATAATAAGGTAATATTTAGTAATTTAGATACAATATTGCCGGCATCTTGTATTTTAAAAATAGCCTTAATGAACGAATCAGTTGTGAACGAACTGATTCATTCTTAAAGAAAAGTATTTGTTTCATTCATGAATGATTCATTGTTGAAGGAATCATTGATTCAATGATATGCTCGTAGCCCCTTTCGTCCCTTCATGAGTAAGTGTTGTTGAACAAATCAGTTGTGAATAATTCAATAACTCATTCATAAAGAAAGTCACGTTTCATTCATAAATTGTTTTGTGTTGTTGAATGAATCGATTGACTAGTCAATTTAATGATTCACTCATAACCCCGTTTGTTCATAAATTAATTGTATATATTCCTCTACAATATATATATCTATATATGTATAAATATATATCTAACTCTCATAGTCGGATAAAATGCATAGTTAATTATTCAAAATTAAATGCAGTCAAACACCCAGACAAGTAAACACGGTCCGATGGAATGAACCGAGGATCACCATAATGCGAGCCGCTCGGAACAAAACAAATAAATCTTCTTGGAGAGAAACTGCTGCAGATTAGCGCACTCTCACTCAAGGGGGAAGAACTATAGCTTAGGCTTCCGCCCCGGGAGAGCGCTAGACCTGGGGAAACAGGTGGAAATAGGGCGAACCCGTCTCCAACCCGTCCGCCAGATCTATGTGCGCTCCGTGATCTCACTCGCCGCGGTGCCTCAGCAGCCGCGGGACCGCGAGATCATAGGCGCGGACACACTCCTCGGAGCGTGCCCGGCGGGAGCACAATGCATTGCAGCGGACGCTGGATCTGATGGGAAAAGAAGATGGGAAGATTAAGACGGGTGATCCCCTATCTAATCCATCTGCGCGGAGCGCAGGTGAAAACTCCCTCCTCAAAGAGAGTTTTCGCCTCCAGCCAGATCATCGCAAAAACTGTGTGTATCCCGAGAGAGCGCTAGACCTGGGGAATACAGGTGGAAATAGGGCGAACCCGTCTCCAACCCGTCCGCCAGATCTATGTGCGATCCCCGTGATCTCGCTCACCGCGGTGCCTCAGCAGCAGCGGGACTGGGAGATCATAGGCACGGACACACTCCTCGGAGCGTGCCCGGCGGGACGCTGGATCTGATGGGAAAGGAAGATAGGGGATCACCCGTCTTAATCTTTCCATCTAATCCATCTGCGAGCACAGCCACTGCTCCGCCTCAGCGGCAGCGTGGCAGGTGCTGCGAGGACGCAGGTGAAAAACTCCCTCCTCAAAGAGAGTTTTCGCCTCCAGTCAGAGAGGAACACACAGTCTGTAACGTGATCTACTTTCGCCCTCATTGGCCTTTGATATGTCTGCTTCTAGTCTTTCTTTGCCTATCTTTTTAAGAATAAACTTTCTTATTTCCTATCTTGATAGTAACAGACTCACAGAACACATTCGACTGACACACACAGAGAGCTTTGCTGAATGACAAAAAGCTGGCGCCGGCCGCACATCACGTGCTTTTAAGCATCCTGGTCATGACGTCACCGCACCTGACGTCTGGCCGTCAATTTTGACTGATTACACATATGATTCAGAGCTGGACAACGCTGATGGCGTTCCCCTAGCGTCTCGACGCAGCTCGATGTTCCCGGAGGGGAACAATATTCTGATGATCACAATAATCCTCTATCTATAATAGTGCTTTCTCGTGTAATAGATAAATAAATAGACATAAAAAGTTATCATCTGAATCAGGCGAAATAAGCTAGTTTAAAGCACTGTTCACAAGTGAAAACAGTATTAAACAAATATGTTGGTGGATTTTGATGTCAGAGGACAACAGGGGATTACATTTTTTCACTGGAGGAAGTGTTGGAAGTGTTATTATGGAATATGTACAGTATTTGTATTTTGGCCAGAAGCGATTGTTCTAAGTGAAAACACTTTATTTTATTTATTTATTCACATTTATTGATGGACTGGAGTGATGTGGATTACTTGTGCATTATTGTGATGTTTTTATCTAAAATTAGAACCCTTAAACAATGATTTAAAAGAAAATATAGTTTAACTGAAATAAAACGTAAAAAATGTATCAGTAGCACTTTATTTTACAGTCCTGTTCGTCATGTACAAACTATGTACTTATTGAAGTAAGTACTATAACTAGGTAATAACTATACTAACCCTGAAGCTACCCCTACCCCTAAACCTAACCCGTGTAGTTACTTTATATTACCAGTATCTTCTTAGGTAAGTACACTGTAAGTACATGTACTGTAAAATAAATTGAAACCAATGGTGTCCACTATTTCAGCTCATTTTCACTAAATTTAACTTGATATGCTAAAATAACTAAAACTGAAATAACATTAGAAAACTAATAAAAATGACAAAAACACACTAATACTTTAAGCTTAAATAATATTAAAATAGAACAGAAAATATAAATTCAATAAAACTATAATAGTATCCGAATGATGCAGCAACACTTTTCAAGGTTTCAAGGTTTCAAGGTTTCTTTATTTGTCACATAATAAATTATGGGTATAATCAGAAGTGAAATGTAATCCAATCAGGTCCGCTCAGTGGACAGTGCAAAATAATAAAAAATACGAATTATATAAAAGTAACACAACACAAGAGCATATATATGGTAAAAATAGAAATAAGAGTAAAATGTGCAATATAATAAAAAGTGCAAAACAAGAAGATGTGCAAAAAAAGTGTACTGGGACTTAATAAATAGTAATATGAATATGAATGGGAGGGATGTGCAGACGGGTTGTTCAGGGTATGTACACAAAAAAATACGGGTGATGAGAATATGTATGTATCCAGTAACAATCTTGTAAGTGTTTATGAGACTGGGTATGAAATAGTATGAAATAGCTTCTGTTCTGAGTCTTTTTTCTGTTGTTGTTCTGCCTTTTCATTTATTAATGAGATGTGGCCATACATCATGGTGATTGATCTCTGAAGAGCGTTGTATCGCTTCAAGTGGAAAGACACGTGTGGATGTAAAGGCTTGTTTCCACCTCACCTCAGGAGCGTGAAACTCACCCTGGATCATTTTCCCCTCGCTTTCATGTGAGCGGTGAAGGCTTGTTCCTGCCTGCGTCCTCGCTTGCCTCTTTCATCCTTTTCTTTTGATGCTGCTCTCTCTTTTTGAGTTGTTATGGTTTTTTTCGCCGTCTAGGTGTAAGTGTAGTCTTTGTTGTGCAATTTCTCCTGCTGTTATTTTTTTCCCGTGACTCGTTCTCTGTGAAGTAGTTGTGCTGATATACCGAGAGCAAATTAAATTGTGACATGGAAGAGTTCTTGCATACTTATTGTGGTATATGATGACGGACTCTGTAGTGATTATAAAGAACATAGTTAGTCAGTAGAACATATAGCCTACCTTAATCAGGTTCGACATCATGATTAACAACTTGATTCAATCAAATGTTTCTAAAATCTTAATATACTTGTCACAAATCAAGCTAGAGACAACAGGTAAGTGAAAGACATGCAAGTTTATTAACATGAGGTGCAAGGGGTGATCGTTTTGAGCTAGGCAGGTGAGAATCCAACAGAAAGTCAAGTTCAATGATTCTTAGCTGAAAACTGATGTTTGGTTTCTGTGCAGGTTCGTGGGGAGTTCGTGATCCAGGAGCTGAGGAGAACGTCGGATTAGGAGTCTGGAGGTAAGTAAAGACAGGTAAGTATCATACAGATCAAGTTCTGGGCAGTGAACAGTAGACCGGACAGTGAGTGACTGGAAGGAGTCTGCTTATCAATGGTGACTTGATTGCTGATGATAGGTGCAGGGAATCAGAACTCAAAGTGATGGTGATCGTGAATGAGAACAGGTGTGAGCCGGGGAGGATTCTGGGACATGGAGTCCAGAGCTGGTGACAGAGACTCCCTGACAATACTAAGTTGATTAAGAACACCTTTGTCTTTTTGACTCAAAGGGGAACATGTACATATAGAAAGACCAACAGTGTTTATCATTCAATAATAAGGTAATATTTAGTAATTTAGATACAATATTGCCGGCATCTTGTATTTTAAAAATAGCCTTAATGAACGAATCTGTTGTGAACGAACTGATTCATTCTTAAAGAAAAGTTTTTGTTTAATTCATGAATGATTTATTGTTGAAGGAATCATTGATTCAATGATATGCTCGTAGCCCCTTTCGTCCCTATATGAGTAAGTGTTGTTGAACAAATCAGTTGTGAATAATTCAATAACTCATTCATAAAGAAAGTCACTTGTTTCATGCATAAATTGTTTTGTGTTGTTGAATTAATCGATTGACTAGTCAATTTAATGATTCACTCATAACCCCGTTTGTTCATAAATTAATTGGTGTTGTTGAACAAATAACGTGTAAGATTCAATTTGTGAAAGAAGCCGGTTATTTGGTTTCTGAATTTGAATGAATCTGTTGTGAATATTGTAATGACTCATTCTTAAATACAGGTGTTTCACTTGTACATGAATGAATCAATGTTTTAGAACTAATCGGTTACGAATGATTCGGCCATAAAGACATTGGCTGCATCCGAAATCGCATACTACCCAACTATATGGTGGGCAAAAATAAAACAACAACAAAAAAAGTACAGTATGTGACTAAAAAAGTATGTCCGAATTCACAGTACTCATGAACGAGTTGGGAAAAAGTACCTGATGACTAGACAGTTCCAGACAGTTTTCAAAGTGATTTGTGAATGGCAGTAAAGCGACACAACTGACGCTAGTATGTCACGTGATAATGACAATGTAGCAAATGTAGTACTGTATGTCCAGATTACATTCATTCTAAACACATTCATGCTATATAGATAATTATTTGGCAGAGAGCAAGTCATTGTTTACTTCCTACTCAAGAGAGTATGCGATTTCGGACACTGTTGCCATTTCCATTGTTGAAACATTCCTGAATGAACCAGTTTTTTTTAAGGAATCTGTAACAAATGCCTTGCTAATTTTATAGTAATTTATCACCACCTACTGGATTGACTACATAACCTGTAGAAAGAGTCGTAACCAAGTATGGTTTGATGACCTATTTCTTCGATGCAAAACTTTTTGTCCTAAGCAGACGTGATCGCAACGACAGACTGTTAATCAGTTGAGATCACTCATATAAATATAGGCCTATATAGATCAGTGGTTGTGTTCAATTTCTGCTGTGTCACTCTAAAACAGTCCCAACCACAGAGAAACTTCAAAATCCTGCTCTAAATAACAGTATACTGAACATCAAATATGTTCTGATTAGCTGTGACAGTCTGTCATTTTGTCTTAAGTTTTACTCAATGTGAAGTCCTGACAAGAGAGAGTGGATGGACAACACAAAACAAAGAAAGAGAAAGAATGATGGACTGTCGGAGATAAAACCATACCTGATAAAGTGGACAGAGTGGAAGAGTTACTGATGACTTCATTCCCAGAGAGAAGAGAGAGAGAGGGTTAGCCAAGAGAGATTTATTGCTGTTCTCTACATCTTTTAATTTCACATGCTGTCTTTTCTGGATGGGAGTTTAGGTTTTACCGGACTGTCAGCAGTGATTTATGTTGCTATTCATCATAAAGAACAGCCAAAAATATGAGTGTGTTGAGCAAGATAGCCAGGTATAGGTATTTCTGTGGGGACGTGTTCAAAAGAGGCATTCTTGCGTCCATTAAAATTAATGAAACGACATATATTGCTCCAATCGACATACACAAGGCCATGTAAACAATCATTAGGATTCCTGAGATGAAGTTCTCTGTTCGTCAATTCGTCTGAATAGGCAATAATTTGCACCATGCACATTACAAGAGCTGTTTTCATAAATGGAGAACCGCTCGTCTTCCGGCAAGTGAAGGGCACCTTTGATCGAGTTTAAGAGAAGAGTTCCTCCAAAAATAAAATTCTGTCATTATTTACTCACCCTCAGGTCATTCCAAACTTATGCTGCTGTTTTTCAGTGCAGCACAAAAAGAAACATTTGGAAGAGTATGAAGACTCTTCAGCATTGTATATTTTTTTCCTCAACTATATTCGCTTTCTGCTTTTTTCCCCTCATCTCTTAATAGTTTAATACACTGAATCATATTCACCATGGAAGCCAGTTTTTGCCATGGAATAGAAAAAAGTACAAATGACTTTTTTTCTCGCAACTCTGCCTTTTTTTTGTTTTTTTTTTTTGCAATTGAGTTTTTATCTTACAGTTCGAACACTTTTTTCCTCACAATTCTGAGATTTTTTTTTTAATTCTGAAACAAACTTTCTCGCACTTTTGAATTTAAATCTCACAATTCTGAATTTCTAAGTTTACATTCTACAATTTTGTTAGTTTGTTTGTTTATTTATTAAATTATTTTGATATAATTTTATTTCTGCCATGGAATAAAACAAATATATAATAATAATAATTGTGACTTTTTTCACATTTTACAATTCTCTTTTTCCCACATAATAATTCTGAGTTTATATCTATGTTTATATCTTGCAAATTGCAGTTATATTTAGCAATTCTAAATTCTTTGTTTATATTTGACAATTCTGTGTTTATATATCACAATTCAGAATTTTTTCTCAGAATTGTGAGAAAAAAACAATCGCAATTACCTTTTTTATCACTTGGCAAAAACAAGCTTCCATACTAACAATCCAGTTTAGCCATTAAATGTTGAAATATTGCAACACTGTATTTTATTTGTTGCCATCTTTTGTTCTTTTTTTTTTGTAAATGTATACTCATTATGTCAGACCTGGTTCTTGTTCACAAAATTCAGCAATCAGCAGAAAAATGACATTTTATTTAAAAGAGACATTTTTACAAATTGTATTACATCTTTAGTAAACCAGGTGCTGTCCAAGCGTACAAATAAACAGTCTTACAGTGCTGCAATCTGTTCTTTGAACTTCGTCTTTTTCTTGTTCTTGTCGTCTCTATTTTTACTCTGTCTGTGTGTGTGTGTGTGTGTGTGTGTGTGTGTGTGTGTGTGTGTGTGTGTGTGTGTGTGTTTAAATGTTGTAGGTACGACTGCAGTGGTTAAGGGGGCTTATAGCCACGGCCTGTTCACCTTGTCAGAGCTTATCAGCTTGTTTCTGCTTTGTTATTGCCAGAGGCATGAATTAATTCAACTACAAATGCAGCACGCTTTGTAAGTTCTTCTTCTCTACCCTACTTTCCTCTCTCAATCGCTCACGCACAGAATCCAGCTCCCATTTTTCCTTCTCTCTTGATTTGTCATGTCTTTCTTCTATATTTCTGTCTCTGTGCGGCAGTGAAGAGTACGCTACCTGAATTTCACACACATAAGCTGGTTTATTGGCATGCAGGAGCAGTAGCTGTGATATTAAAGTGGACTCGTGCCCTCTCAGTGGTCTGTTTTTACATGGCTGAGTTTAAATGTTATTGTTATTGTTTCTGCCTTGTGATTTATTCCAAAGCTTCGAATTTAGCAGGAGCTCTAGACGAGTCTAGCCATGAGAAATACCAGAACTGTGCATTTAGATCTTAATGTTTTCCACTGATTCAGAAAGAGAAATAACTCAAATCTTAACCTCAAGCCCATGCCTTATTCCTCCATAATCCAAACCTCAAGTGTAAACTGTAGCTGAACGCTTAACCTCATACACTTCATCAGGGGTGACAAACTGATTTTAGGTCACACATTAGATTTGTGTATCTCAAACTTAATAAGGGCGGTACATACAAACACACTCACAAGACCAAAATATATACAATTATCTGATTTGGGAAAAACTAAAAGAATCACGTGTAATTATTAAGTTTGAGATACACAAATCTAATGTGTGACCTAAAATCAGTTTGTCACCCCTGATGAAGTGTATGAGGTTAAGCGTTCAGCTACAGTCCCCACCCCCTTTAAAAAATGTGTCATCATCCCTGTGCCCAAGAACAGTAAACCCTCTTGCCTGAATGACTATCGTCCAGTTGCCCTTACATCGACAGTCATGAAGGTTTTTGAGAGACTTTTAAAGAAACACATTTGCTCCTCCATCCCTGCAACTTTGGACCCTCTTCAGTTTGCCTGTCGCCCAAATAGATCAACTGACGATGCCATCTCTCAGGTACTGCACTCCTCCCTCACTCACATTGACAGCACAAATGGCAACTATGTCAGGCTGCTATTCATTGACTATAGCTCCGCTTTCAATACTATAGTCCCCACCAAGCTGGCTGTTAAACTCTCAGACCTCGGCCTAAACACTTCACTTTGTGACTGGATTCAAGATTTCCTCACCACCAGACCACAAGTGGTGAAAGTCGGCCAGTTCACCTCCAACTCCATCACCCTGAACATAGGAGCCCCACAGGGCTGAGTCCTGAGCCCCCTGCTCTACTCTCTCTACACACACGACTGTGTGTCCTCTCACAGCTCCACTTCTATCATTAAATTTGCTGATGATACTGTGGTCCTGGGCCTCATTAACAACGACGACGAGACCGCATACTTGGATGAGGTGGAGAGACTTACATCATGGTGCCAGGACAACTGTCTCTCTCTGAACGTGAGCAAAACCAAAGAGCTGATTGTAGACTTCAGGAAGAGACAGCAGCGGCCCTACACTCCTCTTATGATCAGTGGGACCCCTGTGGAGAGGGTGAGCAGCTTCAAGTACCTTGGTGTAAACATCTCCGAGGACCTGACATGGACTACACACATCCAAACACAGGTGAAGAAAGCCAGGCAAAGGCTGTACCATCTGCGACAGCTGAGGAAATTCAGGGTCTCTCCAGCTATCCTGAAAACTTTCTACTCAGGGGCCATAGAAAGTGTTCTGACTCAGTGCATCTCAGTGTGGTATGGTAACGCCACAAACCAGGACTGCAAAGCTCTACAGAGAGTCGTGCGCTTAGCTGAGCGCATCTCAGGGTCTGCTCTCCCCTCTCTGCAGGACATCTACCTCAAACGCTGCAGAAGCAGAGCTGCTAAAATCACCAAAGACTCAAACCACCCCGGTAACCATCTTTTCCGTTTACTGCCATCTGGCAGGCGCTACAGGAGCTTGATGGCAAAGACAGAGAGACTGAGGAAGAGCTTCTTCCCTCAGGCCATCAGGCTCCTTAACACAAACTCTGTTCCATAAACTTTCACAAGACTCATTATTATCTGTAAAAAAAATAACAAAAACATTCATATTCTCATCATCCATATTGCCGCTATGTGTGCATACCCAGTACAACCCGTTGCACATCCCTCTCATCCCTCCTGTTTATACTAATATTTATTAAGTCCCATATACTGTTTTTGCACATCCTATTTGTTTTGCACATCTTACTGTTTTACTGTTTTGCACTTTTCTTTATTCTATTGCACATTTTACTTTTTATTTCTTTTTTTACCTATATATATATGCTCTTGTGTGGTGTTACTTTTATATAAAAAAATTTTTTTTTTTTTTTTTATTTTTTTATTCTTTGCACTGTCCACTGAGCGGACCTGATTTGACCTACATTTCACTTTTGATTATACCCTGTATAATTTATCATGTGACAAATAAAGAAACCTTGAACCCTAATGTACTCATTTCTCTTCTTAAAGGCCTTTAGACATACAAAATATTAATCAAACAATATTTAATGCAAAATAAAAGGCCATTTAGATGTTTTAACTTTAGTAACTTTTATGAGTAACTAACAGAAAGTAACTAACTAACTGAAAGTAACTAACTAATTGTATAGTAACTAACTAAATGTCACAAAACTAAATGACACAAAGTTAGGCCAGAAAGGAAGATGTAGCCTACATCTCATCTGAATTACAGTCATGCATTTATCAGCAGCCTTGAATTATTTAAGTTAAAACAAATGAGAAATTGTTGTATAAAGGTTATTAATTTTGCACATTTGCACAAACTTCGCATTGGGAAATGAGTTGCGTTGCAACAGTGACTATGTGCTGAATGCGTTGAGCTCTAGTACTCAGTGCAACTAATTAAAAACATAAAATACCGTAAATATATATATATATATATAGAATATAATGAATATGTAATGTAACATAACACTTTAGTGCAAATTTTACTGTTATTGATCACTTTTTTTTTTTTTTTGCCATACGTGACTTGCACTAATTTCCCAATGGCAATGATGTTAAGTGCTCAATGCATTGATCTATATCATGCAATGCAACAAATGAAAATGATAGGATATTCTAAATATTATTATTATAATAATAATATTAAAATATAATACATTAATGCAATTTTACAATTATTATTGATCACTTTATTTTATGCCAACAAATGAACAGGATAGATTATATTGAACATATTTTATTATAAATGAATGCAAATATTACTCTTATTATAGATCACTGTTTGTCATAAGTTACTTAATAGTGGGAATCTATGAATCTGTGCATATGCTAAAGCAGACAACGCATAAAATGAAAAAGACACAATATTATGAATATATCATATGATACGTTCATGCAAATTTTACTGTGATTATTGATTAGTTTATTATAGAGTATATCTTATAGAGTTTATCACACAAACCTTAGCATTTTCATCGAGTTGACGTTTGGCTCGCTGTGTTTGGGGGCGGCAAAAGATAATTTGAGATGTTTGGGATGAATTTCAACATGTTGCTGCACATAAATCACAGCAATTCTTATTTCTCCTTTACATTGTGCTCATTATTATGCACAAAATTATGAAATCACCAAAAAAAACACAGCATTTAAAAAAGTCTAGATGCGTAAACCACAATAATCCAAAAAGTCGCAAGGTGAAAAAAGTGAGCAAATGTGAAATAAAAACCAGAGCTTTAACGTTTTAGTCACAACACAAGTTTCTTCAGTGCTTATTATTTTGGTATATATCAACATTCTGATGCAATACAAAAAAAAAAGCATTTTAAATCAAAATGTTCTCTGTTCAAACAGAATACTTGATTGTTTGTAAAGACACGGGGACTATTCGCCTCTTAGTTTGGCCCTGACTGGGAAGTTTCTCCTCTTTGGTCTCTTTGATTCATTGGAGTGTGTTCGGGGACAGTAGCTTTTCCCCAGCTGTTCGGCTTTGGTTTTGGTTCTCTGTGTGATTTCCAGGGAAGCTCGGGGCAATGTTTCTCCTTCCACAGCAGGAAACAGAAGTTGTAGCTGAAACTTGCCTCGGGGGTTGGTAGATCATCCAGCCAATCCACTGCTGTATTTAGGTCCTTTCCTCTGGACCTCCTGTCGAACTGGTGTCAGACTATCTGTCTTTCCTTTTGAATGCATATTGTAGAGCACATTTTACATGCCCGCTGAGTTTCTCTTTGTGACTCACACTACAGACGAGATGGCTTTGAACCTATTGGAAATGACTAGTTCTGGATCTGGAACAAGCAAACAGACAGTCATGAGATTTTTATGACAGCGGGGCATCGGGCATGACAGCACGGCTGTTGAATCAACGAGTACGGCTGATTGACAGCGAACGGGAGGAGGTATTGACAACCTGTTTCAAATGACTTTACCTTTGGATTTGTCTCTCATAACCAGACTTTTGACTGTTAACGTCCACATTGCATCTTATTGTGACCAAGAACTACTGACATCACACTCACACTGGATGACAATGCTTGCCACAGTGCATAAACTATGTTGTTCCTTTAGCATTAAATTGCCCATGTCTAAAATAAATACAATTATTTTTATCACAAATATCTAATGTGTGAATGCACTGCTCTAAACTGTATTCGTAATATATTTAACTCTTGTGCTGTGCAGAAGATCCTTTACCTAATTCGGTATTCCTAGTCAAAAATGCATGGGTCACATTTTAAAAATCGCTAGTAAATCATTATGCTGTTTTATTGTCAAATTTTGGATTCAATATTTTTGACAGCTTGTTTTCTTTCAGTTATTTGGGTTTTGTGTTTGTTTTTGGAACTGATTGGCCATTAACCTCATTGGTCTAAGATTATGTAATAACTCGCATTGCCAAAATGATCCAAAAAGAACGTTTGTTTTTGTTGTTGTAGTTTTGGTGTATAGCTTAGATCAACGAGGACATTGATCACCAGTTCCAAAAAGAAATATAAAACCTGTAACTGAAAGAAAACATGTTGGTCAATGGATTGAATCCAATAATTTGTAATAATAATGAATATATAAACTTTCTTTTTTGTAGGTTGATCATTTTTGACCAGCAAAATCACAAGTGTAC
Source organism: Schizopygopsis pylzovi (assembly GCA_027422435.1). NCBI lineage: Eukaryota > Metazoa > Chordata > Actinopteri > Cypriniformes > Cyprinidae > Schizopygopsis > Schizopygopsis pylzovi. The sequence goes on from CM049820.1 coordinate 4,832,075, forward strand.
AAGGTTGGGGGGGGGGGGGAACCACATTTACATTTATGCATTTAGCAGATGCTTTTATCCAAAGCGACTTACAATTACATTCAGGTTATAAATTTTCTTTAGAATCGAACCCACAAACTTTTGCGCTGCTGATGCAATGCTCTACCACTGAGCCACCAAACAACATTCCTGACTTTTACATTTAAGTCAGATTGTGAGATTTATTTTGTGTGGTCTAATAATTTAATTATTGTTTGTTTCTAATAATGTACACTGTTGTAAAAAAAGACTAGCAAGATTTTCTTTCTTTTCTGAGATTTTGCATACAAAATTAACTTCAATTAACAATTTATGTTTGTAAGAGGTTTATTTGCCCTTACAAAAGTGAGAAAAACTTCAAACATTTCTGTCTATAAAATATGCAGCATCATTTAAACAGACAATATATACAAATGTTGAAATGTCATACTAGGAGACAAAGACTTATGATGAGTAGAATTGAATACAAGTTGACTGAATTGTGAACAACAAGGGCATAGAAATAACATAGAAAGCACCCAACCACACACACCGACTTCAACACCTGCTACACAAAACACGGTAATGCTAAAAAAATCAATGGCAATTTTTGCACACAAAAGAATAGAGACATACAAAAACAAATAATAATTTGCTAGCTACCAAAACCAACATCAACAAAAGCAACAAAAACTGTGTTTAAAATATAAATAAACAAATAAATACAATGCTGGAAACACCTGCACTGTACAGTTTAGTACAGATCAAATTAAGCTTGGATATAAAACACTTGAAATCAATTCAAGAATTCAATTCTTCATGTTTCGCTTGAGTGTACATATGCTTAATATGCATGTTCAAGGTCATACTTTAAGTTATTGAATATAAAAAAAATTCTGTTGTATTTACTTCACCACAAAATGCCGTTATTCTAAAGCAATGCACATTTGTGCAATCAGTTTACAGCCCTAACAGTTTTCTGGTTATATCATTACCTTTCAGAGTTATTCAGTGAGATTTGCTTTTAAATGATTGCATTGTATTTATATTTTGTATCACATTTCTGCAAATCACCATTACAGAGATGTGGCTGGTGTATGAATCTATTGTCTGCCTCGACCCAGATTCCCCTCCACAATATATGTTTGATCATGCTCATTTCCCAAAACAGCTTAATTATTATAGAGAAGAAGAAAGTCAACAATTATATTGTCTGTAGACCATTTGGGATGATCACATCCTGAGCAAATTGTCACCAATTGTAGAAGTGGAGCAGGTGGGGTACACAGAAAACCACCTCAGACAAAGGGGTGTCAGAACTTAATTAACATACAGACTACAGCTGTTACGACAGGAGCAACTTCATTTACATGAAGGGTAGTAAACTGAAAATGTATAAAAGGTTAGGATTTAGGATGTTCTGGGTTCATTCCAACTCCGTTGAACCCAAGGTACAACATGTACTTTGTCACTGCTATGCTGCAATAAACATCTTCATAAAGATCTTCAACGTCCTCATCACTTTTTCATACACTGGTGTTTCATATTCTCGTTTTAATTTTAATGAGCACTCAATGAGACAGAGCGAAGCGTACAGAAGATATCATTATTTCAAGCCTCGTGCCAGTAATACTGATTAGCTCTCTATTTTTGATGATGATTTGTCTATTGGCCCTATTAAATAAGATTTAATACCTTCTAGGGGTTATTAGACTTTTAAATGGATCCTCAAATGCTTGAGTGTGTTTTATAATGAATAATAAGCCATTATATTTTCTCATTGCTATTTATGTTTATGATACACCATTAGTCATATTTTGCACTTTGAAGTTGCATGGTAAAAGCATCATCTAGTTGTTCTTTAGTCGTCGTGTTAGTTAAGGCTAAATCAAGGTGGATGACTCTATGTTTGGTGCACATCATCATTTTGTTGATGTTTTGTTTTCTGCATTTGTCATTTATTAGGTTTAAGCAAAACAAAACAAAGCATTCTTGAAAAGTGCAGACTAAATTCAAAATCAGTATTCTTATAATTGTACGTCCTTGGAAAAACAGCTCATTTTTGTCGCTAAACACATTCACAGAGCATGCCGCAGTGACTTTGTAAAGTGCTGTGTTTATAGAGACTTTGTGTGGGGCTGAAGTTAAACAGCTTTCTTACATCTGACATTACATTTAAATCAAATCAAATCAAAATCAAATCACTTTTATTGTCACATCACCACAGCACAAGTGCCTTGGTGAGTGAATTCTTAAGAGCGTGCTCCAGACAGTGCAAAAAAAAAAAAAACAATTACATATGGACAGTACATATTTACAGACTGTACAGAAGACAATGTGCAAAATACACATACATATACTCCGTACACACAGTGTTTAATTCAGGAGATGTCAAATTATTATCACACGATTGAGTTAAAGAAATCTTGAGCAGGTTGTCAAGGAATTGCTATGAAGATGCTACAGTTTTCTAGGTCGGTTGCATATTAAAATAACCCACCCTCAAATATTTGTAATATTCTGGTTTAGTGATATGACTCTGGCTAATAAATCAGTAAAGCATTCTTAACATAAAATTACCATATAGACTTATTCAAATACCTTTTGAAGTAGAAACAGAGTTGAGTAATTGCTAATCATTTAATTAAAATAGTTTCTTTTAATTTAACTATTGACCAGCTAACAAGGAAACGTTCTGGCAAGGTTCTTTCAAAGTTATGAACAAACGTTATTGCAGTATCATTAATAGAATGTTAGTTCAAAGTCATATGATGTTCTCAAAATGTGAAAATGTTCATTCGTGTAACTTTTTCCTTAAATTTTTTGAGTTGGATGTTCGTCTAGCATTTTTTTAAATGTTACTATTCATTTCAGGACATTCCGAGAACATTCAACAGTAATATTCAACATTCCCGTAACATTTAACAACCAACTTAAAACGTTTTTAAAACATTAAACATTTTGTTTGTTCAGAGAATATCAGAAATATTTTTTTCATAACTAAATGGGTACGTAAGCAAAACATTCTTAGAAAAAAAATTTTGTCAGCTGGATGGCTAGCACACACTAACATGCAAAACAATTTCCCCTTCGGGAACTCGAGCTGCTTCGAAAGCTATAGGGAACGCCATCAGCGATATCAGCTCTGATCATATGTGTAATCAGTCAAATTTACGGCAAGACGTCAGGTGCGGGTGACGTCATGACCAGGAAGTCTTAAAAGCACATGAGGTGCAGCCGGCGCCAGCTTTCTGTCATTCAGCAAAACTATCTGTGTGTGTCAGTCACGTATATGTTCTGTGAGTCCTATGTACTGTTGTTTGTCAAGTTACACAAGCATCTGAAAGCTCCAGTATGTCAAAGGCAACATTTAAAACCAATAAGGGCAAAAGTAGATCACGTTACAGACTGTGTGTTCCTCCTACCCACGTAATATCATGAGCGGGGATACACACAGTCTGTGCGTGTTCTGCTTGGGAGTGAAGCACGCAGAGTCGGCTCTCGAGTGGCTGGCTGTCCGCATTGTGAGCAGTTACCACTGTGTACACTTCGCTCCCGGAGGGTTCTCTTCGAGGAGGGAGCCTTCACCAGGGTTCCTCGCGGTGCTGGCCCTGCTTCCGCCGAGGCGGAGCGGCAGCTGCATTCGTGGATCTGGCAGAGGGAATGGAGACGGGCGGGTCCCTATCTTCTTCCTCACCTGCCAGATCCACTGCCCGTTCTCTGGGATTGGAAGCCCGTTCTGCAGTTTTTTCCTGTCAGAGAGTGGGCTCAGCACTTCTCCTATCTTCCTCCGAGGGGGGTAATTTTGGAGAGCGCTGATTATTCGCCCATTCAATCTCCCCAATATGAGGAGCTATTAGAGGTAGTCACGTGGTCGCCAAGCTGAACATCGATTGGCCCGCCGAGAATCAGACCAAACCACAGAAAAGTAAATTAGATAAACGCTTTCTGCATACTAAGTTACTACCTCAGAAACGGAGCCTGCCTTCACTGAGGTGTGGAGATTGTGGAGAAAACCTTTTTCTTCCCGCTTATTCATCCCCGCCTCTGATTATTATGGAAATGTGGCGGGGCTGAGCAAGTGTGGTTACAGAGCGATGTCCCCGGTTGAACAGACGCTTGCGGGCTATCTGTCACCCGGTGTGGCATCGTCTCTGAAGGCTCCGGTCTTGCCCTCCAAACCGCTGCGCACAACATCAGCACTGGTGGGCAAGGGGTACACGGCAGTGGGTCAGGCTGGTGCGTGTCTGCAAATGATGTCAGTGTTACAGGCGTACCAAGCCGACCTGCTGAAGGAACTCGATGAGGGCGAGCAAGTCAGTTCTAACGATATAGTAGAGCTGAGGAGAACTGCTGATTTAGCTCTCCGCGTCACCAAGGAGACTGCCCGTGCCATTGGGCGGTCCATAACAGCGTTGGTGGCAGCGGAGAGGCATTTATGGTTGACTCTGTCCAATATGAAGGAGAAGGACAGAGTCTTCCTAATGGACACCCTGCTTGTGCCTTCTGGGCTGTTTGGTGACTCCGTCGACTCTGTCGTCGACAGATACCAGGAGGCTCGTAAACAGGCGGCGGCATTTAAACGGTTCCTTCCTCGCCATTCTATAGTTCTGGGGGCTGCTGGGCAGGAGCTCCTCATACAGGGAGATTCAAAAACAGAGCGTTGCCTCTCGTGTTCCCCAGCAGCGGGAACGAGGACGACAACGCTTCTGGGGCTTCTGGGACGAAGCCCGATTTGAGGGTCGTGCTTCAGTCTAGGAAGTCCTCGACAAAGCGGTCCAGACATTTATAGCTCAGGACTGCTGAGGGTGGCCCCTGCAGGGGAAGAGCGGAGTGCACTGCATTACACGGTGTCTGTCTCTCCTCAGCGCCAACCCTGCCAGATTTTTAGGGTGCAGCAGTCTCCCGCAAGTGCTTCTCTCAGTTCTTTCCGCCCGGAATAGTAGCGGAGCTGAAAGCCTCGCCACCCCTTCGGAGGTCTCTCGAGCAGTTACTTAGGTTGTTTCCTGCCGGTCTTCCGTTTCAGGACATCGATCTAGCAGCTCCAGACACACCAGAGGCCACTCTCGAGAGAATGCATGGAAACTACTGCCAAATGTATTCCGTTGGGTTCTGCAGACTGTAGAGAAAGGCTATCGTATTCAGTTTGGCGCTCCGCCGCCGCCTTTCAAAGGAGTATTTCTCACATTAGTGAGTCCCGAGCAGGCTCTGGTATTGGAACAAGAAGTGATCTCTCTCTTGAGGAAGGAGGCCATCGAGGAGTCTGGGTTCTACAGCCGGTACTTCATTGTTCCAAAGAAGGATGGGGGGTTACGTCCAATTTTCTCACTGTCAAACAGGTCGTGTCTCAAATCAGATTCGAGGACTGGTTTGTCACGATAGATCTAAAATACGCTTATTTCCATGTCTTCATCCTTCCAGTCACAGGAAGTTCCTGATGTTTGCTTTCAGGGGCAAAGCTTACCAATATCGGGTTGTTCTCTTCGGCCTAACACTCTCACCCCGAACTTTCACGAAGTGCGTGGATGCTGGTCTGGCTCCTCTACGACTCCAGGGCATCCGCATACTCAATCACGTCGACGATTGGTTGATTTTAGCTCATTCAGAGCAAATTGCGGTTCGACATCGAGATGTCGTTCTCGCTCAGATGAAAAGAGTTGGGGTTAAGACTAAATGCCAAGAAAAGTGTGCTTTCTCCATTACAGAGAACTACTTAGGCGTGGTGTGGGATTCGACCACGATGCAGACACGTTTGTCTCCTGCTCGGATCGAGTCGATTCTCACTACAGTCAGGAGAGTCAGAGAAGGCCTGTCCCTCACTGTCAAGCAGTTTCTAGACGCATACGTCCACAGAGCTGCCCTGTGGAGAAGGGCACAAGCGCCACTCTTCAACACAAAGGATCGTGGCAAAAATATACTACATAAAAACTCTTTTACATTCTCACATTACAGAACATTAAACACTAGCACATATTCTTCTTTTCAAATACTTCACAAAAACATAAGGATACAAAAACATTTATTTTCAGGATCCAGTTTCAGGCAAAGCATTCTGTGAACTCCCTGGTTTAAATTAATCCAACTAAATTAATTATTGTAGTCCCTACACATTCAGTTTGATTGAAAGCAATGAAACTGTCAAAATGTTAGAGCGTATCATTATCTAATTTTAATTAAACAAGCAGCAGACATAATTTTTTTGAGCTGTATAATATGCACTTGAAAATTCCTCCCTACAAGGTTTTATATTCGTCTTTAGAATATGCAGGATTCTTTTAGATTCTGGGCTTTTATGATGCCATATCTGACTCAAGTGAATTTTAATGGAAATGCAAAAAATCGATTCCAGCTTTTATAGCAGATTTTTTTTAGATGTCTATGCAAAGATCAGACAGCCTGTGACAAATTATCTTAAACCGCCTGCTTTGCTCTTTATTAGTGGCCGGATCATCCATTCTGTTGATAATCATCACTGGCATTGACTAAAAACTGTGTGTTGCTGGGCAACGAGCGGTCTATACAATACTGTATATGTAAAAGCCATACACAAGCATTGATTATTCAATATTATGACACTGTTTTCTGTATTTTAAAACAGGATTAATTTTTGAGAGTGACACAAACCAGCTAAAACCACAGAATGTCAAACAATTAACCAAATACTTACTGGGCTGTTGTTGTTCTGCCATAATGATGTCACTTCCTGGAAGATGATGTCATTAAGAAAATGTTTTTTTTTGTTAGTTAAAGCGATTAAACAAAACCGCAGAAATAAAAATCTATATATACAGAAAAATTATGAAATAATAAAATAAACACGTAAATCTAATACGTAACAATAAGAAACCAAATAATTAATACATTCAAATGTATTAATTAATAGATAAAATGACTCATGAAAAAATTACTATTTGATGATAACTCATGCATTCATAAAAATGTGAGTTTATTATTCTTAACCAACGTATATTAAAAACACATGATGGGGACTTGAAATGTCCTAGTAATAATGATGCTGGCTAAGCTTTTCCCACTGTTCTGAGGTCAGGATTTAAACCAATTACTGCCGGCACATTACTAAAGGTTCACAGTCGTTAGCATTAATTATAGATAATGATGAGTTATCAGATAACAGGAACAGAAAGCATAAAGGAATTCTGTACTGGATGTATTTGTGTCAAGAGATATACAGTCAGAGGAGGAACTCTGTGAGATGTTTCAGCGTGATACATGACAGAAGCATTTCCACTCAAAACTCCCAGAGGATCTCACCAGCATGTAGAGATCAGTGGACGTGTGTGGACGTGTCTTCCTCAGCCTCAGGCCGGTATTGAACTGAATTTAGCTGGAGTGGATGAGTGTGCTCACCTGTGTTCCACCACAGAGCTTCCCTGACAAACACAAGAGCTGCTTTTTGAAGCACAATGAACTTTAAATGTGTCTGTGCCATGTGCTATTTAAAAACTGAAAGATCAAATAAACATACCATTAATCCTCATTTAATAATATTTGGAATAAAAGAATATCTTAATAGGGTTGCAGTTCTTTTCTTTCCTGTGGCTCCTTTTAAATGTTATTTTATTTCATTTTGTACCCATTTCTTTAGATTTGACGAGACAGTGTTTGTCTCAATGGGTCTGACGGTGATGCCTGGGGCACTGCATGCATGTCTGCGCCTCCCAGCTACTTTAAAATGAGCTTCTCAAGCCATAAACTGCTCATTTAACTGGCTTAGAGAACAGTCAAGCTACTCTTTTGAAAAGAAGTTAGACTCTCTACACTGAAAAAAAATTATTCATTGAATTTACAAAACAAATGTAAGGTAAGTGGTTGAAATCAATTTATTTTAGTTACATTTAAATAAACAAATTTAGGTGACTAAGTTTAAAAATATATATTTAATGTAGCTAAAATAAACAGTTTGTAAGCACTTACCTTAAGAAATTTAGTATAATTTTTTCACTTATTTTACAAATCTTCTTGCATTGAATCTGCTTATGCCATTATTATAATGATATCAGTGAGGGTTTTGAATGAATGAACTCAAATAGAGTGACATCATCAAACTTTAATAGATGCATTTATACTGAATAAAACAACAACAAAAAATGTATTTAACTTCAAAAATTGAGACATACAAAAAAAGCCCACGACTCAAATCAGTGAATCTTTTTGAAAGCTGTTCATTTACAGGAATTGTCCAAACAAGTCAATTCAATAAAATGAATTGGACTTTTCAAAAGCTAGATATAAGAGAGAAACCCATTTGAGATGAACCAGTTCACTAGAATGAACACAACTTTTTAAAAGATGAATTATGTGGTGTACTCCAGTTTTCTTGTTGTGACTATAATGCTATTTAAAAGTTACAAAATGTTTCTTACAGTGTTCTACTAACTTTACTTTCACCCAAAATATAACTTTTTTATATGTATTCTAAGAACATTAAAATGTCCAGTTTTTTCAGTTTTGAGAATGTTGATCTTAGAATGTTTTTCCTCAATGAGAACATATATCAAACATTAATGAAGTAATAAGAGTGCTCCATAAACATTATGTTTTTAGAGCGTTTTATCCTAACATTTATATAACTTTTAAAAAGCATGAGAATGTTCCCTGTTAGCTGGGTTACAGAAACAGTGATCACGACTCTGGAGATCCTGAGTGGATCTGTTTACAGGCCCATATATAATACAATATAAACTTCAGCTATATATATATATATACATAACAAATATGATTATTGTGCAGTTTTATTTTATTCCACACCATTAGTACAGTATATTCTGGCAGCCTTGGTGAAATTCCCCACCTCCATCTGTGATTGAATACTCCATGGTCAAAAGACAAATAAACAGCATCTGACACAGTTTTTTGTGTAGTAAAATATTTTATAGAGCTTTTAATGGATTCTGAAATTAAGCATTCACAAAGAATGAAATGTCACACTCCTTAAATTCACTTACTCCCAATATCTCTGCCTTAAATATCGCCGTGCGTGTATAGTTGTTAGATCATCTACATAAAAGCATTAAGCATGTGGAATAATTGATTCGTTGAAAGGTTTTCATAGTATAAAAGCTGGTGTTTTGACCCTCATTGCTCCAAAATGATGAATCAGTAATCTTGCTTCCATTTCTTACCTGTAATTCCTCTTTCATCTCTCTCTCTTTAATGTGTCCTTAGCGTCCCGTCTCCTGCTGTCTCTGTGTATCCATCGCTGTCTGCTGTGAAGTTCATCCCTTTTCAGGTAGTAAGTATTGGCTCAAAGGGTACATGAAGCAACAAAAAGCCCCTTCTAGTTTTTGACACACACATTATCACCATGAACTATAAATCTGGAAAATCAAATCAGAATAAATAGATGCAGTCCTCTCTTTTCCAACGACAAAAACAAACACTCAAAATGATTGACAGCTCGAGAGCGTTTCTGATTGGTCAACAATCAGAAACACTCAACTTGTAATTCCATAAGAAAACACTTATGGCACTTTCAAGGAACAGATAAATGAAAAAAGGACATAATGACAAAATTTGGTTTTGGGGTGAATTATTGTTTAAAGGACATTTTTGAGTCTGAAGGACTTTTTAAATTCTTTCCTTTAATTCCATTAATCTTGATTTTAAAAAGTCAATAAACAAAGGCTCTTTGTCAAGCGAATGATGTGCCTCTAAACAAGTTAAACCAGAGGACCAGTTCACATCAGAGACCTATCAGAGAGTTCACAGGAACCAGAAGCACTTCCTGCGGCTCTTCTTGACCGTCTGGAGGGCCTGTGGAGAGTCCTGCTGGCGCGGAGGAGGAAAGACCAGCTGAGGAGAGCTCTGCTCCGACTCCTGCTGCTCCGGGACCTTCCACACTCGCGTCACCTGCCCCTCCTGAAGCCGGAAGTCATGCTCCACACTGAAAGAGAGAGATGCTTACAGCTTTTACTGAGGAAAAAAGATGCAAGTTCTTTGAGAATGCACTGAATTAAAGTGGATTACAATCTGATGCTGGCTTTCAATTAGAATGAATGGTCTGGGGTTAAGGGTTTTGAAAAGTTCCTTACCCAAGTTTGCACATTAAGGGCCAGATTTACTAAACAGGGTAAATTAGCATGAGAGTGCAATCCCATAAAAGCACCAATGGGAGTGGAAAGTTCTGCGGCTGATCTATTGACAATGCACACATTAAAGGAGACAGACACAGCCAGATCATTTCCATAATGACCGATGCAATCTACCAAGTGCAGCACAAATTTGCATCTGGTTTAAGACATGCTTTTTGGGTGGTAAACACCAGTACATTGACCAGCACAAACCTTAGTAAATCATATTGCACGATTCATTTAAAAACTCTCCTACCATACATTTTGCGTCCTGAAAGAAAAACTCATACTAATGCATATGCAATAATGTCAGCCGCAAAACACCCACACACTTCACTCTTTACAAGAACAACTAACATTACAACTTACAATATAAATATTGATGTCTTAAATTCTTCACTTTGTGAATGTAAATAAAGGGAATCTAGCACATATTGTGTCCCAAATGTACATTAAACTCGCACTAATAAGCTGCATGTGTGTAAATGCCGCTATTTACACTGAAACAAGCAGTGCAACAGACTTCAGTAATTAAATCACACCCTTTGATTTAATGATCGTAATTTCATAATATATACGATTTCAGAAATATTTCAATTAATTGTGCAGCCCCATTTATTAGTCTTGATTTTACGTTTGATTTAATTAATTATTAGCTTTTCATCAACTCACTAACCCCCATTTGGGGAACCATGCATAAAGAGAAAATGCATATAATGTTATAGCACAGCTTGACTGATTCTATGCATAAAACGTTGGCATGTGAAAATCATTCTCTGGGAGTTTCAGAAGTTCGCTTTCATTTCATGTAAAATTAAAGTTTTGCGATTCTTAAAATTTTACACCAATTGGTATATGATCACAGAATAGTTTTGTGTGTGCGAACTAGCCTATTGCTTTAAAAATGTAGGGGGAAAACCCCTCAACAGAAGACATCATAATAGCTATAGCCTGCGGGAAAATAAAGGTGCATATAAATGCATATGAAGGTTTGGCGTTGACTTTTTGTCGGCAGTTCAGAGCTGACAGCTGGGATTGTTGCTGATGATGCACTGGCCCAGATAGCTGGCAAACGCTGATGTGGACATGAAGCAGCTTTCCCAGAGTACGGATAGAGTGCTGCTGAACAACACAGCCATAACTCTTCTAGCTAAATGAGACTAATGAGATCATTGTTCCTCTTATATATATTTATATGCACTCAATTTATTGCAGAGAGAGAGAGAGAGAGTCACCTTCATCGAGTGCTACCTTAGTTCCCGTGTCAATGCACTCACACACTTCACCTAAGATCCTCCCCAGAGAACGCCCGTGTCAGACAGACAGGGAACACTATGTGCTTTCCGTAACTATAGCACTTTTAAACCACTTCCACCCTCGTATCTTGCAGTCAGTCTCTCTGCATCGGCTTAAAGACCAAAGGCCGCATGTAGACGGTGTTTTCACACTAAACAGTCGACTACACTCAACAGAATGTTTGCACTCTTTTGGTTTAGTTGTTTAAGTGACAAACTAGTAAACTGAAGATAATCACTAGGCAAAAATTGCTAAAAGATTTGTATTGCACTGTAAAACAAATTCAAAGCTTCAAATTTAATTCAGTGTGTTACTTGCCACTCCTTGTAATTGTTTGTTAAATTTACTAGAAATTTCTGAATGAAAGCAACACCCCTTTTTCAGTATGCATTTAAGATAATAATAATCCAAAATTGTGATATCACTAGTCAAAACATTTTAAAAGATGAAAAAAGGTAAAATAAATTCTCAGCACATGATTTTGATAAAATCACTAGAGAAAATGCTAAAAACTCATATAGCGCTGTAAAAAAAATACTTTTGAAAGTTTATTTTAAATAAAGATTATTAAAGTATGTTTTAAAATAAAATTCTATTTCAGTTTGTCTACTTCAAAACGTCATGTTAATTGTGTTACTTGCTGTTTCTTTATAGTTAATTGTAGATTTTACTATAGCAATTTCTGAGTGAATATTGTTTCTAATTTTACACACACATATATATATATATATATATATATATATATATATATGAACATAAACATACTAACAATAAAAATGTATAGCCTGAATGTAAGTCGCTTTGGATAAAAGCGTCTGCTAAATGCAGAAATGTAAATATATATATATATATATATTAGAGGTGGGCATAGATAAATTTTTTTAATCTAGATTAATCTAGATTAATTTTGGAATTAATCTAGATTAATCTAGATTAAAATGGCTCATTTGAATTCTGCCGAAGGCATTCAGAATATGTGTGCTACCCAAATAATGACTAAAAGTAAGTCTTTGAGAACGGGTTTCTCAAGCCAGGTGGCGCATTAGACCAGGGGCGCATCTCCTGTTTCCAAAATGCATCACAAACTTTAATCTCTTCCCGTCCCAATCCCACGAAAAAACTGGAGGAAAATCCCGTTCCACTCCCGGAAGAATGACTCCCATTCCCTCCCACTCCCGTGTTGTTGTTTTTTTTTTTTTTTGCCGATAACTGTCAATTACAGTAAAAATATAGTACAGATCACAGCGTGCCCACCTTATTAGTTGAATAAAAACCCAAAATGTCGTTTTTTGTTATTATATTGAACTGAAAGCCATCTTATGCACAGTGTTGCACAGATTAAATTTCATGTAAGTCATCCATGCTAACACACACGTCTTCTATTTTTATTTTTTTAGACATTTCACTCTCTATAGATATATTTTTCTATGTACTGTATTTTTAGATATATTCGAGTTTCGAAGTTTCTCGCTCAAGTTCACATGAGACCTAAAGCGCATCCTGTTTGCTTAAAAGCGCAACGTTTCGTTGTTATTCTGAGTGCACACAAATAAACGTAGAGTCTTTACAGATTCGAAAGATGTATTAGGCTACTTTTATCTGTATGACCAAAAATGACGGAGATTTTAAGAGCAAGTGAGCGCACCGGAGCCTGTCCTGCAGCAAACGCGCTTCCACACAAACACTTCAATAGCGCACATTTCTCTAGGTTAACATCATATTGAGCGGCCATGTAAAGTTGCTACTACATACATCTTTCAGATGAAAAGCCATATTTGAGGTTGATGAATGATAGGTGAGCGTTTGGATGTCCTGCCCGATTGTATTACCACACAGACCAGCAGTTAACAATCTGTCCATCACGGACTGCGAGCCTCTAGTTCGAAGACTCGTTCTCGCCCCCTACAGTGCAATTCGGCTAGGTATACATCCGCGCTAAAATATCAGGGTGAAAGTCATCATAGCTTGCATAGTATAGACCCAGCTCCCAACCCAACTTTGAGAATAGATTAACGGCGATATTTTTTTTTATCGCCGATAAGAGTCTCACGTTAACGCAGCACGTTAACGCCGATAACGGCCCACCACTAATATATATATATATATATATATAACAACCCTGAAGAATCCTAATGGGAATTTTCTTACAGGATTCCAATATAAGATCAAAATGACCCACGAGCACACACACATTAAAAACTTTATTATTGGGGAATACAGTGTGTCCACATTTCAGTGTGCTGTTCAGAGAGTCCTATGTGTCTTCTTTGGTTGAAGTTGCAATGTTTTTGACTACCTGACGAATAGTCCAAACATTGTTTGTCTGCTATTAGAACAGCGTTGAACGCAGTCCTTTTGTTCTTCTGAAAGGCCTCCGGGATGATTTTGGATGATTTTGGTCAATGTTTTGGATGTGCACATGCCATTTCATTTTGTGGGACTGTAATACAACTCAAAACAAAAAGTATATCTTTTGGAACACATCTTTTATCTTTTAAAATAGTACAAAATGTTCCTTTAGGACATCAAAGAAATTGAATATAGCTAAATATTGTTTCAATACAATACAAACAGATCTATGATAAAGATACAAAATATTCTAAAGAATGTATTTTTCAGTCTTATTTCATTCTAAAAATTCCATCTGTCCTTCTCACATTCCATCAGGATTTTCTTGGTTGGGGACACTTCCAAATGCACTAAATGCATCTGTCATATTAAAAATGCAATTCTACAGCTACAGTTGTCGCTGGTTTTAATGAAATCGACTGCATGAGTTTGCTTTCATGCACAGAGAGCGCTTTCATTTCACCATGTGGATGGAATGAATTTGCTCCTTAAATGAAATGTAACTTGGGTACCACTCAGAAACTGGATGTTTACAGAAATCCAACAGAGCAAGAGAACGACTGAAACAAGTATAAAACTTGATGGTTAAACTATTTGCATCTAGCCATAAAACCCCACCAATGCTTTTCCCAATGCTTGAGTCTCAGGTGATGTTGCTTCAGCACCCATGAACACCAATCAGACTGCTTAAAACTCGCTGATTAGTACTTGTTGTGATTACAGATAGACTTTAGACTGAATTAAACACCTGTGATTTAGTATTGTATGCATGAGCACAATAGACATGTCTGTGATTGGTTAAAATAAAAAATGTAAATAGAAACAGTAGATCTAATCAACACTTGTAATAATTAATCACAGGAGCTGTAATCATGATTATGTATTTGATGAATTGTACAGCTCTAACTTCAGTGAGACTAGTTTAAATTTAAGGAGATTTATAGAATGTTCATCTTTCCTAAGCGTGCAGTGAAATGGTTTATGTTTTCCTGTCATATGGAAATAAATAGCACTTTATTTTCTATAAATCAACTAGGTACTTAATTTCATATTGAGAAATTGGGTTCTTTAGCTAAATAAATGTGCAAACATGTCACGGAGAAGCCCATTATTTGGGTTTCTTTCACAGTTGTGCAGTGAATTACAGTATGAGTGTTTTAAGAGATCCCAGCTGACAGGTCCTAACACTCTCAGAAGATTCTCTCAAAGATAAGGAACACATCTTCTTCTTTAATAGCAGTCATCTGGCCTTTAATATTCTTCTCAAAAACATTGTTAATACATTAATCATATAACTGTTTTTCTTAAGTGTTTTAGTTGGACATTCGTCTCACTTTTTTAACAAACTTATAATACATTTAAAAAAAAAATGACATTTTGAATGTAAGAATCAGAAAAAAAACATTTTCAGAATGTTAATAGAATGTTGTTCAAAGTTATCTGGTTTTCAATAATGTTCTCAAAATATTTATACATCATTCATGGAACTTTTTTTTTCTAGAAAACTTTTATTTGGATTTCAGAACGTTCAGAGAACATTCAACTGTTTCCAACATTTGAAAAATGATCAAATGAAATGTTCCCTTAATGTTCACACGACCAAGAAAGAAAATCTGGACATTTTGAATGTTCAGAGAACAGCAGAAATAATGTTTTCATAACTGAAATGTTCTTCCAGTAACATTAATATAATGTTGTTCAATGGTATCTGGTCTTTAATAATGTTCTCAAAATATATATACATCTTTAAATTAAATGTTTTAGTAGGAGAAATGTTCAGTGTACATCAACAATGAATGATATTTTCATAATTTGAGAATGTTAGCAAAATATTCTAGGAAGATTTTTTAGTCACAATTTATGTTAAGGTCCAATTCTCACCATTAACAAACCATTAAGTACGACTTCTGCCTCAATAAACTCATAATTTGCTGCTTATTCATAGTTAGTAAGGTAGTTGTTAAGTTATTTATTGGGTAGGTTTAGGGATGTAGAATATGGTCATGCAGAATATGTGCTACATCCAATATGTTAATAATAGATATGCTAATAAGCAACTAGTTCATATTTATTTATTTAGTCATTTAGCAGACGCTATTATCCAAAGCGAAATAGAAATAAGAGTGAGAATTGGTTCCTATACTTTATTTTTTTTTTATCAGCACAATCTTCAAACTATTGGATATTGATATCAGCACTTTTCATCTATATGCATATATTCTCCCATTTCTGCACAAACTTTTGACACGCATGGAAACAAAGTGAAGTTTTATGCATGAGGCTCCAGGTCCAGAGAATCAAACCCTGCGTCGTTCCACCCACTAGCGCTTCCAGCATTTTCTCCTTCCAGATAAATCATTTCAGAAAAAAAGACCTGCTGAGAAGGAGAGGAGCGCTCTGTCCCTCCCAGCAGTCCTAATTACCTCGCTTCTGGTCCTGAGAATGGATGGACTAGTGTCTGAACTCGATATTACTTCTTCTACCCCGTCTTTCATTCACACCTCGCCTGAATTCAACGACGCTCTTGTAAGCGTTGTGCCGGGTACAGAGCCTCTATTTTAAGCTTTTTAAGAAGAGTGTGTCTTTTTCAGCTATGCACGAAATGACGTGCCTCTGTGTGGGCTGCAGTCGTACCCATGGGGAGGATATGGCTAATATGGGTGGGCTGAATTTGATAAAGAAGTATTAACGAGATTTGTCCTAATTTAGAGCATCGTAAGCATCAGTGGGAGAAGCTCAGAGCTCCTCTGGGAATAAAGCATCTCTATAGCTGGAATCCATGGAGGGGAAGCCTGTAAAGACATTAGCAGTCTTGAAGGGCGGTAAATAACTTCCCTGCATATTTATGAGCCGATGGAGTCGTACGGGGTGATTGACGTCTAAATTCCCCGCCACAGACTTTACGAGTGCATTTAGTATTATGTCACCGTCATGTCAGCCTGTCAAATACAGACGTCATGTGTCAGAATTGACTTGTGTAGTGTACATCAAATGCAGTAAAAAGATCGCAAATGTCAAAAAGTAACCCAAAGCTAAATGAAAACCATGGGGATGCTCAGAATGGCACCGTTGCACACACTGTCAAAAGTGCAATTGTTTCCTCAAAGAGCTAATGTACATGATTAAATCCGTAAAATATTTTGTTGGTATAAATTCATGTATTTAAGTCAATTCAGTGATTTTGACTTGAATGAAAACTGTTAATCTAGATGTTAACCACCATATGCAGCATGCACATGATACACAAATGACCTACTAAAAGATTTAAAAAAAAATCATGATTTGGAATCTTTAAAAATCTTTTTAAAATGCTTTTCATTTGCAGAAATAAACAAACATAAATATTATTAACAAAAATATATAAAAATATATAAATATAGTTAAATAGTTCAATTAAATATATATAAATCCATTGTTGTTGTTCATAAAAAACATTCATTACGAAAAAAAATTATTATATATATATATTAAAATAAGATATAATTATATATAAATAAATAAAATAGTTTTGAAATGATAAATTGCATTAAACAACAATGACAACAATGCAACAACACTGATATTTATATTACTGCATATTTTTTTGCATATACTATTAGTAAATAAAAGGCAGCATGCTACACATGTTTATTATAATTAACTAAAACTAAGCAAATCTAAACTTAAATAAATAAACAAAACATTTGCATTTATTGAAATAAAATAAACATTAACTTAAATTGTATATAAAAGAAAACCTAAATTATTTCTCATTTTCATTTACTTGATATACTACATGTGCTTAATGTACTAATAATTTCAGACTAAAATAATAAAAATTATTAATAAAAACTCTAATTGTATATTACAATATAACTGTTCCTACGTGCTGTACAGCATGCAGCCTACAGTATTACATTCTGAACACCGCTAATGAGACAATCCAAGTAAAGAAAGACGTGTAAACAGAGCGTTACAAATAAGCACAGGGTGAGATTTGTGAGAGGATGAGCAGATAATGAAAGAGTTTCCTGGAGCCGATGGAGTGTGTGGATGTGATACGGCTGCACCGGACAAAGATTCACACAATCGGCTGATGTCTGGAAGATGGAAGGTGGATCACGAGGTGAGACTGGAAAGGGTGGAGAGAGACTGTCAGACTGTGAGAGACACTGGACAGTGTAATTACGGTTTAGGAAGACACCTCTGCGAGGTCAACCGATAACTCCGCTGCATCGCTGTTGTGTTATTGAGAAGAGAGATGCACAGTGATTGTGCTTTCCATCGCAACGGTAGATGCATAGTTTGATTTATTTAGAGTTTCAGAAGAGATGTCAATAATGTCTCAAACTGTGCTTGTATTTACCAAGGCTGCAAAGTCAGTGATCTCAATATGAGCCTATTTCAGAAATAATTTCATCAAATTATCCTAAAATCAAATGAATACACAAATATGAGTTACTATCGACATTTCTACATAGCGTTATACTCTAAATGTCAACAACTGTCTCATATTCTTCTGAAACTAATTTATATTCCTCTAAGATTTATTTATTTATCTATCATAAATAAATAATATTTTAGCTGCGGTCCAAATTCACTTTATATATTTATACTCTTAGTAAATGTTAACAATAATCTAATTTGTCTATAAATAAAATAATTGCATTGTATTCTTCTAAAACAAAAAAAATAAATACAAATTAATAAATGGGGTTCCCCAGGGCTCGGTTCTTGGACTCCTCCTCTTCTCCACATACACTACATCACTGGCTCCCATCATACAGGCACATGGCTTCTCCTACCATTTCTATGCTGATGACACACAGCTCTATCTCTCATTTCGACCAGATGATCCAACGGTAGCTGCACGGATCTCAGGCTGCTTGGCGGACATCTCGGCATGGATGAAAGAACATCACCTACAGCTCAACCTGGCAAAGACTGAGCTTCTTGTCTTCCCTGCCATTCCAACTCTACAGCATGACTTCACCATCCAGCTAAGTTCTTCTACAATTACCCCATCAAGCTCAGTCAGAAATCTTGGTGTAATCTTCGATGACCAGCTGACCTTCAAAGAGCACATTGCAAAGACTGCTCGATCTTGCAGGTTTGCACTACACAACATCAGAAAGATCAGGCCCTTTCTGACAGAGCATGCTGCACAACTTCTTGTCCAGGCCCTTGTCATTTCTAGACTGGACTACTGCAATGCTCTTCTAGCTGGACTTCCATCAAACACAATCAAACCTCTACAAATGATTCAGAATGCAGCGGCACGACTGGTCTTCAACGAGCCCAAAAGAACCCATGTTACACGTCTCTTTGTGTCCTTGCACTGGCTACCAGTTGCAGCTCGCATCCAGTTCAAGACACTGATGCTTGCATATAGAACAACCACAGGCTCAGCACCCGCCTACTTCCACTCACTATTACGAATCTACATCCCCTCCAGAAGTCTGAGATCTGCTACTGAGCGACGCCTCGTAGTACCATCACAGAGAGGCTCAAAATCACTCTCCAGAACATTCTCGTTCACCGTTCCTGGCCGGTGGAATGATCCCCCCCCCCCCCCCCCCCCCATCCGGACTGCTGGATCCCTGTCAAATTTCAAGCAACAACTGAAAACTCATCTCTTTCAACTCTACTTGACTATATAAAAAAAAAAATAAAAAAAAAAATGGAACTTTCACTTTTTCAAAATCTTCATCTTTCTCTTTATCTTTCTCTCCTTCCCTTGCTAGCTTGTACTTATTTGAACAATGCCTGAGACTTGGTATTATGGGCACTTCCTCTGTCTGTTTGCCTCTTCAAGATTAATCGCTTTATGTACTCCCAATTGTAAGTCGCTTTGGATAAAAGCGTCTGCTAAATGACTAAATGTAAGTGTAAATGTATATTATTTATTTAATATATTATTTAAATTATAAATATTATTTGAGCTGCTATCCACATTCACTTTAGAATTCTATACATTTAGTAAATGTCAATAATTGTTTCATATTCTTTTAAAAATAAATACAATAATTGATTTAATAGTCTTCTAAGATTAAAAATAAAAACTAATAAATACAAATAATTGGATATGTGATTGACATCCAGGTTATAGTTGGATTACAATACTCTTAGTAAATGTTCTATTTTTATAATAATAAAATAAAATATTTGTCATTAGACTAAAGCTACAAATTAATAAAATCAATAAATATTATCAGAGGTGCTATACAAACTCATTGTATAGCTCAATACTCTTAGTAAATGTCAACAATTGTCTCATATTCTTCTGAAACAGAAAAAAATACAAATAAATACATAGATAAATAAATACAATTACATACATTTAAATAAATAAATACAAAGTTTTGAGCTGCTATACACATTTGTTTATAGTTGTATACTCTTAGTTAAAGACAACAAATGTCTCATATTCTTTCAAAAAAAAATAATAATAATAATATTAAAATAAAAAATGGCCACATTCACTTCCACTTGCAATACTCTGTTAATGACAACCATTTTCTCATTTCTTCTCAGGAATTTTTGCAGAAACAAGCGAAACAACGATTAACATTTGCCTAGCAGAAGATACATTACTCGTTTCATTTGAACTATAGTAGATCACACTTGAGAAGACGCTGTGATCCAGCTCTGTGTCTGTATGTTTGATAGCAGGAGGAGCTGAATTACTGATATCAGCACTGAACGGTTGTGCTGTGAAATCCCATGTAAACAAGTCACTGTGTGTGCAGATAAAATGTGTTGAAAAGATATTGAAAATGTAGCATGACTATCAAAACAGCCACTAAATAGTATGCATAATGTTTAAGCATGTGATTTTCTGAATGACGTACATGTATAATGATTTCATATTATGAGCTTTTGTGTGCTTATATCAGCATCTGATGGATTTAAAATTTACTGTTTGTTCAACATTACACAACATTCATTCCTGTAGCCTACAGCTCTTTATAATATTGTTACTGAATTTGAGGTTATGTTTGGAAAAGCAAAATAATGTACCACTTTTACTATTTCTGCAGTATACATTTTATACTATATTGTTTGGAGAATTAGAGTTGTTAATGTTTTGAAAGAAATATCTGCTGCTCACCCAGGCTGCTTTTATTTGATAAAAAATATGTGAATAGAGTTTGAGTGGCCAAAAACTCTCCAAGGATCACAGCTGGAGAATAGCAGAGATTAGTTTAATATTGGGGTCAGAAAGCCTAAATATATATATATATATAAAAGCTCCTGCATCACCACATGTTGTTCAAATGGGTTTCAAGAAAAAAACTCCTGGCTCATCCAAAAACAATCTCCAGCATATTCAGTTGTCAGACACGACTGGAACTTTAAATGGGACTGGCTTCCCATTCTCAGATGAAACGAAAAAAATAGCTTTTTGTCAGCAAACCAACCAGATGAGTTTAATACAAACAGGGATTAAAAGTACCCCATGTCCACATTAAAAATACTGCTGTATCTTTAATGTTGTGGGCCTGTTTTTCTGCCGGAGGTCCTGGACGTCTTGTTCAGATGCATGGCATCATGGATACTATAAAATACCAACAGATTTAAAAAAAAAATCTAAACCTGACGACCTCTGTTAGAAATCTTATAATGGACCATATTTGTATCTTCCATCAAGACAATGATCCAAAACAAACATAAAAAACAACACAAAAATGGGTCACTGAGCACAAAATGAAGCTTTTGCCATATCCATCCCAGTCCTCTGACCTGAACCCTGTAGAAGATGAGTGAGGTGAACTGAAGAGGAGAAGCTGTGAATCTGAAGGGTCTGGAGTGATTCTGGATGAAGGAATGGTCTCTGATCTCGGGTCAGGTGTTCTCTGACCTGGACCCTGTAGAAGATGAGTGAGTGAACTGAAGAGGAGAAGCTGTGAATCTGAAGATCTGGAGATATTCTGGATGAAGGAATGGTCTCTGATCTCGTGTCAGGTGATCTCTGACCTCATCAGGCATTACAGGAGAAAACTCAGAACTGTTATCTTGGGAAAAGGACGTTGCAATAATTGGGTGCCAATAATGTGAGTTTCCCCCCACTTTCCATTGTTTCACTTCAATGAAAGCTTAGAATTGTGTAAAAAAAAATGTAATGAAAGATCAAAAGGATAAACAATGCAGATTTATTTGCACAGCCACCTTTGCTCATATTTACCAAAGGTGCCAATATTAGTGAGCAGCACTGTATATGTATATATAGTCAAATAGAAAACAGTTACTTGAAATTGTAATCATTTTTGCACAATAGTACTGTTTTTACTATATTTCTGATCCAATAAAATAAATGCAGCCTTGTGTAGCAGAAGCGGCTTCTTTCAAAGACATGACAAAATCTTATTCATTCCACACTTGAGAAGTTAAGCAATTTGTACAGGACATTAATTGAAAATAAGAACTGCATGTATTTCTAAGATGAAATATAATTGACTGTATATATAAATGCAGGCACTTAGCAGTTTATACAATGTACAAAATTGGCATTGCATTGTGAAGATTTGGATTTGCATTTGGTTTCTTGGCATGAATGCATTGTTTACATGTGTGAGTACCGCCACAATGTCTGATTAGCAGTAATCTCTCATGCTAATCTGTAAACTGCGTACACGAATGCACACATTTATCTGTAGATTTACGATTGTATTTACAACACAGCCGGAATTAAGGACAAGTGCCTGGCAGACAAGATTTACACCGTTTTCTGCTGATACCACGACTCGCTCGGCCCTGTTTGATCAGCCTGTGCTACTCGACCGATTCAGCCACGTTAAAGCAATGCAAGCATCGCCTCCTGTTTAACTCCCAGCCCTCAGAGGCTTTAGCTGGATTCATGTCCGTTTTACATCGGTGGCCGGTTATCTGGCATTCAGATCTGATTTGTAAACTTCGCGATCACGCCGGAGAGCTGTTTATCGGGACAAACTCTGCAGCTTTGAAATGGAAATCTGCAAATCTGTTCACGTCACTCTTATCTGATGGAAAGGAGCATTCATTTGCACTTGAAAGGGCTTTTTGATTTCAAGGTTGTAAACAGTGTGTGCGAGTATGTGTGTATGTGAGGACAAAGGTGTGTGTTCCCCGACTGAGTAAAGGCATGAAAATGCCAAGTGCACCCATGGGGACGCCCCTGCCCACACTAAATAAATACAAGCCCTTAGAGGACAGATGCATCTTTATTTATTCCTTTCTGCAACTTACAGTACAGAACTACCAGATTTACTAACAGCCGGCGCAAAAACTACCAATGCTGGGCAGTAACTGATTACATGTAATCTGGATTACATAATCAGATTCCAAAAATGAAGTGCTTTTGTTAATGTGTTTAATGCACTTCATGTTATCAGTGAACATATTATATTTTCTGGCGCTAATCTGCTAAATGCAACTACACTCTAAAAAAAAGAATGTGTTGGCTAAACACACACATACATACATACACAAACAAACAAATTAATACATGTAGCTGTTTGCATCAATCTTTATCAGTGTCAACTTCTAATGAAATTACAGTATGTTCAACCAATATATATATAATATGGGTTTGGAACGACACAAGACAGAATTTTCATTTGTGGGTGAACTATCCCTAAAAAATATATTTGAAAAAAAAATGCACAGCACTACATGTGCATGTGTACACCATGAGAGCAGTTAACGGATCACCTCTTCCAGTAACCCGCCCAGATCTTTAACTGCATTGTTGTGGAAAATCATTGGCTCCAACACTGTACAACAGCACTCTGAAATCCACACGTGCGTTTCTCCTGAATTCATGTATGGTGTTGGCAGAAAGGATAGTCCCTGCACAACAGAGTTAGGTATAACACGTTACTGTAATCAAATTACTTTTCCTAGTAACGCAGTAAAGTAATGAGTTACATTTTAAATGTATGTAATTTGATTACAGTTACTTATGTCAATAAAATTACATTAATTAAGTTACAGATGCGGTGTTAAAAAAAAGAAGTAAAAATTATGTTTTGAAGTTTTTGGCTGGTCAATAGGGGGCGCTGGGCGCCACCCCCATCAAGAAAGAAACCAACATCATGTTTCAAATAAGTAAAATCTATATTACAAATTAATCACGAAATTGAATTGTTTAGTCATACTATTTGACTGGTAATAATGTTAGCCCCTATTAAAAATCCCCAAAATCAAAACTGTATTTTGTTTGTGTGTGTGTGGGGCGCCGGACTAATGGGTGTCTATTAGGT
The DNA here is from genome assembly GCA_027422435.1 of Schizopygopsis pylzovi. NCBI lineage: Eukaryota > Metazoa > Chordata > Actinopteri > Cypriniformes > Cyprinidae > Schizopygopsis > Schizopygopsis pylzovi. The sequence goes on from CM049820.1 coordinate 4,856,028, forward strand.
CTGTAAACTTTTGAAACGCATGTGACTTCGCTCCGCCCATTCTAGACTGTCAAATAGGCCCAATCTCTTTTCTGAGATGAAAGTAAATTCGACGTTAACTTTACACAAAAAATTATTTCACAAGATATTCAAATGAAGAAAAACATAAAATACAAATGCAGATCATGGAGATTGGACAGAGTTGGCGAGCAGGATGCGATGTAAGTCATGCCTTTTATTGTTTGTTCTGATCGTTATTTCAAAGTCTTGTCACCGAAGCGTTGGCAATGACACGGAAGGTAATTAAAACAATGCAGTTTAACTTGAGAGTGAATCAGGGTATACAAATAATAGGCCTAATTATGTATTTCAGTCAATATTAAATTAATGAAAGAACTATGAGTTTCTCTTTGTAGTGTATTTTTTTTTAGGTTCGATAACTTGAAAAGTAAAGCAAATTTGAAGGTAACTTGAAAGAACATTGTAATTAGTAAAATATTAATTAGTCATTACTTTTTAAAATTAGTGATTACTTTTTAAATTCAGTAATCAGTAAAATAATCAAATTACAATTTTAAAGAAGTAATTAGTAATTTATAGTGGATTACTTTTTTTTGTAACTTACCCAACACTGCTGCGCACTAACAACACTTCGATCACCGTCCATATCTTACAAGCATTTATATGATCTCTCATATGTGAGAGGCTTTGTGCTGAGAGCCGTGAAACTCTGAGGTTTAATGAAATACGGGAGTACATGTCGTCCCTGCTCGGGTAATAGCTTGTAGTGTTATTGCTCACCTTCATGTTTTTATAATGACTGAGGCTCTAAGCAGTCTGAGACTATGAGCCCTATAGAGAATATTTGGGAAGAGGAAGGGAAATCCAGTGTGTGGAAAGCAAGCAAATATTCGGACTGAGTGCAGATGGGAGAAAGTGTGCAACAATCAAAATCAACATTATATCCCAAGCAACTTACAAATATGTCTCTTCAGTGATTCTGTGTTCACGTTTATGACTGTATAACTATCAGAGGTTATCTCATTCAGAATCTTTCCCTTACAGTGATAAAAAAAAAAAACACTTTACTTTAGATATTCTTCTCTGCAGTCAGTAACAGACTGGCTCATAGGTGACATAAAGCATCAGTGCTCTGCACACAGCTGTCACAGACCTGCCCTTCATTTCTCTCTCATCCAAAAACTCTCTGTTCCACTGGAATCAGAATAACTACTGAAAACACCACTGTTACTGACAAACAGATGCTGCTTGGTTGTCAGTCGAGCAAGAATTGAACATCTTGCACTAGAAATGATCCTCTGAGCCACTTTAGCTCATGCTGAACACTGAAATGATGGGTACAGCGATGGTAAAGACTAAATAAATGCAGCCTTGGTGAGCATAAGAGACATGAAACTTCTATACATATATAACACATAAAAACTGTGACGTTTTCTCTCCTGGATTCTCTAGCAATGCAAGGATCTGATCTCAAAACGTGTCTCTTTCCCTCTTTGGCAGCACTGAAAGATTTCTGCACGTCACTGCTGAGCACAAACTCTCTTTACAATTATATTTACCAGCGTGTGCAATCTGAGGTTTGCTGTGGCGTAAGCAAAACATCAGAAGTTCCAGTTGAAGTGTCAGCACTCGAGAGTTTATATGGAAACCCTGAACAGGGAGGTGAGATCAGGGCTGTAGTCGACAGACCTGATGTTTCATGTGGCAATTAGCAGTGCATTTATATGAAACAGATGAACACAATAATAGTCAGAAATACATCTGATTAAAGGTATGACAGCAAATTATGTCAAAGGTTGAAAAACACATTGAATATGTATAAATCCTGATTATTTCACAGATATAAAATGGCAGTTTTGCTAAAAACTTCTAGGGTATTTGTCAGTAAACTAGTAAGTGCCTCAAACAAAACTCTGAAAATCCCACTAGCTTGTCAATTTTGGCAAACCCAGCTAGTAGTTCTTCCTCAAAAGCATATATAACATACCCCACTCTGTAGCTTTTAACAATTTTATTTTAATGGTATTAAGATGCTATTATACTTTTTATTAAAAAGTGGAATTTATTTTTGAATTTTTTATTTTCCATTAATCCATTTTTATTTGAAAAGTTATTTACTTTTGTTATTTTTGTCTGTCATTTCTATTAGTTTATATATATATATATATATATATATGGATATACATAAAACTGTAAAATTGACAAATGTAAAATAAAATAACTTAAACAATTAAAATAAATGTTAATAGTAATTGTGTGTGTGTGTGTGTGTGTGTGTGTGTGTGTGTGGGCATGTTTATGTGGTTTATGAGGACACAAATTTGTATAATGACATGGGTATGACATAGGTATTACAAGGAGAAGGTGATTTATGAGGACATTTTCAGTGTCCCCATAATTTAAAACGCTTATAAATCATACAGAGTGAGTTTTTTTGAGGGAAAGTTGAAATGCACCGTCTCCTGTGAGGGCTATGTTTAGGTGTAGGGTAGGTGTAGGGCAATAGCACATACAGCTTGTACAGTATAAAAACCATTACGCCTATGGAGAGTCCCCGTAAACCATAAAAACCAACATGTGTGTGTGTGTGTGTGTGTGTGTGTTTTTGTGTGTGTGTGTGTGTGCGTGCGTGCGTGTGTGCGTGCATGTGTGTGTGTAATTTCAGTTTTATTCATAGTATATAAATTTAAGGAACTGAAAAAAATGTTTTATATTATATCTTGATCAATGTTTATTTGAATGAATGTTTTTTATATGCATTTATTTTTTATTTCACTGGAGTAGCCCTGCTTTTAACATGACTTAAACATAACTACCGGAAAACTGAAATTTTACGAGTGCATTCCAGTTTTGATTTAAAAATGCATCAGAAAATCAGTGGCAATCCATGCTTGAGCCAGTATGACACAATCCGCATCACATTGATTGTGGATCTGGAAGCTTCTCACATGAAATGTCCCCTCCATCAACCCTGTTTCCCTGCAGATTCATATTCACATGCAATACTGTGACCTCAATAAAAAGCATGTCAACAGTATACTTCCCCCCACCAGACTAACCCCACACTGATTAAACGCACTCCTGCACAATGCTTGTGATTCATACAGAGACCAAGCATGACTACATGATAGGCAGCATCTCAATATTCGCCATAACACCCATGTCAATTTCACGCACACTACCTGAACATTATGCCACGCCACTGTGCACTTCTGTCCAAGCAGACTGAGTCAGGAGATGAGACATTTGTTCTACAGACACTGCAGTGCAACTGAGCCTCTTGTGTTTGCGGAGCAGGTTAATGTGTTCTGGCTTGACAGACCTCCACACAGGTTTATGTAAATATGGCTTTTCTAATAAAATCACACAGGATTTTCCCTGGGCTGAAAGTAATGAAGTCTCAGCACTTGTGTTTATACTGGTCATCTTGTTACTAGGAGCTGATTGAATTGTGGACGTACTCGGCTAAAAGCGATAGCATCGTTTTACTGTCAGTGCACGTTTATGCATGTTTAAGCATGCTGAAATAAATCTAAATTGGTTGAACGAGAAGCTAAAAGGGTCAGACCGGGTGTGCTTATGATGGAGAAGAAGCAAAACAACACTGAAAGTCTCTTTTTGCACAACTGAGTGTAATTTTGAATAATACAATTCTCACCCTAAAGCCTGATAAATTACTTTTCAAAGCAAAGAAATCATCTCCTAATGGCCTTCAATTAGATGAGTGAATGTGCAAAGATATGAATCATATATCATCCCAAAATACAATTATGTTTTGTAAAAGAAAATCAAGAATTTTGAATACAGATTTTGCATTATGAGATTATATTCATAATTTATCAAATTTGAACTCCTCTACAGTTCTTGGTAGAGAAATATAACATGAAATATTATAGTTTTTTTCCACATTACAATAATGAGAATTAGAGGGGACATTTTCTGAAAGCATATTTTAAAGAAATAGTTAGACCGCATTTCCCCGCAGTTTAGGTCTATTTTAATTTTAGGAAGTGTGTTTCTTTTATTTACGCCACTAAATAATTCTTTGTAAAGTGCATTTCATCTTGTGTGTGCCTTCATGGGCCTGATAAGCAATGTATATTTTGCGAAATGCAACCTTTCTCCACAACTCTCCAGCTGTGGTCCTTGAAGAGTCTTTAGTCACTCGAACTCTCCTTCTCACCGTACATTAGGACGATATAGACACACGTCCTCTTCCAGGCAGTTTTGTAACATTTTATTTTGATTGTAAATTCTTAATTAAAAATGCCCTGATGGTGGAAATGGGAATTTTAACTGCTCGAGCTCCTTTCTTAAAGCCACTTCACTAATTTGTAAAGCTAAATTATCTTTTGATACACATCAGAAATATATTATTTTATTATATTTTTTTCTCATTGTGATGATGATTAAGGGAATTTGGGCTTTGTTTTCCCTCCTATTTATATTTCTGTGAAACAGGAAGCCATGGCTGGATAATTTCATGTTCATAATCACAATGGAGTGCTAAAAATTGTGAATATGAATAGAAATTTACTTCAGAGATATTTTACTTATTAGAATTTCTAGGGGTACCAATAATTGTGTTCAACGTGTATTTGAGAAAAATATTTATTTCATAATGAGATTTTCCCCCATTTTCAATTGTTTTAGTTCAATAAAAGGTTACATTTTTGTGATTATTTTAAATAAAAGATCAAAAGGATTTATAATGCAGGTTTATATTCAGAGTCTTCTTTGATCATATTCACCAATATTTCTGACCACGACTGTATCAGCCGCGATTTCTTTAAGACTGCAAGGGAAGCTCAGCTTCCCCTATAATTGTCAAAAAATGAATGGTCAAATATATGTACTATTATGTTAACATTTTATTGACTAAAAATGCATTAAACACGTTCATCTCGAATGAAAACAATTTCGTTCAGAATCAGCTACTTAGGTCGGCTGACTCGATTTCCTTCTCATTCATTCCCGTAGCGTACAGTGCATTACTCTGTTGAAGCCCAGCGTCCATTGACTTCAATGGGGCTGCTTTAAACAGTTTTTTTCAGTGCTTAGAAACAAGACGGTCATTGGATAATGCTGCGATTATGTCCCGCCCACGGACGCTCAGCGTCTCTGGGATGAATGGAGGAGTGGGCTGGCCCGGACTCCGAGCGTCTGCGTGATGATTGGAGGGTCTGTCATCTCTTTTTAATCCACTTTTATGTCCTAAAACGCTCGTTTTTTGGGGTCGACAGCTTATAAAAATTTATGTATTGTTATTTTTTAGCTTGTTTGCTATACACATTGTCACATATCAGCTTTTAGACATTTTTTTTTTTTTTTTTTTTTTATAAATAAATGTCAAGGAGGCGGCAGCTTCTCGCAATGCAAAGAGACGGTTGGTGTGGGCGTGGGCGTGGTCTTCAGATTATGACGCGTATCACTCTGTGTCTCCATTTCCAACTCAGTCCCATCGCGGATTTTGCATGTGCAGTCGAAAGACAAACTGCTGCAACCTTCATCGTATATTTCACACAATTTCACACCACATTCATTGTTTCAGTTTAACATAATTCCCACATTTCCTCCCGTTGAGTTAAATATATATATATATATTAGATCGTTTGTTCATTAATTCATATAGTCTGAACTAGCCAGCTAGCAAACTGCACAGCAGGTGTAGAAAGGAGCTTCTCCCGTTTAAAGCGGCTCAAGTCCTACACCCGTAACACAATGGGCCAAGGCCGTTTAAGCAGCCTAGCTCTGCTGGCCATTGAGAGGACACTGGTCAAGTCACTGGAAAATAAAGATGGAGGAAGGCAACGACAGAATGACAGAGAGATTTCATTGGCTATACTGTAAAGGACTGAGGTCGTGTTTTATGAGGAGGTCTCTCAGCATTCACTGATGTATTAGCTAATAAACACACAATAAATAAATCCCCTGGGTCAAATCCTTCCTTCTCCTTATACATTTTCCTCCCTTCAATCTCAGTACCGCAATTAAATGGTCAATAGGTCACAAAATGACCCCAATTAACCAGAATGAGCTTCCATATAGTGTTGGAAAATGACTCCATATGATTGTGTGAGGAAATAGGCTCTAAGTGTGGATACGTGAGCGCAGTGATATTTTAGTATTATACGCATACTTATTTATATACAGTATATATTATTTGTACATTTTTATACTACATTTATACAAATATTATATTATTTATTAATATTTTGCATAAGCTTTTATTTTATATTTTCATTTTAGTTAATGTTTTAATAATTTTGTTATGTGCTTTTATCAATTCTAATATTATTATCTTATTTCTTTTATCTTTAAATTATTTTATTTTCATTTTTAGATTTGGTAATTCTAGTCAACTGAAACATTTTATTATTTTAGTAACATTTCTCATTTGTGTTAAGGTTTTTTGAGTTATCATCTAATATTTACATTTTATTTCAAGTTTATTTTGATTAATACAATGTACTTTTAATAGTTTTAATTTTGTCTTAAAAATGCTCCCAATTAACCAATATAAGGTTCCATATAATGTCAGAAACTCACACTGAAACATGGAAAGTGGAGACATGCGAGCCTGTGTGCGGATACTTTAATATTTAAACCAATTTATAAACTTATTAAAATTATTATTTGATAAAAAATTTATTTTTACTTATTCATATTCAACATTTTAAATTATATTCAGTTTTCATTTTAATTTTAGTTTGTTTTTGTAGTTTTGTTATTTCAGTTTTTAATATTTCTATTTAGCTTTTTATGCATTTTTTATTTCAGCTTTTAAGTTTTGGTATTTTTATCAACATAAACATATTTTATTTCATTTAAACTTTTCTCATTTTCACTAATCGCTAATTTTGATCACTACATATCACAATTTTTTTTTTAACAACTTGTTTTTTATATTTTTAGCTTTAGTTAAAACACCCCCATTTAACCAGAATGAGTTCCCTTATAGTGTTGGAAGTAATTTAGTAATTTAGCTTTTGTAATTTAGAGTTATATATATATATACATTTAGCTTTCGTTTTTATCTAATACTTGCACTGTATTTTATCTCAGCTTTATATAAATTAAGAAAAAACTATTTTAGTTTGATTTAGAATTTTAGTTAAAACTAACACAGCGTGAGCATATGCACTAACTTCTGCATCCCAGCTACAGTTCGATGAATTCAGTATTAGTTTGTGTCATGATAAGATGACCCTGTTGTGCTGACGACTTTGACCTCAGGCTAAATCAAGCCCATCTGTAACATTAGAGAGAAGATTAAACACACACACACACATTCATCCTGCCCTGCTCTCTGTACTTTATGTCCAAAACATCTCTCTCCTCAGACGAACGATCCGTTCTCAAGCGTGAGGAACAGTGGGGCCACCATGTGTTCATGGGAAGCCAGGGAGACTCAGCCGTAGATTTGAACATTCTCCGTTTCTTACACTGCAATGTTTTCACACGCGCGCGCGCGCACACACACACAAATGCAGCAGGTGTGGAAGGCCGAGATAGAGGATGTATCCGGTGAAGTGGAAGAGCAGGGCAGACACGTTCACCAGCCGTGTGAAAGATAAGAGGAAAGAGAATTATGCTTCAACAACAGCCTTTACATTAATTGCCATCCCTTTCTTTGAATCTCGTGCGTGTGCTGCTGTTCGTTTATTTGTTTGTATTTGTGTTGGCTTGTGCATCCTGACAGCTTAGCTTTTGCATGTTGATGAAACTCGCGGGTGCAAGCGTGTGAGTGTGTATCAAGCCAGCGGACGTTGGGGAGTTATTGAGTGATGGCCGCTGGAGCAGAAGAGGCCAGTTGATGGATTTCTTCTAAAAGAAACTTCCAGAAAGAGCCGGTCGGGGGACTGTGTGCTCATACAGAGACCGACGCAAAACACAAACACACAATGCTGGGTGAACCGTTAAGAAATGAACTGAGAATGTATTTTGAATTTGAATTAAATTTCGGAATTTAACTTTAGGTAGA